>CM035113.1:91680690-92018257 GCA_020205505.1 Panax japonicus
TTCAAATTGCTCAGATTCGATTCGAAATCGTGTTCGACTCGATAGTTAAATGAGCATCAATCAAACCTTATTTTATACTCAATAAATTTTGTAAACTAAATCTGACAACTCAATACTCAGCTCGACTCGATTCGTTTACACCCTTAATCTCATGTGATTGACTATACAATAAATTATCATTAAATATTTAATTTTACAAAATTTGATTCTTAGGCCTTAGCATTACTCTATTTCTATAATAGAGTAAAAAGTCGATTAGTTTTAAACTTTTTAGTCTCTTAAGAATATCTTTTTGGAACTTTAATTTTTAGAACGGATATCACATGTTGTAAAAGAAAATTACCCAATTTTTAATTTTAATTAAGAAGTTACATTTATATATTTACCTATTTTTCTCTTATATTTAAAAAATAATTTACTATCACACACACTGTGTGTGTGCATACTAATAAATATTTAATGAATCTATCTAATAAAATATAAATGATTTTGAATTTTTCGCTCACTCAATTAAAGTATCGAGCCGTCTAAAGTTTGAGGATAAGTCCCACCGTCCATACAGTGCCGAAGGCACGGACACATTTAGTCTATTATAAAGAAGGTTGATTGTTATGATGAGATATCTTGTGGGGGGAAATACAATTAAATGAGTCTACTAAATAGTTATATATTTGTCATTTTGTGCTTAGTTTTTTTTTTGTGCATAATTTATGTTCATAACATTATTTATAAAAGATTAATAAATATAAAAAATTTATTATACTAATATTATTTAGTAATTTAGAATATAATTAATTTTTTTACTAAATTCGTTGATAATAATGGTATCTAACCTTATTATATTAACTACTATAGAATATAGTTAAATCCTTTATATTTTCAATATCAGGGTACATACACTAAAATTAACAAATACTAACAAATAATTATTTTCAATTATTTATTTATTATTTATTTATATTTCAGCTTCATTTGGCCTCATTTTCTCACAATCACACGCATCATTCTATTAAGTAGTATACAGCCTCCCTAGAGTAGTTCTTCGGCAATTCGGTAATCACGGCTTTACTTTTACAGAATTTTATTTACATACAATTTCTTATGATCTCCTTTCTCCTCTTCAATTTCTCGTTTCAATAGCTACTGAATTATTTTCATTTTCTTCGCCTGATGATCATTTGATAGGTATATTGTGTACGTGTGTGTGTAAAATGAATTTGCATTGAATTTGATAAGTGAATTCTATAAAATCATTCAATTTTGTGCCATAAATTTGAATATTTTCCTGCATTGATTTTGAAAATATAGGATGACTGTATTTGGCCACTCATAAATTTTAGGGAATTTTGTCACAATTGGAATGTGGGAAAGGCTTAAAATCCACACTGTATCCCAAGAATTGCTCTGTTTGTAAGCCAAATAAATCCTAAGGGTGCAAACCACTGCTTAATTAAATAAATTGATTGTTTCAATTGGATCATTTTCCGTTGTTTGGCAATATGAGGATCAAAATTGGCCAATATATATATATATATATATATATATATATATATATATATATATACACACACACACACACACAATGGTGTATGTGTGTGTCATCTATATTCTGACATAGTTGCTGCAAGTCACTGACCAAGAAACTATAAACTAATCAGCTTCTGCTGGTATTTTCTGTGGCTTTATCAAGTTGTATGAGTAGTAAGTAAACTTAAGACATTAGACATTGAAGGCTTTTACATTTTTTCAGTCAAGGAAGTTTCGTATTTACGAGCAACCTCTCAAAGATCTTTTGCTTTCCTTAGTTTTCTTGTACATGTCGATGCCCAAAAGAGGATGGGGAATTCTTCTTCTGATTCCTTGTGTTTGGATGAATAATTTGAACATGGATTTTATGTTGAAAAGGAATATAGTTGTTAGTTTTAAAATACTTGGTTCTTGTTTAAAATATGAAAATACTGTTCAAGAGTGAAAAGCACGATAATCTTTGTAATCGACTCCACTTACGTATCATTTTTATTTTGTCAGACCCTCCCTTCACATAAAATTTCAATCTTTCACTAGATCATGCGAGCATGAGTTCTTTTGTGTGCATGTGTATGTTTTCTTGTCTGATTGCAGATGCTTGATGTATATTGTCTTGCTCCTTGAAATTGAGTCCAACTAATTTCTCTACGCCCGTTATAAAAAACTACACGAGTATTACAAATTATATGCATCATATTGTCTTTCTTCTTATGAATCTTCTTCTGTAGGTTTCATAGTTGCAATGGATTCCATGAAAGGACAAGGGGGCATTCAGATGCTACTAACAGCTGAACAAGAGGCCCAACAAATTGTTTCCGCTTCTAAAAACTGTAAAATTATAATCCATATGTTTAGCTTTCAATAGTTGCCTCAAGTTCTTTTGAATTTGGGCATTTTCAAGTTATTTATAAGCAGAATACTTAGTGCAATGCTTCTCAATGCTCCTTTTCCCTTGTCACGATAAATTTCCATTATCATATTTCTTCTTTCTCAGTGAAAACAACAAGGTTGAGGCAGGCTAAAGAAGAAGCTGAGAGGGAAGCAGCACTTTATCGCTCAAATATGGAATCTGAGTATCAAAACAAAATCTCAGAGGTATTGACTTACAGTATATAGGATAAGACCAAGATTATCATAATTTTCAATCATTGAATTTTATTTTTGGAATTATTTAGCCATTATTTTTTATCTTGGTTGCAGCATCCTTTTAATTATAGTATGCTAGTTTCTTCAACTTTCTTGTATTGCTTCTCTTTTCAAAGCTTGGGGAAGTTGTCCATTTCCTTTTCTCTGTTTGATTTCCTTTAATATACTTTTCTTCGATACCAAGTTCTTTAAAATTGTTCTCGTGTACCAATGTAGACCAGTGGGAACTCTGACTCCACTGTAAAACGGCTTGAAGGGGAAACTGAGACGAAGATTAAGGATTTGAAGGAGACTGCGTCGAGGACTTCCCCAGAAATCGTTAGCATGCTGGTCAAGTATATTACCACCGTAAAAAATTGACCAATTGAAGGTTAGTTTAGTTAGCTCATTTATTACCCATCAATTCTTTCTCTTATTTCTTAAGTCTGGATTATTGCCTTTTTACACCAGCTCATCATAATGTTGGCGCATACCATAAATCCTTACATATGTGGAATGAATCATTAATCCATGTACAGATTCATCTAGCTCAACCAGTTTACTGGTTGAGGCTTTGTTGAATTATGAATGGGTTGTGAGTCTGAAGGACACACTACATCAACCTAGGAGCTGTAAGCTATAAGCAAGAACTCTAAAACACTTATAAGAAAGAATTAAATTTTCATACAACATCGATGTATACACCAACATCATTGATGAAGAAATTTTGTTGGACAAAATATAAAATTATCCTTATTTTTAATAATGTGTTATGATCCTAACACCACACATATATACACTGCTAGCGTATCGGTTTAAAGTCTATAAGGAATAGCCAACATATTGTGTTCATTTTTGTTTGGTTTTTATTTTTCTTTTAATTTGACAAGTTATTTTTTTTCTCGAGTACTAGCCTCATCCAGCATAAGAGTGCCAGTGCACATGTCAATTTTGGAAAGTACCCTTTCCACTCTCGAAAAAATTAAATCAGAAATACCCTTAAATATACCACCACTTAAACAAAATTTTCCATGATCATCAATTTTGTCATTACCTGGCCTAAGGATGATCATGCTTCCACATTTCACCAGTTCTTGATATCATTTTTAGATCCTACTACTGATATTGTTTATATTTATCTTGTTTTGACATCTTAGAGTACTTGAACTGTTTGATGTGATGAATATCCTGCAATAAAGGAAGGCACAGCTGAATAAGGATTTTGTTCTTTGTGATCGAATGCATTTTCTTGATTTTGATGGAGTCCTATGTGAGCTGCCGCAGAAATATATAAAACTATATGTTTAAATGTAAACACTCTGCTGTTGGGACTTCATTTTTCTATTATTTTCAAACTTAGATAACTGATTGTAAATGTTGGAAGAAATTTGTTTCTTCTGCTTATTTAACTTTACATTGGAAAATGGATTACTGAAGAATTTATCATGCATTTATCGTGGTAATTTTTGTTAGTTTTTTAGTGTATGTATTGACTTAATAGTATCAATGCTTGAAGATGATTGAGTGCCTGAATTATATTCAGGTTTGTGGCATACTTTTAAGAACTAAAGTTGCAGATAGAAAGTCTTCTCAAACAGCACCACCCCCGCCCCCACCCCCGCCCCCACCCCCACGCTACTTCTATATATGGGCTTGTTTCTATTGGCTTTATAGAATAAAATTAATTAAGGGGACTAATATTTTCACATTAAAAATTGATATTTTCACGTGATCCCTCACACATGAATAGTGAGTGGATCTCACCTCCACGTGGGGCAGACTCGTGTTTAATTATCATTTTAACATGTGGAAGTATCAGTTTCCTAAATAAATAAACTTGTTTTGGCAGCAAACCAACTTATAAGTCATTTGTCACTATTCTCCTGTTTGGCAATGACTTATTTTTTTACTTATAAGTTGATCTTCAAGTCAAAAGAATAAGCAAGTATTTGTAACTTATTTTAAAATGACTTATAAATCATTTCAAAATAAGTTAGTTTGACAAAATGTAATGTCTATTTTGTCCTTCTATTTTGCCCTTCTTTTTTATTAATGTATTTTTTAGTAATCTTAACATTTTGATTTTTACTTATAAGTCATTATGAGTCGAACACCTTCATAACTTGTTTTAACTTAATTTTTGACTTATAAGTCTAATTAATGTCGAACGTTTTTACTTATAAGTCAAACTTAAAAAACTTACAAGTCAATTTATATTATTTAACTTTAAATCATTTTAAAATGAACGGGCTCTAAAAGTCTCAAACTCACCGTATCAAAATTCAAAAATAATAAAATGTGTCAAACTTATAAATCTTTCAAATGTCTAAAACACAATTAATCCTAACGCAACTAAAAGAACAAGCCTATAAGCTTAATACTGATGCAGGGACCATGCGGCAAGTGGAGGAGTAAGCCCCTTAATAATATAGGAAATATTTATAAACTGCACAATGCAATTTTTTTTTATTTGTATCGATTTTATCAAGACAATGTTTTGTCTCGACAGAATTACAAAGTCAAGAGAAGTTTCATGTTGAAGCCAACAAAAATTACTGGAAGACAATTGCAGAGCTCGTCCCCAATGAAGTGACAGCTTAGAAAAGTTTCATTACTTTTTGCATGTTGAGTTATTTGATTATCAGGAAATGGCACCGTTTAGGTTTGTTTTTGAGTGATTCTGGGGCGACCGGCTTTTAGAGTCCGGTACGGTCAGTGGCGAAGCCACGTTACTTTTATGGGGTCAATTGACCCCACTTGAAAAAAATTTGTTTTATAATGTAAAGTAAATTTTAAAAAATTTAAATAATATATATAAATTGACCCCACTAAAATTTTATAAATTTTCTATTATACGGAGTCAAATTGAAAATTTATAACTTTGTCAATCAAATTTTACTCGTATCCTTTCAATATATATATATATATCTCTCTATAATATTTTAAACGAAATAATAATCTAATTTATAATAAATTACGTACTTAAGAACAGTTGTGATTAAAAAAAGTCTATTATGAGTTAATATAGTGTATATATCATATATATTATTACTCATTATACTTTCATTGTAATATATATATATATATATATACCCGAAAGTATAAAGTATTAAAAAAAATTATCTCGGGGGCGCAGCCCCCGAATCCCCGCCAATTTTTTTTTATAATTTAGTAATAATGTTGACCCCACTAATACAAACCTCTGGCTTCGCCACTGGGTACGGTATGTGCAACATTATTTTTTACATATATACAAGTTACACTTAAATTGCTGAATTCTGTATAAATTTAAGTTAAAATAAATATTATAAATTTTTTGAGATTCAAAAAAGATCAGTAGATCCGGGTCCCTAAAATTTTTGTTTGTTTTTATATGTATAGAACATGGACATGCATATGGGGGTTTGTCTTGTACTCTTGTCGTCTAATATTGAAGTTGATTGGATCTTAGCTAGATATTAAAGTATTATCTATTATTGGATTGAAAGAACAGGGGCTTGTTTGTATTTTTTGAGGCAAGAGGACAAATGACCTTTTAGATTGTGATCATATCAAATCTTGAAATTGGGCTGCTCCCATTCTATTCAAAGAATAAAGTCAAAGTTAACGTGCAAATAAGTGGTCCTGCTTCTGCAGAACTCCCATAAGTGCCTTCTTACCCCTGCTACTTCTCCATATCTTCTCCCTGGACCATATCTAGATACTGGGGGAGCAAGAGCAAGAGCAAAATTCATACACTTTTTGGCTTAATTACAAAGCTTCTTAAGATAACATGGATTGAAGGATTAGTGACCAATAAGAAATTGTCATTTGTCAGCAACAAAAGAATGGTGTTTGTGCTTCAGCAATCAAATGGCTAAAGCTATGGGCAGCAAAAGTAACAATATCCATGTTACCAGACATACCACCAAAAAAATGAGGAAAAAAACATAAATATTCGCCAGACTATATTGTTCGACAGAATATAACACATAAGAAACAATTCTACGAGAGTGCTGAAAAGCAGGCAGCGGTATTTTTTTTTATATACCATTAACCAAATTAAAGTTATGTGGAATAAACAACAGGGATTCAATCTCAGATTTATATAAATTGATAGGGAATCCCCGTGAGGCTGTAACCACAGATATAACGAGCCAGAGAGATGTTTTGGCAAGTTTCTCATAATACAAACTCTCAAGATGATGCACCAAATAAGTCCATCTAACTTTACATAAATCATGTAGGCATAACAAGCCACATGCAACGCCAGTTCTCTCTGGTTATCGATAGTCCTTGCTCTAATGCCAGTAGAGAATCACAAGGACAATAAGTAGATTAGAAAATTAGTTTATATCTTATGATAGATACCAATCATCACCTTCCCCGTACACTTGTAGGGGATCTAACACCTCTTTCACTGTTAATATCATCCTCTAACTCGCTTCCATCCAAACAAAGAGCATTGTTGTTGATGCTCACTTCAGAACTAGCATTACTGCTTGTTGCAAGAGGCGAGTCTGAAACACTAACTGTCCTGCTTCGTGGCGTAGGCCCTGATCTCACACTATACATAGAGGATGCTGGAATATTTGTCATCAATGGCCTTAGATTACCCGGAATGTTTCGCCTTATATCCTGCTCCAGAGGGTGATCCCAAATTAAACAACAAATAAGTAATTCAACCAAATTTACTTACAAATAAATATATATATAAAAAAGCCCTGAGGTGATGAACAGAAACGTAGAAACATATTTTAATTATTCTGGGATAATTCTTCCAAAAACAAAAAAAGCTGGGTAGACTAGATCAAACTGCAAACGGCCCTACACTCCCACAAGCCTGATCCCCCACCAAATCCCCAACCCAACTCACTCTGTTGCATGAGTTCAAATTGTAAACAAGACACCCTTCATGCAGACTCATAAACTGGAACAAGTTATTTGATCTAACCCTCTACTTAATACAATAGCATTCGACATAAATAAGATACATACCATATGCCTTATAGCCATGTCCATGGATTTCTTAGAGAAATTTCTTCCAAAGCCAGAGCTGTCAGGGGATGAAGACTTGCCAGATAAGTTACTGCGAGGGGAATGTTTGTCATCCTGCTTTGGTGGCACCAATTTACGCATATTTATAACCCTTTCAACCATCTTGGTTCCATACATAACAGGGCTTACATTGTCATTGGCTTTTGCATATGCACGATTCAATGCAGGAACAGAGCTTCCACTGTTGTGATTAATGCCATTAGGGGGGCGCCCTCTTGAGGGGGAACATGACTGTCGTCTAATCCTTCCATTAGCAACAGGCTCAACTGATGACGAACGAACACTTGGTGCGCCAGGCCTACCCCTAGTGGCTGAAATAGGCCTGTCAGGAAGTGAGGTTCGTAAATTTGGTGGTGCGTCAAGAGAGAAACCGGGCATCTCTGAAGGTTTCCATGGTATTGGTTTCACTGTTGGAGAACTAGCACGTGGAGGCACTGAATTTCTTGCTTTAGTAGGAACAGCCTTGGGGACTGAAGAAGGAGATTTAACTGGAGGAGCAGATATATTTGATGCAGTTGACAGCGTAGTTGGTCTACGAGTTGGCGTCACTGCCCTGGATGTAGGCTTTGTTGCAGGTACAGATGGTCTAGCCGTGGGGGTTGAAGATCTTGCAGTAGACCTTGACGTAGGTGTAGAAGATCTTGCAATAGACCTTGACGTAGGTGTAGAAGATCTTGCAGGAACTGTGGGTTTAGTTGAAAGCAAGGTGGAACGAGAGGTAGGTGTTGAAGACCTTGAAGGCTTAGATACCGAGGTGGATGGTTTTGACAGTGTGTTAGATGAGGGATTGGACGCAGTTGTAGATGAAGGCTTAGAGGCTGAGGTTAACGTGGGTTTAGATGCTGAGGTCAAAGTGGGGCGCCCAGTTGGTGTAGCAGGTCTTGATCCTGGACCCCCAGATGAAGAGGGCCTTCGAACTCCTACACTAGAAGTATTCAACCCAGGAGACAAAGCCGACTGCCTAGATGATAAGTTGCTCCTTGCAGTAGGCTCCAGCTGGGGATTCGCTAGCTAGAATCACAATAAAAAATGCACAGAACCAAAAGAAATAATCAGTTTGTAACTTCGGCATATGCAATTCGATTCCTAGGGAAAGTTATAAGATCAAAGATATACTGGAGAAAGTTACAAGGTCAAGATATCCAGGAGAAAGTTACAAGATCAAGATATCCTACAGAAAGTTACAAGGATGACATGCATTTGTTGGAGAACTAAGATAGTAAGACTTCTTGAGCACAAATATTTTGAATGGGAGTCTGCATAAATATTTACTTAAGAAGCTCCCAGCAAAAAATTCAGACATCCTTCAAATTAAAGATGCATGTTAAGCACGTGATACTCGTACTATGCATTGACTTCAAAAATTAAAGATAATGCTTTTTCATCGGCAATGAGGCATTATTTGTGTCGATATTTCTTTGTTACTTTTTTAAGTCAACTAAACAGAGAACCTCTTCTACTATCTACCTATGAATTTCTTGGAATTGACAAAGTTCATTTCTGCATCAACATGAAGACATATATATATAGAGAGAGAGAGAGGAGAGAGAGAATCAATGTTGCTTGGCCGACCAGTATTACGGAATTACAACTCAGTTTAAAGCTGGTAAAACCTGGAACGGCATGTGATGAATTAATTATTAGAAGCAATTGTATGGACATTCCTAAATATGGATGCATCTACAAACATATCATATCTATGATAAGACTGCCAAGTATACATATATTAAATATCAAACGTCACATTCTTGCCAAGTATACATATATTAAATATCTAACGTCACATTCTGGCTTTACATATTAATTGGGGGGGGGGGAGTTGGCTTTAAAATAATGGTCTTAATGGAGAAGGGTTTTGGCGACCTCTAGACACAGACAATAGGTTGGTTTCTAATAGACCAAATTGTGGCAGTGGTTCAACTCTTTTTTCCATACGAGTGCTATAGTCACATGTCTATTAACACTGAACATAAATATCATCCAATAATTTAAAATATAGACTACAAGCAATAACAAAATTAAAATATTGTTCTTACTCTAGATTTCAGTGCAGTTGGGCGAGCTTTAGGAGTTCCAATCTGACTCATAGCGGTTCTTTGTGATTCCATCTCTAGTGAAGGAAAAAGAGGAGTGCCAGGAGGGGTTAGAAGCCTGAAAACACAGAGAATCCTAGTAATTACCAGCTTCAGATTCAATCCATATATTTACAAAATAATAAATCTCATTGCACACTCTCATCCCAATCCACCCACAGATAAACAGAAAGAGAACCTGTAATCTAGAGGAACTATGCATTTTTAATTGCAGACGTGTAAAAAGAAAAAAAACCGACAAATTTCTCCACCAGGAAATCATGTCCTCATTGGAAAGACCGTTAATTTTGTCGTTAAATGATTGATACAAGTATAGATTCTATAGAAAACATAATGTAAGAGCGAAAACCAGTTTCCAAAAAACAGTTCCCCAAAGAATTACCAGTCATAATCATTTTTATCATTGTCAGAATTCAGAAACTCATCAGAAGCGGTCTTTCTTGTTGGGGCGGGTGTGGCTGATGCAATATTGAATATAGGAGAACTTCCAGTAGTTGTTCCTGCTAGTTATGAATAATCACAAATGAAATTTAAACTCGACACCCAAAAGCAAAGAGGGCAATTAACTAAAAAGAACAAACTTTCCATATGTTATAGTAATTTAAAGTTATCCCTTCTGATAAAAAAGTTATACTCTAATTCACAATTTTAAGAATAAATATAAAAAGGGCCAAAAAAATGCCACATTCCTTTAATCAAAATATCAAATCACATCATGTCACTTCCAAGTTACAATCAAAATGAATCCAGATTTCACGGGCCAAATACAAGCAATGAAGAATAGTAAACATACATGAAAAATTATGCTAAATCTTAAAAAAAAAAAGACAATTTAACGAAGCACAATTTGTAAAAAAATAGAAATTCATACCAAGTGGATCATCAAACTCATCCGAGTTCTGAATAAGAAGACTGTTCCGCTCCTTCTCCCGTTTTCGCATCTCGAGGAATAACGCAAGCTCCTCTTCCTTCTCCTTCATCACCGATGTCCTCATTTGCTGCCTCTGCTTCGCAACTGCCGCTTGCATTTCCCTCTCCGGAGCCCTAAAACTCCTATTCATCGTTAAATCTACACTCTTTAAACCCTAAAATCCACAATTTATCACTAAATCCAAAGTCCACCGAGCAAAACCCTAGCTTTTCATTCAGAACCTCACAAAACAACGTTTAGCTGCTTTTTTAACCAAAATAAATAGCTCCAGATCTAAAATGGAACTCGAATTAGTACAAATCAAACCGCATTTTTCAAATTATTTGTACAAATCGAAAGTTATCACACTTGAACAAGCTCAATACAGCTGAAATATAGAGAAAGAACGTTAAATAAATAGAGATAAGAAACAAAAACTCTAAACAATCACCATTGATGGAGAGAGAACTGTTGAGAAAGAAACAATTTGAAGTCTGAAGATCGCAGTCAGAGAGAGAGTGGCATTGAATGTTAATAAATTAGGATTTGGAGGTTTAAATGGAAGATGAAGAATTTCAAGAGTTTTATAGTATATAATAATGGAAGTAACAACTTGGGTTGATTTTCGCTCATTTAAAAGTTACGTTAGCAGTCGCCAATCAGGTAGTTTTTTTTTATTTTCTTCTTGGTGGATAATTACGAATTGGCCCTTCGTCAGTATTTTGTTTTGAATTCATAGGTTGGGGATATTGCTATGAGGTCCCTGCAAATTCTGTATTTTAGTTGACAATGTATGTCTAGTGGAATCTCCTTGTCTGTTATCGACTCGATTATTTATTGACAATTTCTGACCTAAATTATGGGTTATTGAGTTTCCGGATTCAAACCTTAAGGTCAGATCTGAAAAGGAACTTGGGGGCTCTTTAATAAATTTGAATGAAATAGTTCTGAATGTTTAAGTAATCTGAATGAGATGAATGAAATATAATTTTAATTACTAATGAAAAAAAGTTATTTGATAATTGACATGTCTGAAACATCGTAATAACATATTTTTATTATTTTACCCTTCTGAAAAAATTCAAAATTGTTGTAAATTTATTTAATATAATAATTAATATTATAAAAAAATTTAAATATAAATATTTCATTTAGTAGTCATTCAGCCAAAAAAATTACACTTAGTCATCCAGCCCAAAAATCTGACTGATTCAGCTATTCAAACGATTTTTATTCAAAATAAACGCACTGAATGGCTGATTGATTCAGTCATTCAGCTTTAAACAAACACTCTCTTAGGTGGTGTATGATAAAATTAAGTAATTAAGAACTGAATAGTTAGGACATCTTAATAAATTAGATCATCTGAATGAAATTGCATATGAAATTATAAAATTGTTTGGTAATTGAAAATGCTAAAACATCTTAATAACAATATTTTACTATTTTAATCTTGTAATATACAAAATCAAATTATTAGCTTTACTCAAAAAAACTAATTATATAATTAAATATTAAAATCTAGTTTTAAAAATCTATATTTGAATGAACTTCACATAAAAAATATTAATAAATAATTATATTTACATATATGAAATAAATTATACTTTCAAATATGGTATTCTATTTATTTATATATATATATAGATTGTATTAATTATAAAATATATTCCATATCATAAATACAAAACCACCATTTATAAAAAAAATCCAAATCAATTTCTAGTTTCTACGTATATATCCGCATAAGCAGTGGATAACCAAATCGGTTTCTTCCATAACTAATTTCGTGGAATTTTTATGCTTTATCTTAGCAAGCTTTATGCTTATAAAAGAGACATGAGGCGACCTAGTCGAAGCTTTCATTGGAACAAAAGGGTTAAGTCGAAGTTTTCACCGAAACGAAAGATCTAGTTTGAGCTTTCACCGGAACGAATGAGATCGGCCAGAGCTTTCATTAGAACGGGGGAGAAAAGAAAAAAGACAAAGGAGGTCATTTCTTTGAATTTGTGAGGGTACTCCTATAATAAAAGGTTCAAATATTCATCTCTCCGATTCAAACTTGATTTCATCCCTTACCAAAATAGAGGCTTACAAAGGCAACCAAAATGTTACCAAACAATCATTTGGGTCTAGGAGTGAGCAAAAAATGGATAAAATCTAATTATCGAACCAAATTTTTTTGGGTTTTCAATTTTTTTTTATAATTTCAGTTATATCGGAATTATTACTCGATTTTCGATTTTGGTTTCGATTTCGTTTTTCAAAAACAGGTTATTCGTGATATCCGAATAACCGAACTTTAATACTTTAAAAAATAATTTTATAATATTGTCTAATATTATAAAATTCCTCAATTCATGAGCCTCTTCCCTCTTACTCTATATTGAATCATTCATATATTTCCATCTTTTCTTTTCTTGTCTAACAAATCAATCATTTATACCCACTACAAAAGAAAATCGAACAAGATGACGCTCCACCAAAATACCAAAGTGTGGCTGTAAGACCCCAATTTTTTATAAACAAAATTGAATTTTCTCTAATTATTATTTTGAATAGTAAGGTGTTAATTTGATATAATGCATTGGTTATTGGTGAAATGTGTAAATTTTGTAAAATAAGCAAGTGGTTATAAAATATTCATTGTTGTCGGGGAATATTCGTTTGGTCGTGGAATATTCTTGTTATCGGAAAATATTCGTACGATAGCGCAGCTATTTGTAGGCCCCATTTGAATTTTTATAAATAACGGCGTAATTGTTACCGTTAACACTGTTGAAATACCCGGTGGTTAAAATACATTAATACGTGTGGTTGCACAGTAGCACGCGGTATTGCACAGTATTTTTGGATTATTGATTCTTACGTAAGAATGTAATACTCAATAATTGTTACAGTAATTACTGTTCAATATTTTATTTTATTAATTAAATAATTGTTATGTTTATATTTTATATTATTGTTGTTTCAATAATTGTCACTGCTCACTATTTTCCATTACCAGATCAATAATTTATATTATTTGAATAATATTATTAGATAACAGTATTGACAATGTCTAAGGAAGTTCTGTCTAGAAAATAGGTTTGGTCACTAATTGCGCGCCAGTAAGGAGAAATCCTTATCGAAAAGCCCCATCTTTCCTAGGAACGACCTAGTTGTCATTATTGTGATTTTGTAATATTATTTGTGAATAATTAATTATTAATTTATATGACAAGAAAATATTTATTTTATGTGGATATAAATGAAAGAATTAATGCTGAGGTATTTTATCGGATTGGAGGTGTTGAAAATCACCCGTATGTGAATTTCGGTCATTTTCTGTTTGGAATTTGGAAAAATTTTCTTCTACAAAGTTGTAGAGAATTGAATTTCTTATGAAAAAAACATAAGATTCAAATTTTTTTGATAAAATGACTATTTATTATGAATTATTGAAGTTTCAGAATAATTGATTTTTGGGTTATAAACATTTTTTAAAAGAAAAACATGTTGTGTGAGTTGGTGGGCCCCGCTGGTTGGTGTAAAATTCTGAAATCGGATTTTCAAAGTGGGCGTAAATTTTTTTTAAAAAATAATATTATTTTATTAAATAGTTTACTTTGGCGTTCTAAGTTTTTTCTTATAAATATGGTGCTTAGTTAAAATTGAAAATCACATCAGAATCTGGAGTTTTCTCTCTCTATAATATTGAGCGTATTTTGTGAGTATTTAGATATTTTGAGTGTTATTATACGGTGCAAATTTCCTTCAACATTATTGTAAGACACCAACTTTTATGAATAAAGATGAATTTTTTATAAATATAATTTTTAATCTAATTTTTTGTTACGACGTACTTTCAAGCACAAACAATTAGTTGTTGTATATTAGTATCAAGGCCCTAAAATAAATCCGAAAGGCTGAATTCGCTGTCAGCCTACTGGGCCAACTGGATTTAGTAACTAGCTGTGTTAAGCCCAATTAATTGTAGTATATTTATTCGTAGAATATGTTGTAGAAATAGTATAACTGTATCTCAATTATATATGTATCAAGTTCCTCTCTGCAACAATTAGGTTGCGATTTTCCTTCATTGATTCGTCCAAGGGTACAGAGGAGAGAGAAAGAGTTCTGACCTGAATTGGAAATCGGTGATTATCGTTTACAACACCCTAAAATTAAAGGAATTGATGTTAATGGAGAGGTGTTGAAGAAGAATTGAAGGGTATAAATTGAAATTGGAGATCGGAAATGGCGGATAAGAAGAAGATGACGAGCGAAGCCAGTAGTAGTAGAGGTAGTACTAGCAGTAGTAGCGGAATTGGGAATATCAACAGTAGTACTATTAATAACAGAGGCGAAAGCGAGGTTGTTGATGTTGGTGGCCGTCGAAGCTCTTGCGGTTATTGTAGCTCCCCTGGTCATACCAGTATTTCTCATGGTCAGTTTCTCTCAATTTTTAATATACATGTCTATATCTATTAATTGTTTTGGAATCGAGAATTTTGTGATTTTTGATGATGAAATTGTTTGTTGAATCTGTAAATGGATGATATAGAACTACCAACAGGCACAATTTTAAGTTTTGACTGGCTATAGTCCCTCCATTTGTCCCAAATTAAGTGTCCGGGTTTGACTGTCAAACATGTTTAGAAACTAATGACAAATGTATAGAAGTTTTTCAAGTTCCAAAAGTTTCCATCTTTGATGGACCCTATTGCAATTAGTTAGTCTTGTATGGTCAATGATTTGGAACAAAATTTGTTGCCTCTGAATTTGTTACTTTTTCAAATTTCTTCCATCAGACGGGCTTATTGAGTATCTTCATTTCAAAGCCTCTCCACTGGAACAACATTATTGAGAGTAGCAGAAGTGAGGTTGCATTTGTGAACAATTCTCTTTCTCCATGATTACCTAAAATAGAAAATAGAGCAGAAAAACTTAATAAGTACTTAAAAGGTCTTGTCAAATGGTACTTAAGCTCTTGTTTAAATGTTACTTAAGTTAATTGCAAGCTATGTGCAGCTGAAGATTAAACAAAAACATAAGTTTAGTTTCTGTTACTGAAATTTGTATTCCTGTGTTTTGCAGGGTTATGGGCTCACAGCCTTACTGTTGATGACTATCAAGGTGGTAAATCTGGCATCAAAATGTACATTTTGGGCCAACACTTTGTATTTATTGCATGCACATATTTGACTTCTATTTGGTGTTCAATATGTATGTCACGGGAATTCCCTCTCTTGCTCTCTCTCTCCTGTCACACATACTGGTGTCATAGTCACACTAGACTAGAGTTGCCCGAAAATGCAACGTCTCTCTCTCTCTCTGACACCAGTATGTTTCTCCCGAAAACGCAGCTTACTGGGTCATCTCACTAATTGCTATGTATTTTAGATGATCATGTACTGTTATTGTTTAATCATCTACATTAGTTAGTATTAATAAATACGGGATACAATGAGGAAGAGGCATTTCCACCTTTCCTTCATTGAAGTAGTAAGAATCATTCTTTATTATTGAATACAAGTTTTACTTTGGGCTTGTTCGTTTGTGGCTTATTGGGTTTTTACAGGTCCAAACGCAACGTCATCTTTTTGGAGCGTTGCGTTTGGACCAAATAAGCTGTGTTTGTGACCAAATAAGCTGCTTTTGATATGTTGTGTTTTTGAAATAAACAAGAAGCTCAAGTGCGTTTAGCCTACAAACACCCCAAATGCACAAAACCAATCATTCATTTTATCTTCCATATATACACCTAAAGGATTGAATCATTCAATTCTGGACATGGGTGTTAGACACATATTCCACACCCTTGAAGCGTCTAGTGTCCAACATGGGCAGTTCAACACTTTTTAAAGAGTTCATGCACCATAGTACAAATAGCCACATACACAAAGAGCCCAAAAAAGCTACAGTAATTTCAACAAGAAGTAGTGTCAATAATGGTAATACTAAAGTCATTTGCTAATAGATAAAGTGCATGAACTTAGTAAACTTATCACTATACCAACTCTGATAGCAATATGCTTTAATTCGAGAATCTGTTGATGTGCTGAACCTTGAGGGGAAAAGTATGAAATTCAGAGGATGGAATTCAATTGCTGCTTGATATTATCCAATATACCAATTACCAAGTAGTCAACCCAATCTTTCAAATTTGGCGCTGCTTTCATTTGTTTTCTGCTTTCCATTGCAAAGTTACACCTCTGCTGTTCAACTTAACCGATGGATGTTTTAGCATTCTTTATCTCTCGACTCTGATATGATCACATTTGGTTAAAGTTGCATCAGCATCTTTGCTGTATCTATGTTGCTTGTGATTGACCTACTTCTCTTTATAGCTCTTCTTGACAGAGGTTGGAGGAGATCAGGCTGTTTTCTCTACAAACCTGAGATGGATAGAACATGCTGCCCCTCTTATACTATTCGTTTGAAGGCTAGTGATTTTGTTCCTTCAAAAGAACAACAACGAGTGTCTAAACGGATGCAAAGGTATCTTCAAGTTGCTCCGTCATCTCAGTTTCCAGATGCTATGTACTTTCCATACAAACATGCACCACATACAAGTATGCACGTATATGATCTCTTGAAGGTGTGTCCTGGTGTCATGTTTTGTTGAAGATGTCATCATTGTCAATCGGCACATCTATGAAAATAGATGTTCCTTGTACTGAGCCATGACTCATGAAAATATTTTATGTAAAGATGAAAAGGATTAATTTAATAGCAAAAAGAAATAAAGAAAAGGGTTAATTTTTTATTTTTTATTCTTAGCAGTCATGGTGTAGACTAATCCCACGTGTACACGTACCCCCTACAAGAGCCATGCACCTGGCAATCCAAGCATAAGCTTGTGTGGGTACCCCTTGAGTTGGCAAGGTTTGATCATGTGACTGCTCCCTTATTATGTTAGAGAACATGCCATTGAACCAATCCATTGGGGATAAGATGAAAAGGGTTATTCACAAAAAGGTGAGGGATACGAGCCTAGGAAAGCCCCTAGTTTGGGAGTTTGCTCTTTTTACAAAAATGCGTTTAACCTTATGTTTTTGGAGCTAGAATGGCCAGAAGAGCAGTTTATAGGATATATATTCATCATAAACTGCAAACAGTTTACATTTTTGACATCAATCTTATCTTCTCTTCTTTTTCCTGCATATGTTTATCAGCTGTTTCTAAGATGAAGTTGGACAAAGTACTGACAATTTAAATAACTTATAGATTTCTTGATGGCAAATTAGAAGTGAAAAAAACAAACAAGTTCATGGATGGGCTGAGTACTTCAAACGTTTCATTTAGCCTTGTCCATACTGAAGCCACAGGCTCAGAAGTAAAGGAACCCATGGAGTTTAATGTCGGAGAAAAAGACAAAGCTGAACAAATTATGCATTATTTGTCTGATCAAATTGATAATGCTGTAAATACATGCATTGAACGTGGGGATTTCCCTCGAAATATTCAGCTACCAAAAACTTCTGTCAAGAAAGTTGCACAAGGTAAAAGGAAGTTACAAGTTGAAGGATCAGAAGATCTTTTATACTCTAGCAATATTTCGTTCCAGATTGCGGCTGCTTTAAGGCGGGGCAATAAGGTGCACCATATAGAAGTATCTGGAGGCCACAAAGAAGAAAATGAACACTATGCAGAGCTTACTCCTAAAGTAATTGCAGATAAACTGGCAAGCTATTTGAATCATCTCTCAAAGCTTACTCCTGTAGTAATTGCGGATAAATTGTCAGTTAGAGCTTGCAATGGGCACATCAACATATATTCTACCACCAGTCAAGCTTGTTCAGATAAAGTGGTGGAAAGGGTTATGGGTCATAAAGAGTCTTGCACAGAAAGTGCAGATAAAAGAAGTTTGAAGAAGAGCTCTGAACGTCTTCCGGGCAAAAGACAGCGGCTTGAGATCATTTTGAAAAGATCTAGTTTTGATCCCGAAGAATATGACTTGTATAGGAGATACCAGATTAAAGTGCACAATGATACACCAGATCATGTCTCAGAAAATTCTTACAGGAGGTTTCTGGTTGAGACTCCATTAGTCTTTGTCC
Source organism: Panax japonicus (assembly GCA_020205505.1). Lineage (NCBI taxonomy): Eukaryota > Viridiplantae > Streptophyta > Magnoliopsida > Apiales > Araliaceae > Panax > Panax japonicus. The sequence goes on from CM035113.1 coordinate 91,699,428, forward strand.
CATCAAATGGTGATGGCACCATCCCTCCTTGCGGATTTGGTTCTTTCCATCAGCAATACATTATTGATGGCCGGTTAGCTGCGGTAGGGGTGATAGATATTCTCCCTAAATGTTTATCTAGTAAATATCTGTTCTGGGACCCAGACCTTGCTTTCTTATCACTTGGCAAGTATTCAGCTCTGCAAGAAATTTGTTGGGTAAGAGAGAATCAAGTCCATTGCCCTAGTCTCCAATATTATTATCTTGGCTACTACATTCACTCCTGCAACAAGATGAGATATAAAGCAGCTTATCATCCATCTGAGCTTCTCTGCCCCCTACGCTACCAGTAAGTAATATTTTGCTTACATTATGCAAATAACAACCAGCAGTTTTGATAAAATTCATGTATATCCTTTAAATTATGTGAAATATAAATTTGGTTTTTGTGTTAAAAGAATTTGAAGCAACTTTGCATCAAAGTTCAAATTCTTATGGGGTTTTGATATTCCTTTTCTTGACGATGACAAATGTTTATTTGTTTATGACTTACCATTACATAATATTCCATATTTCACAGGCAGTGTCTTCCTTGGGAAGAAACTATGTTGCATGTACACTTCATGTTTTATCCTTTAATAGGGACGAAGCTATGCTAGAGCCCGGGCTACCCTAGATTTTTTGATTTTTTTAACCTCTATTTTGATATTTTTACGTTAGGCCCCCCAAGATTTATGAAAAAAAGTATATATAATATTCTTTAAAAAAATATAACAAAGTACTCCCTCGGTTCCTATATATTAGTCGTTTTAGAATCCTCTTTTTGTTTCACAATATTAGTTGTTTGAGGTTTTTTAGGTAGATAAGTGTAATTTTCCAAATTGCCCTTAATGGTTAGCTTTCCCTTCACTTATTCCCAAGATTGTAGCTTTATTGTTGCTACATGGCTGTATATTAATTGCAGGGGCTGTTGTGTCATTTTCACACCATTTAATGATAAAATGGTTGGAATAACTACTACCTTAAATCATGTGCTAAAGCCTAAAACGTCTGATATATTAGAACTGAGGGAGTACTTCCTTTGTTCCAAATATGAGCAAATTCATAAATATTTTCTCCCACTTTTTTTTATCATTATACGAATTTCAAAATTTTATGGTCTCTATTTGCTCCACTTTATATACTATAAAGGAGTCAATATAATGCAATACAAATAAATCTGATTTCAATTAAAAATTATAAAGTTGCCCACAAAATTCGGACCCGTAGTGGTTTTCCCAGAATCTACTAAATTATTCACAACCTTACAGTATTATGGTCTGCCCCCTGAAAAAATATTCCTGGCTTTGTTCCTGTCCTTTAATATCGAATAAGCTAGTGATAGTCGATCATCTGGACCTACCCTTCATTGAACAGGCTTAAGTTGGCAGTGTGGGTAGACTTAAGTTGGAGAATCCAAGCAAAGTTGGACTTCTTTATGGAAGTGGAGAACTGAGTACTACATATTATATGGTTATGAAAAGATATTGAACAGCTGTTTCAGTAACTAATTTTTTGATTGGAGTGATCACACATGGATCATGCCAACAAGTATGGTAGTGTGTCTGAATTTGACTAGTTAATCTGAAAACTTAATGTAGTATAGGTACTCCCATTGTGCCACGTGGATCAGAAAATCACATAAAACACCATTCCACATGTCACCAAGAGATGCTTAGACGCTTGGCATACAAGCGTCTACGCCTTTGACTCATTAGCAAACATATGCCCAAGGCAGACACCAAGAAGCAGGCTTGGTCACAAGGCTGGTAAATAAGGCACCAAGAGCACGATTGGGACCTTCACAGGTACTTTTGTGTGTTGGCTAGAGCCGTAGGGCCTAACCATGGTATAACAACCTTCCATGATAATATATCAAGGCTTCCAAAATCCGCAGAGATATTTATGTGGTTCCTGGGACATGTGTTGGCTATTCAGTCCGTGCCATGCTTGCAAAAAATAGCAGAAAGGAGCACTATATTCTCAACCAATGAAAATTGGACACTTTAAAATTGATCTTAAGGACATTTATGGTGATCTACTTGGCATACGTCTACCACATGCCCCAACTATTAATAGCTTTCCATTTCCTTGCAGTCTCAGATTATTCTTTGCACATTATTAGCTTAGCTAGACTTCCTTCTTTGTGCAAAACCCTTGATATTCTTGCAGTCAAGAGCTCACAATATCTAGAGTCTGCCTCCATCTTTATCTCTCTCCTCTCACTCTGCTTTGGATCTCTACTTTTACCCAAGGTCCTTTAAAGGTTTCTAGATTACCATGTAATTCCTCTTCATATTTCTCCCTTGCTCTAACCTGGCTTCACTACCTTCCTGCACTTGTGAGTAGGAGAAGTTTCTCTCTGGCTCACTTGAGCTTTGGCTGATTTTGTCATTCACTTGATAGTTGTCAAAGATGATGGTCATTTACTTTGTTACAGTTTTAATCAAATCAACTTGCAGTTTACTATCATTTGTTATATACTGTTGATATTCTGGTGTTTTATGAATTTCACAATGAGATGGTTATTTTTTAGTTCTTTTCTGACAAAACCTTATTTTACCAGGTGGGTTCCATTTGACACTGCAAAGCCATTGCTTGATAGAAAACCATACGTCGTCTTATCTGATTTCCCCAATTTGCAAGCAGAGGATTCCTCAACACCTTTGATTGAAATTCAAATGGATCTGCAGCATGAAGAATCCAATGATGTTCCTTTTGACGAGGATGAAGAAATGTCTGAAATTGATTTTGAAGATTCCGATGATGAATCAGGCCCAGAGACCAGTGTTCTAGTATCGGCTGAAATTGAAGATGCAAGTGTTGGTAACATTATGATTGGGTTGAAGGGATCTCGTCTGAGATACAAGGTACATGACTCAATGCTCTGGTACATTGATCACTTGGAGCATTTTTGTTTGTTAACTTCATGGTGTAGATTCATATAGCTAAAGGGTTGGTAATCACTAATTGTGCAGTTGTTCTTTCCTTTTTCTTTTTCTCTTTCAAATTTATAAGGGGAAAACATGTAATCCTTTGACAGTTAACTGAAGAAAAAGAGAAGTGAAAAGCAGTACATTGAACAAACAAGATACAAACAAATTTATACTCATGGGCTTTTGTTTCAATATATTACTGTCAATTTGTACGATCTTCATTTATTGAAGAAAAAACTTAATAAATTATAATGCTTTGACCAAAGTGATCAAAAGTCTGCACCCGCCAGTGAATGTAATGCTAAACATCTCTAGGTGGGCATTGTTTATGTTTGAACATCTTTTTCTTTGATCAATTAGTTGATTTATTTTCTTCCATTTCAAATTGTATTTCCTTTAATGATTTTTAAACCATCACTGGAATTAGCTCAACCTTCCTGCCTGAAAGATGTAGTACCTAGAGGTGGGAAATATGGTAAAGGCCTTGAGGAATAACCTCAAGGTTGCTGGTTTTAATTCCCATAACTATTACACTAGGCCAAAATGATTTTATAAACATCATCTTTCCTCTATATTTTCTTCTTCTCTTCCTTTTGTCAACTTCCTATTATATTTATGATGGTGCATTTTAACGTAATTGTCACCTGTTTCTTTTTGAAGGATATTCAACAAGCTTTTGGTCCTACTGAAAGGAGATACATGGAAACGAAGTTGTATAGATACATGAAGGCCGTGGGTGCGACTCTCTCAGAGAGAATGGTTTTTTCACTTGGGTAGATTTACAAATTATATCAAGCTCAATGAGCAAAACTGGAGTTGAATAATTATTCCCATTCCGTGTCTAGTGGTCAAATTCAGTGAAAACTGAGGCGTCTGCGGAGTTTATTTTTCTTTGATCCATGGTAATTAAAGATTTCGATCCTAGTTCAACTCATTAGCAATGAATGCTTCTGTGGTGGAAACATATTCTTTATTTTTGTGTGTTTCTTTTGGATATACTCGTACCTAGTAAAGAAAATATCAATTTGCATAACATGAGGGAGTCCAGGCTGACTATAGTTTACCCCAACAAGTTGCAAAATCCTTGTGAGATTGGACCAATCTGCATCTTATTTCTTGAAACAATGCCTACGTAATACAACATTTTCTGGGAAATCTTGTGCACTGCCGCACTGGGAATTTATTCTAGTAGTATTGTAGATGATAGTAGTATTTCATACTCCCTTCGTCCCGAAATAAGCGTCCTAATTGGTTTGGTTTCGGCTAGGACTGAGCAAAATACGGATAAAACCGAATAACCGAACTATTTTAACCGAATTTTTTCAGTTATTCGGTTAATTTTAGTAATTCGGTTATATCCGAATTTATTTTCGGTTTTCGGTTTCGGGTTTAATTTTTGTTTTTTTGTTATTCGGTTAACCGAATAACCGAAATAAAAAAGGGGCTTAAAAATTATAAGTCAATAGTCAGTAAACTCATACTTCTCATTCATAGTCCATAGATCTCAAAAGTTCTAAATCCCTCATCTCTCGAAGACTCATCTCATCTCTCACCTCTCGCCCCAAATCGATATCTCTACTCTTTGCTCTCATCTCTCATCTCTCAGTCTCAGACCAGATGACAGATCTTAGATCTTTATTCTTTCATCTCTCACCCCTGCCCTGACCCTCGTATCTCTCACTCTCTGCCCTATTGCATTTGCCCTAACCCAAAAGCCAACCAAAGGCCACATCTTCACTCGCATCACAGATCTCAGTTTCTTCACATCCTCACTCACATAACAGATCTCAATTTATAATATTAGGTTGATTACTAATTTTATGTTTCTTCATTTCAAGTGTACGAGGCAGCTCAGTCCTCAGCTGCAGCATTTAAGAAGTGGAGGATGGGTGGGCCCAGATTTCAAAAGGCCTCTGTTCTTGGGAGGAAAAGAAAACCGATTGAGTAGCTGCTACCTATAATTGTTTGGTGCATCTAATGCACAGGTCATCATAATACACATTAACTGGAATGTTGTTGTTATGTGAGATATCTATCCAAGACCGTAAACTTCATGCAGGAGATTAAGTACTACTTTGAATTTGGTGAAAACTTCGTAGCAGAGTGCTCGGAAATGGAAATACTTATCTTTATGCTTCTGGCTTCTGCTGTTCTGTTGTTAAATTCGGTTATTATCCAAATAACCGAATAACTAATTCGGTTATTCGGTTATTTGGTTATTCGGTTTCGGTTAGTAGTTTGGATACCTAAAACAGTTGAATTTCGGTTTTCGGTTATAACCGAAAAGCTAATTCGGTTCGGGTAAAACCGAATGCTCACCCCTAGTTTCGGCATACTGATTAATAATATTTTTTTAACGTAAATTATCCTTTTGAATTACTTATTAATTGAAGTATTTTTTTCCTTTTCTATGAAGTATTACTTCTTACTATGTGAATTAATTTTCTAAATCATTCTTTTTATTATTCACATAGTCTCAACAAGTACTCCCTCCGTCCTAGGATAAAAGTTTTTATTACTATTTTGGGTAGTCTCATGTTAAATGTTCACTTTCCTTTAATAACCAAATTTTTACATAATTTTTCCTATTATACACTTAGCATTAAATATCTCATATTTTTCTTATTCTAATACTCTCTTAATATTCAATAAGTATAATTAGTTATGTGTTGAAAATATTTTGAATTGAAAAACTAGAAAGTTACTCTATCACCTACATTGGAAATGATTAATGACATTATTATGGGTAATTTTGTTATTTTATTCATCTTCTTAATATTCGTGAAAAATTCATCAGAATTTTTATCATGGGACGGAGAGAGTAGAAGACATGTTATACTGGTAATATAAATTCATCAGGCCACGTTTAGTTTATTATGTCTTGGCTTGCAAAATTAATAAACTATTCATTTACGGGTAATATTTGAAGACAAGTTATTCTGGTAATATGAGAGAATATTTATTACCTCCGTTATAAAATTAAAGATTTATTTTGATTTTTTAGAGTCAATTCGCGAAATTCTAAAATTTAAAATTGATATAAAGTTATTTAATTTTAATACAAACAAATATAATAATTATAAATTAACTATAAAGTATTCTTAATTATCTTTTACTCCATCTTTGTTGTTTTCAAAACTTGAACGAAATTATATCAGTTTTGAATTTTAAAATTTTGTGAATTGACTCTAAAAAGTCAAGCTGCATCTCTAATTTTGGAACGGAGATAATATATTTTTTTATTTTACATATTATATTTGTAAATATACACTAGATAAACCGTATAGTAGAACTAAATGTTCTAAAATTTACACAAAAATTGATAAAAATTTTAAGCGTAGATGACTAATTGAAGTAGGTAACCTAGACCCTAGCTAGGTGGGGGCATAAACAGACCCAAGGGGGATTTTAAAACACTGATTTGATGATTTCCATTTGAAGCAAGTATGGTAAATTTAAAGGTTATCAGAAGGGTTTAAGTAGTTTTATGCTTGATACTCTTAAAAGCCCAATAAGTTATGAAATAAGTAGTTTGATTCAAATTACTCAATCTAGTTTTTGGTCTGGCCAAATAAAAAAGTATTAATTTTGTACATTTGTTTTTTGTTTTTGTACAAAAAATAAAATAAAATTGTACATTTGTTTTTAATTAAACTGTACGTGACTACTTATGGTCATGCAGATACAGCCTGTCTTAATTGTAATTTTAATTTTTATTAATTTTGACTGAAATTAAACACACACAAGGACCAATTGAGCTAAAGTTTTGGTGTGCATGTCTCAACTCTTTGTAGTGTTGCATCTTTATTTTACTAATTGATAGACTATTATAACATTTATTTGTGATATGATTCGCTTCAGAGTAGTTTTTGTTATTGTAATCTTGATCTATACAAGGGAAAAAAAATGAGAATAAATATAAAGAGAGGAAGTAGAACTTTGATATTTCATTCATTGAAACTTAGGAAGTAATATAATACTAATCCTTCAACTAAAATATCCAACCTATCATTGTCCGGATAAACAGATCTGAGAATGTGATATATATATAGTCCGGCTCTCTCCAGCTAATTGGAGGGAGCGAATTAAGAGCGAACTGGCTATAGCGACGGTTTTTTTCGTCGCTATAGCATAAAAAACTGACTTTCTATTTTATAGCGACGAAAAAAACCGTCGTTATAGCTTGTTCGTTCTTAGTTCGCTCCTTCCAGTTCGCTGGAGAAACGGAATGTATATATATATATATATATATATATATATATATATATATAGGGGCAAGATCCAGTCCGGACGTCCGGACGGAGCTAACGTCCGGACTTTTTTTTTTGCTTTTTTTAAAACAACTAAAAATAAATAAATAAATAATTATGGAATTGAAATTTTTTCACAATACATTTTTTTGGGTGTGATTTGGGTACGTATAACAAAACATGTATGTACAGTCTGTGCAGACTGTACCACCACTTTTTGGTATAGGTATTCGAAACACGCCCAAAATATTGTATTATGGAAACAGTACCAGCCCTGGGCTAAAGCCGAAGGTGCCTGGGCTTTAGGCCCAAAAATTTTTAGGGCCCCTTAAATATTCTGTTCCTTTTATTACTTAAATAGAATACTTAAATATTAAAGCAAATAATCAATTTGTAATATTCTACATATACTGATTATTGTAATATTCTACATATTTAAAGCATATAATTTGTACAAAATAATTTAATTATTATGTACTTGGGGGTTCATCACCAGATTTAGTTTTTTAGGTTTTTTTAATTGTTTGGGAGTAGTGTTAGACTCTTAATAAAGGAGGCCCTATTTGGTAATTACTTTTTTGACTTGGTGATAATGTGATATCTAAATGATATTTTTGAAATATTAAAATAGTCGGTTATTATATTTGATATTCTTTCGTATTGATGCTCTTTTGTTCAGGAAAAATTCTTCCTTTTTTATGCATGTCTTAATAGCAATTCGCAAAAGGCTCATTTTTTTTGTCCGCTTTAGGCCCTTCAAAACTCAGGGCCGGCCCTGTATGGAAAAATTTCAGTTTCATAAAATATTAAATATTTTTTTTAGTTGTTTTAAAAAAAACAAAAAAAAAAGTCCGTTTTTAATCAGGTCCGGACTCTCGACCTGATCCATTCTGTATATATATATATATATATATATATATATATATATAATTTTGATACAAGTGCAGTGCACCTATATATAAAGAAAATATTATTTGTAGAAGATGGCAATCAAAAAAGAATGATAGTCATGCAATGAATGTCGGGACATTGTTACCAGAAAGCAAGAAAGTGATGGTCACCATATATATAATATAATAATTAAAAAAAATAATTACGATGCATCTCTCTAGTTTTTCTTTCTTTATTAATCAGGATTTAACGTGTAACTTTATGTCTATTATTATTATTTCTGCAAAATCTCCAATTAATTAACATTGATGAAAATTTCCAAAGAAAGTTACATACATCAATATAAATAAGCTAGGGAATGAAGTACAATAAGGTGCTGTTTATTTACATTTGATTGTCTTTTAATGGACTGTCTCTTATTCGCTAAGAGGCATGATGCTGTTTGTTTTGTTTTTTGTTACCTCTGAATGCATCTTAATCGGTAAAACAAAAAATAAAATCTTAATAATTAAGAGGTACCTCTTAATGAATTTTTTTTGCTAATTTTTTTATATATAAATATATTAAACAATATTATAGACTCATTTTTATTAAATTGAATATTTAAAATTATTAAATAAAATTTTATCCTTTAAAATGGTAAAATAGTGTCATTAAGAGACAACTTACTTTTTAGTTATCAAACAATTTTTTAGATTCAGACCTCATAACCATTCAGATGGTCTAATTTATTAAAACATTATAATCATTCAGATCTTAATTCCCAAATTTATCAAACACAACCTAAGTATACTGAGTATCACGTAAAAATCGCTCACATACTATTTACATATATTCACGTGTATTTTGGTATGGTTAACTTGCAGAACAAATCATGTGGGTCATATCAATATATATGTGAGTGTATATGAGCAGTATGTGAGCTATTTTATGTGATAATAACATTACTCAATGAAGTAACTAGTTACTAGTTAGGTTAGGCAAGTTGTGACGCCCCCAAAATTAGGTATACATCACTCATCTTGAGTTGCCAGATACATGGTACATAATTCAAATACAACTATCGTGTACAATATGACAAAACAGAAACTGTGAGTTTGGATACAAATATTGTCTACTAGAGAATATACAAACTCAAAAGGAGTCCTCATTATAATTATTATTACACTATTTCACAGAATAGTGAGGACTACTAATGCACCATCTAGGACCATCACTCCGTTCCCCGACTCGTCCCAGCTATATTCTCATTTCCTGAAGAGAACAGTGAAAGAAAGGGTGAGCTCAACTAGCCCAGTAAGAAATTTTATGACTAAGATAATGCAGAATAAATTATCATTAGCCTCAAACAATGTTAAACTGATACAATATAACAAACATCAAGTTTAATTGCAGCGGAACAAGCAATCCATTAAAAGAGTCAAGTAGAGAATAAAATATACTATCTTTTATGATTTAAAAGGTTTTTCATCACTTTTATCGTTGGGACTCAGCTTTAATAAATAATCCACATCATCGAATCACCTCTGCACTACAGCCAAGGATATTCTTTAGTATCACGACCACAATTATCCATGCACTACGGGCCAAGAATATTTGTGTATTCATTAATGGTCATGATCATGCCAACAACTGTCCATCAATGCACTACGGGCCAATGAGGACTTTTACCACATTATTTGTAACATTACGGTCATGATTACACCGAATAATCCCTGGTCATAATCATACCAAGTCCATCTATGAACTACAGGCCACATATGACTTTCAAAAAAAATATAAACATGAGGATGATGACAATGATATAAGAATTCAATAAAACAAGTTCAAGAATTAATTTATCCAGGAACTAATAATGTCCAAATTGTCAACATGATACTTTTTTGTAGAATAAAATTCAAGAATGCTCAGAAGAATATTTTCATGAAAAGATACTGGATGAAGCGCAAATATCAAGGATATTCCACTAATTTCATGGAGTATAGAAGTCAAAACTTTAACCAACTGAGTATAATAAACAATTGAATAACAAAAGAAATCACCATGCATGCGGTACTTCGCATAGACAGGTTATTCCAACAGAATACTAAATAACGGAACCAGGTCAGGCGAAATTCGCACCGACAGGATGTTCCAACAGAATAATAAAGAATGGAATAACGACAGAAATCACCATGCATGCGGTACTCAACATAGATAGGTTATTCTAACAGAATACTAATAAGGATGGAATCAGGTTCGGCGTAAAACGCACAGACAGGATATTCCAACAGAATAATAATAAAGACAGAACCAGGTCCGGCGTAAAACGCACAGACATGATATTCTAACAGAATAATAAAGACGGAATAATATAAGAATGTCACCAAATATAGGGTAGCCCGTTTATACATGTTATTCCAACAGAATAATGAAGAATGGAATAACATAAGTTCTCTTCATGAATACAAAAGAATAACACTCCTTACGAGTACAACAAATAATATTTCCTACCTTAAGAAGAAGAGTACTGGATATATGAGTAGTGAAGTAGTAGAATACTTTTCTTTTTTCTCTCTATAGTTTATCTCTCTAAAGTTTCAGTGAATTCATAAGAAATAATAAAGGAATGAGCTTCTATTTATAGAAAAATGGACTGCATAGTAACTAACTCATGAACGGTCCAGATTGATTTACTTTAATCTGACAGTCCATATTTAAAGTAAAATCTTTTAAATAAAATATAATATATTCTATTTATAATCTAATAAAACGAATAATTTTATAAAAAAATTTATTATGCAAACACTATGCATAATAAAATATAATATATTCTAATTATTGTCTAATAAATCAGATAACTTTATAAAAGTATTCTGTTTTATATAAAAAGATTTTACTATGCAAAATACTATGCAAACACTATGCATAATAGAATAACTTTATAAAAGTATTCTGTTTTATATGAAAAGATTTTCTGTATTATTACATTAATAATACCAACAAAACTGAGTGACTTATCACGTAAGCATCAATAATTAATATCGCGTGCTACTATGCAACCACGCGTATTACTGTACTTTTAACACTTGGTGTTTCAACAGTTAACGGTAAAACTTCCGCCCTTATTTTCATAAAGTATTTTTATCGTTTTCTCAATCCGATAATAATTCTGTTGTGGGGTCCACCAATGATTGTGCCGTTGTACGAATATTCCCCGACCAATCAAATATTATATAACAACTTGCGTACTTTGCAAAATTTATAAATATTACCCACAACTATAACCTTATATCAATTTTACTCCATAATATTCAAAAATAATATTTATAAAAAATTCATCTTTATTTAAAAAAGTTAGGGTTTTACACAAGTGATGAACTTACTTTTCCTATTAATTAATTAATTAATAATTTAGGTTTCATTAATTAATTTATATGTGTCAATCTTTTTTTTGGGACCCACCCCAGTTCTTCAAGTGGAACTTGATCAATTTGTTATTCGAATAGCTTCATTAATTATACCCCCTACATCTGTCAAAAAACTAAAATAAAATGAGAGTGTTGCTTTTTTCTTTTGACTTCATGTAACAATATTATATTTTGACAAAATTATTTTAAAGAAAAAATTAATTATATAATTTAATTTTTAAAATTAAACGATAGTATATGTGAAACCACAGATTTTATGAATAAAGAATTAATTTTTTCGAAATAATTTTTTTTATATTATGGTGTGAATTTGAGATAATGTTATAGTTGTGGGTAATATTTATAAATTTTGCAAAGTATGCAAGTTGTCATATTATATTCGATTGGTCGGGGAATATTCGTTTTAAACAGGAAATATTCGTACGATGACACAATCATTGGTGGACCCCACAACGGAATTATTGTCGGATTGAGAAAACGACAAAAATATTTTATTAAAAATAACGGCAAAAGTTTTACCGTTGATACTGTTGAACTACTCGATAGTAAAAGTACAGTAATACGCATTGTTGCATAGTAGCACACGGTATTGATTATTGATATTTATGTGAGAAGTCACTCAATTTTGTTCAATTATTGCTACAATAGTTGCTGCATAGTATCTTACATTATTTGATTCAATTATTGTTGATTTAGAAGTTTTGTTTTATTCGTATTATTAACTTAATAAAATAGAAACATCTTTTTATATAAAACAGAATACTTTATTAAAGTTATTCTATAAATAGAATATATTATATTCTATTATGCATAGTATTTTGCATAGTAAATTTTTTTTATATAAAACAGAATAATTTATTAAAGTTATTCTATAAATAAAATATATTATATTTTATTATGCATAGTGTTTGTATAGTGCCCGCATAGTATTTGCATAGTAAAAATCTTTTTATTTAAATAGAATATATTATATTTTATTTAAAAGATTTTTCTTTAAATATGGACCGTCAGATTAAAGCAAATCAATCTGGACCGTTCATGGATTAGTTACTATGCATTCCATTTTTCTATAAATAGAAGCTCATTCCTTCATTATTTTCTTACGAATTCACTGAACTCTAGAGAGAGAAACTATTGAGAAAGACTATAGAGAGATAGAAGAAAAGTTTTATGCTACTTCACTACTCTTATATCAAGTATTATTTTACGGTAATGGATATTATTCTTTTGTATTCAAGAAGAGAGCTTCTGTTATTCCATTTTTTTATTATTCTGTTGGAATAACCTGTATACGCGGGCTACCCTATACTTGGTGACATTCTTCTATTATTCTGTCTTTATTATTCTGTCAGAATATCCTGTCTATGCTATACACCGGACCTGGTTCCATTTTTATTATTCCATCTTTATTATTCTGTCGAAATATCCTCTCTGTGCTATACGCCGGACCTGGTTCCATCATTTATTATTTCGCATTTATTATTCTGTTGGAACATCTTGTCGGTGTGAATTTAACCTGACCTGGTTCCGTTATTATTATTTTGTTGGAATAACCGTCTATGCGAAGTACCGCATGCATGGTGATATCTTTTGTTATTCCATTCAGTATTATACTCAGTTGATTAAAATTTTGACTTCTATACTCCATGAAATTAGTGGAATATCATTGATATTTGCGCTTCATCCAGTATTTTTCATGGAAATATTCTTCTGAGCATTCTTGAATTTTATTCTACAAAGAAGTATCATGTTGACAATTTGGACGTTATTGGTTCCTGGACAAATTAATTCTTGAACTTGTTTAATTGAATTCTTATATCATTGTCATCATCCTCATGTTTATGTTATGTTGAAAGTCATTTGTGGCCTGTAGTGCACAGATGGACTTGGTATGATTATGACCAGGGATTATTTGGTATAATCATGACCGTAATATTACAAATGATGTGAAAATTAAAAGTTCTCATTGGCCCGTAGTGCATTGATGGATAATTTTTGGTATGATTATGACTATGGATTCTCTTCGGCCAAGGGAGCAAAGATGAATTGTTTTATGGCATCCGAGAATGTTGAGATTATCAATGGAGCACAGAAGACCGTTGAGTCTCCACAGATCAATAATCAGGATAATGTGCAACCAGAGGACAATATTCCTCATAAAAATAATAACACCGATGAAATGGTGAATGATGGGATGGTCAGAGGCTTTATACAATTCATGCAACAACAGGCGAAGGTAGCTCCTGTCCAAAATGTAGGTAGAAATACTGATAACTCTCGGACGGTCATCGCTAAACAGTTTAAGGAGAAATTCATGCAACAACGGGCGAAGGCAGCTCCTGTCCATAATGCAGGTGGAAACAATGGTAACCCACAGTTGGTCACCGTTAAGCAGTTCAAGGAGCTGGGACCACCGGAGTTTTTGGGAAAGCCAGAACTATTTAAGGCGGAGACATGGATAAAACAGATTACCAAGATATTTGATGTCTTGGAATACTCAGGAGAGCAAAAGGTTCCATTTTCCACCTTTATGTTGCGTGAAGTAGGAGATCATTGGTGGGAATCTGTAAAACGTACCAGCCTGACGCACTCAAGATGTTTGGGAGAAGTTCCAAGAATTATTCAACGATAAGTACTTTCCTGAAAGTATTCGTCATATGAAGGAGGTAGAATTCATCAAGCTGGAGCAAAACAATATGACCGTGTCGCAGTACGAGGCTAAGTTTGCGGAGTTATCCCGGTGTTGAGATCTGATCTATGACGGTGGCTTTAAAGATTTTGATTAGAAACTATGAATTTTTCGATTGAATTCCGACGACTTCGATCTATTTTCCTCAGATGATAGAGGATTTGGATGACAAAGAGTTTTGGCTCCCTAGTTTCTTTCTGAAGACGACTTATTCACGAACTTAAATAAAAAGAGTAATAATAATAACACTCGGAGCAGTAATGGAGGTGGAAATTTTTTTGGGGAAAACAATTGCAGCTATGAGTTTCCAAAAGGATTTGGGTCGTACGGCCCTAACTCGGTGGGCTTGGTTCTAATTTTGGCCTTTGTTTGTACAATCATGGAGCATGTGGAAGTGAAGGCTTAGTTCATTGATTCTATTTTTTTCTCTTCATCTTCCCCTAATCTATATTTTTAATTTACTGAATCTATGAGTCTTGACTGATTGGTAGACTGTTGTGATTGTTGTAACGCCCCTAAAATAGGTCCAATCCAACCAACCTATTCTGAGTCGCCAAAAATATGGTACAGAAAATAACTATAACTTTATTACTACAATTATCGTACAAAATACAACAACACATATGTTGTGAGTTTTGATACAAATATATACCAACTGTGACTCATGTCCCAACCTTGGATAATACGTCACAATGGCACCTTACATAAAGGTACAGTCAAAAACTGTTTTAAAAATCAGAATCTTTGGAAAGTGCTCAAGAAAACCTTCGTACATGGGAGGCCATGCGTCTAGGTTATGATAGATATCATATGTCCACAGAATTATCCTTGGTTAGTAAAGACATGTGATGAAAATTATATTCGTCTTGGATGCGAAGAGAAATTTAGAATCACAATTATGATTTTGAGTTATTCATATAATTGTGGACCAGAACTGTTGATTGATGTTACAGGGATAAAACATTGTTGGTGGATTTTTAACATAGAGAAGATAATAGACTTTATGGTCTATTTGACTCTTCTAATGGATTGCTCGTTCCGCTGCAACTATGGTTGAATTTTTTTTTATCATCCACCATATGTTCTAAATCTATGATTTATTATTGATGAAGGCTATTGATAATTTAATTATCTTTAGTCATGATATTTTTTACTGAGCTAGTTGTGCTCACCCTTTTACTTCACAATTCCTTTCAGGTAATAAGAGTGTAGCTGGGTCGAGCGGGGGGTAACAAGGGAATAGAACGGTGGTCGCTAGCTGTGGAGTTCTCCCTAAATAGTATAGACACGTGTGTTGTATATATCTTTTAGTAGTTATATTTGGTGAATCATATAGGGTAAGGCAAACCTAACGTTGGAATGGTGTTTTGTCACAATCATACAAGATGTCTAATGACATACAATCTCGTGTCATCATAAGACAGGGTTGTGCTCAACTACTTGCTGAGTATATTTACGAGCACTACCTATATAATCTTGGTGTTTGTTTGAAGTATAATTCTCATTTAGAGACAGTGGAGATAATGATATGTCAAGAAAAGACTCACCATTGGGAAGAATATGATAGTAATCTTCTCGTTTTTCTTTGGGGTCTATTGGGTCAACCAAGGATAATTCTGTGGTCATATGATATCTATCATAACCTAGACGCATGGCCTCCCATGTACGAAGGTTTTCTTGAGCACTTCCCAAAGATTCTAATTTCTAAAACAGTTTTTGACTATACCTTTATGTAAGGTGTCATTGTGACGTGCTATCCAAGATTAGGATGAGTTTCACAGTTGGTATATATTTGTATCCAAACTCACAGCATATGTGTTGTTCTATTTTGCACGACAATTGTTGTAATAAAGTTGTAGTTATTTTCTGTACCATGTATTTGGCGACTCAAAATGAGTTGGATGGAATGGACCTATTTTGGGGTTGTCACATAATATTTCTTACTGGGCTAGCTGAGCTCACCCTTTTTTTCACTGTTCTTTTCAAGAAATGAGAATATAGCTGGGACGAGTCGGGAAACGGAGTGATGGTCTTAGATGGTGCATTAGTAGTCCTCACTAAATAGTGTGATAATAATTGTAATGAGGACTCCTTTTGAGTTTGTATACTCTCTAGTAGACAATATTTGTATCCAAACTCACAATTTATGTTTTGTCATATTGTACACGACAGATGTATTATTAAGTTGTATTTGAATTTTGTACCATGTATCTGGCGACTCAAGATGGGTGATGTATACCTAATTTTGGGGGTGTCACAACCAGGCTGTTCCCAGGAAAGAGGGGGCTTTCCAATAAGGATTTCTCCTTACTGGCGCGCAATTAGGTGACCAAACCACTCCTTAGACAGAACTTTCTAGACATTATCAATAATGTTATCTAGCAATATTATTAAAATAATATGAATCATTGATCTGATAATGGGAAATGTTGTGTAGTGACAATTATTAAAACAACAATAATATAAAATATCAACGTAGCAATTATTGAATCAATAAAATAAAATATTGAACAGTAATTACTGTAACAATTATTGAGTAGTGTCTTCTTACGTAAGAATCAATAATTCAAAAAATAATGTGCAATACCGTGTGCTACTGTGCAACAACGCGTATAACTTTACTTTATCCACCGGGTATTTCAACAGTGTTAACGGTAACAACTACGCCGTTATTTATAAAAACTCAAATTTGTCATTTTCTTCATCCGACAATTATTCTGTTATGGGGCCCACAAAAGGCTGCGCCGTCGTATGAATATTCCCAGACAACAAGAATATTCCACGACCAAACGAATATTCCCCGACAACAATAAGTATTTTATAGTCACTTGCTTATTTTGAAAAAAATTCACATATCACCCTTAACTTTAAACTTTTTATCAATTTAACCATTTACTGAATAGTAATTAGAAGAAAAATTGAATACTTTTATTTCATAAAATTCGGGGTTTTACAATTGTCTTCACATGTTAAGCTTTGATTTTAATTCCTTGTCAGTTACGGTGAGTATGTTTGTCTTTATGACATTAATTTGTAAGATCTATATTTGTTTAATTTTATGGGCAAATACATGTTCAAATTGATCTGTTTTGGGTGTTTCTCTTTGATGGATGGATTTAAAAACTGATATCTCTTGAATTTTATGGTTTCTATTTCTTTGCAGGTAATTCAAAATCCCAACTTACTTTGCTTTGTATACATACGTTAAACCCCATTTCAAGAACCATTTGAAAAGATCTATCTCCTCTGAAGAATATACAATCTATAATCTACAATCTTTTCTAATGAAAAATGTGGAACCTTTCCATATTTTCCTGGATTTTGTTTTGAATTTGAGGCAAAAATTAAAATCTCTTTGATATGTTGATTGATGGGGTTGCCCTTCACTACACCATCTGCGACGGCTTAGCAAAAACGAGGCAGCTTGGAATATATTATATGCGGCGACGATTTGGTTGTGGTGGTGGAGGGGGAGAAGGTGGTGGTGGGTTTGGTTGATGTGGCAGCAGCGGAGCAGTCTCTGACCATCGCGAGTAAACTTTAGTCCTCATCCATTTTTTTGCTCTGTTTTTAGAAGAGAGAGGAAAGTAGACAAAAGAGGAAGCTGTCACGTGTCAGCCACATTAGATAGGCTTTACCATGTTTGTTTAGTTGGCAGTATCGTTAACGGGAGGGCACAACTGAGCTTAAATTTGTAATGTTTGAGAGTACTTTTGAAAAAAAATAGTTTATGATGTAAGTAGAGTATCGAGATAAACATCAAGAGCATTTTTGAACCTTTATCCAATATATATATCTTAAAAAATTTATAGAACCTATGCACATCAGAATAGATCTGAAATTAAAATTATTACAAGTGATACATATGTTTGTATCAATGATTTGTCATCTAAGTTATATTCATTCAAAAAAACTGATAATAGATTAAATTGAGACAATAGAATAATGAACGTCTTTAAGTATAATGAGTGGGCAGAGCTAGGCAAAATGTAAATTTTAGTAACAATTAATAATATTCAAAATGTAATTCGAGATTTAAGACGTTACATACAAAATAAAAATAATCCACAAAATATAATTAATTACTTGAAAAAAATTTAAGTTCGAAAGTGCGAGTAAAATGTTTATGTCAAACAAAACTGACCGTATGATGATAAATTGTGTAAATGAATCAAGTCAAATCGAATATTGAGTTGTTCAAATTTGTTTCACAAAATTTATCGAATATAAAATAAAGTTTGATTAAGACTTGTTTAGCCATCGAATTTAGCACGATCTCGAATTGATTTTAAAGAGTTTGAATTTTTCGAACGAATATAATTTGAGTATCAATAAAAAATTACTATAATTTAAACAGATTCAAATAATTTATTAAATTTTAAAATTTATTTATATTTAAATTATTTATATTTCAAATTAAATTTTTAATTAAACGAATCGAATTCGAACGGTTTTCTCGTCTAACACGATATACGTTGAATTGCCAACCATGCAGATAGAAATTAAGAGTATCTAACTCTATTATTCGGTGCACGTGACCTGCTGTCCTGAATCAATGTCACATTCTGTGTAGCTAGGTTAGGCTACGACCAGTAGTATTCTGAGAATTACAGCCCTAGTATTTTGTTAGATTTAGACCGCACGTGCACCTCTGACATACTCCTCTGGGTGGCAGGGGTGTCACGTCGAAATTTGTGCCTATTTGTTAGTGTCAAGAGCATGTCAGTTCACACGTGTGAGTCAGTCTCGAGTCTTATGGGGTTGACTGTCAGTTTTACTTTTGACACCATTCCCCGTCATCATCTGATTGGAATGGAAGCAACTGCCCCTCAAAATCCATTAAGTTGGACTCTCCATTTTCTTTTTTAATCCTCTTATATATATTGAAAATTTTCAGTCGATTTATAAGTATAATTGATCTGGGATAAGGTCCAAAAATGACTCTGATATTTTTCTCAATATTTATCGAGCATCTTATACTTTTTTTTTTGTCCAAAAATACCCTTAACGTTATGGATCTGAGGTCGATTGTACCCCTGCCGTTTACAGACACGCCAACTAGACTAACATCCGTCTAAATTGCTTACGTGGCTGCCAACTAGACTAATATTTAATTAAAAAATATTAAATACTAATTAAAAAAATATTAAAATACTAATTAAAAAAATACTAAAAAAAATCAATTTTAAAAAAGACTAAAATACTAAAATTCAAATTATTTTATTAATTAAAAAAAAATACTAAAATACTAAAATTATTTTACTAAATATTAGTATTATATACTTTTTACATACTAAAATACTAATTACATATTTACATCATATACTAAAAATACTAAATAAAAAAATAAAATATTAATTAAAAAAATACTAAAAGGATTACCGCCCCCAATTCGTTCCTCCTTCCTCTCGAAATTACCTCCTTCCTCCAATTCGTTCCCCACGGTAGAAGGCTACCGACTGGCATCTGCATTTTGGAAATCATTTTAAGCAGCCGTGGTTGACCCAAAAAGGTAGGTGTGAGAAACTTCTATTCGAATGAAAAGAGAGAAAAGGAGCAGCAGTCTTGCCGAATCCCTCAGCCGTCTCGCTGAATCCAAGATCGACACCGCTTCAGCCGTCCTTCACTCCCTCTCCTTCCTCCCTCGCGCAGCCCAGCGCCGGCTCCGCCCCCGACAACTCATCCTCTGACTCGGTTCCTCTGACCACGTCGTGGATAATGCCCTCGCCGCTGACCTCGGTCTTCACCGGCTCGTTATCTATGATTTCTTTTTAAATTTGTGATTTCTTTTCAAATTGAGAGTATCTATGATTTTTTTTTGTTGGTTGCTGCTGGTAAGGTATAAAATATGAACACCAATCCTCAACCTAATATTTCTATTGGAAGCTAATACTTGCTCTTTACTAGATTAGCCTCTGTTTTCCCTCTTTTTCCAAACACCAAACAAATGAAGAATCTAATGGGAAATACGTAGCATATGGTAATTAATTATGTGTGTTCTTAATACAGTTTCTTCCTACTTTACCTATGGCCTCAAATTCCTTTTTAATGCCTCAAATTCATTTGTAATTGATATGAAGGAGTTCAACGACTTCCACCGCTGGGGTCCCGACAGCGACAACAAGGATCTCCGCGACGCGTTCGACTTATACGACCGCGACAAGAACGACCTGATCTCGGCGAGTGACTGAAGGAGGGAGATCTGGAGATCTGCGCAAGGGAGGAATGAGAGGGAGTGAAGAAGAATTTGGAGATCTAGATCTAGAGAAGTAAGAACATTTTAATTTTGATTATTGAATTAAAATTCTCTCTAATTATTTACTAAATATACATATATGTAAATTTACTAAATATACTAAATATAAATATACTAAATATTTTAATTTGATTTTTTTAGTATTTTAGTAATTTTTTTAATTAGTATTTTTATTATTTGATGTAAATATGTATTTTTTAATTAGTACTCCCTCCGTCCCAAATTATCTGCTATTTTAGTAAAAAAAATTGTCCCACAATATCTGCTTTTTTAAGATTTCAATACATTTTTTCCATTTATTTACCAAATTTGCCCCTTTATATTAATTGTTGATAATCATTACTCTCATTAATGCCTCTCCTCTTTTTTAAACATCCACATTCATGCCCCTCTCTCTCTTCAATTAATAATTATTTCTCTCTATCTCTCTCTTCAATTAATGTGCTGCTTTCTCTCTCTCTCTTCAATGTTTCTCTCTCTCCAATTAATTAGCTGTTTTTTCTTTCTCTTCAATTAATAAAAAAGTCAGCACAAAGGGTATTTTAGTATTTTTATCATACATATTGGTATCTGTGTGAGAGTCTAGAACAACAGATAATTTGGGACGGATGGAGTATTTTTTAATAAATATTTTAATATTTTGACTTCATGTGGCAGCCACGTCATCAAATATGTTTTGAATGTTAGTATTTTGACTTCCATGTGGCAGCCATTCAGCAAAATAGGGATAAGGTCCAAAAATACCCTTGATGTTTACACGGATGTCTCACTTCCACCCTAAACTAATTTTTTTTTCCAAAAGTACCCTTAACGTTAGGAAAAGTAGGTCACTCGTACCCCTGCTGTCAACTGATCTGCCACTTGGACTAACTCTGTTAACACGCGGATCATTTATGCTGATTCGACACTGAAGAGAGAGAAAACAAAAGCAGTCGTTCTTTTCTAAAGGAATCTCAATGGAGAACAAGACCAGTTCTTTTCTAAAGGAATCTCAATGGTTCTTGACCGTCCTCAATTACCGGAATCTCAATGGAGTGTTCAAGAACAGGAATGACCTCACCGTACTGACCTAAGTTACAGTAAATTGCTGCAGTCACATGCAAACACATGACCACATCTAAACTGGGCTTCCCATTAGCACATTTTTCAAATGATTTTGCTGCTCGAAGAGCAAATTCAAGAGCTTTGCGAGGATTATCCCCTGAAGAAATCAAATCCCTTGTTTGCTTGAGCAAAAATGGTCCAAGATCCGGATTTTCTAAACCTGATTCAGATGGATCCTCGGTTCCATTATGAGACTTCATCCCTTTCATAGGTAAGTTCCTCTGTTTCTTAGTAGAGATGCCTCCACCAGTTGGTTTCCTAGAACTCTTGTCGTTCCGCTTATCTAAAAGACGCTTCTCTTGAGGACTTCTACTGTTAGGACTTGATGTTGCATCAGATTCCAACTGCAAGTGAGAAACTTTCTTTGAATTTGTAGGTAAAAGGGACTTACTACTAAACTTCTCAGACTTCTTACCAGCGGATAAGCTTTCCTTCTTAGAATCAGAATCGTTACGACAATCACCATCTTCTGCCTTTTGCACCCCTACTTCCTCTTCCATTATCTCCACTTCTCTCATCTCTCCTCCAACAAGATGGCGCAACTCTGAATCAATCCTAGACTCTTCACCTTCAGATCCAAAGCTACGCCTAGACGATGAGTGATCAGAACTCTGCATCTCACATACATTATCATAAAGATGCTCGATAGAGGTGTCGACTGCTTCATCAACTGCATATCCAATCTTATTCTGAGGACTTTTAGGACTCGAAAGACTATTAGTAGACTTATTTGCAACTAAATTCTCCTTAAAAGGAATCAAATCTCAATTTCCATTCAATTCATTCAATCCACAACAATTCCAGGCATCTTTTATTATGCCAACCGACAAACAATTTCCTTCGTAATCAAATAAATAATCTGCAACAAATGTTTCCAAATTTTACAACAATAATATTCACAACAAACAAACGAAACCTCAAGCTTCATTCCTCTCGCAGAACTGGTCTTCAAGCTTCTCGCGTCTTCTTCTTCTCTTCTTCGATTTCGTCTGTCTGTGGAGCGAAAGGAACTAGGGCTTTTTTGCCCCTTTTGAAAAGACGACTGCTTTTGTTCTCTCTCTCCAAGTGCCTAATCAACAAAAATGGATCCACGTGTTAACAGAGTTAGTCCAAGTGGCAGGTCAGTTGACAGCAGGGGTACGAGTGACCTATTTTTCCTAACGTTAAGGGTACTTTTGGAAAAAAAAATTAATTTAGGGTGGAAGTGGGACATCCGTGTAAACATCAAGGGTATTTTTGGACCTTATCCCCAGCAAAATATGTCCATTTGTCAACTCCGTTTGTCTATTTGGTACTTCTGTTAACGGCAGGGGCATATGTGACCCCAAAAATGTAACGTTAAGGGTATTTTTAGACAAAAAAAAGTATAGGGTGCTCAGTAGAAGTGGCATTTTTGGACCTTATCCCAATAGATGTGTTATGATATATGTAATTATAATTTATTTATTTATTTAAATTTTGATTGTGACGTATGTACATATATGAGATATAGAAGAACAATTTTATTTTAATTTATTTTATCTTGTAGGATATACTTTCACGTTGATCGCAGTTTAAAATTTTCAAAATATTTATCAACATATATATTATTTTTCTTTCTTTTTTATAATCCTTAAATCCCATTTCAAGAGTCTCATTTTTTTAGTTGTAGTGAAAGAAAAAATTAATATTTTGATAGTAATTTATATTTTATATTTTTATTATGATGTCATGATTATTAAATCAAATATCTAATAAATTTAAAAATTAAAAGTACTTAATTTTTCTATTTCACAAAAATCGCCTAATTTGTTAGGTTAATTGAATATATCCTCTCCATCACAGTTGTAACTATTGAGGTAAAAAGTTTCATACATGATGGAAAAATTAAGATTTTATTTTATTATATAATTTAGAGGTTACACTATTCATTTTCACTTTATTTTGTGTTGGATACTATATATCACATACTACCAAAATTACCAATTTTCATTTACAAATAATGCCAGAAAGATTATATGATTCACATATTGCATCATTTAATATAAAAATATCCACTTTTTAATTTAAAATTATGTCAAAAATGTATTGAGTTATAAAATGGGGGAAAATGAATCCTTCGTCATAAAATATAAGATTATTATTGATTTTTTAAAGTTAATTCAAGATATTTTTAAACTAAAAATTGACATAATTTTTTAAAATTTTATTTGATGCAATGATAAATAGTATGAACCATTTAAAAAGTATTACTTATTATAAAATTTATTGTTTTATAATTTTAAATTTAAAAAAATCTAAATTAATTTTTAAAAATTAATAATAATCGTATAATTTAAGATAGAGCGTTGTATTACGTGGAGATAATATAGACAATTATATCTTTCCAAAACTAATTTTGGCTCAAGATGAAGAAAAATAAAGAACACACCTATCAATTCTCGGTCAACTCTTCGTGTCTTTTTCATAATTATAAGCACATTGCTATATTATACTCCCTCCGTCCCAAATTATCTGTTATTCTAGAGTTTCACACAAATATTAATATGTATGATAAAAATACTAAAATACCCTTTGTGCTGACTTTTTTATTAATTGAAGAGAAAGAAAAAACAGCTAATTAATTGGAGAGAGAGAGAGAAATATTAAAGAGGGAGAGAAAGCAGCACATTAATTGAAGAGAGAGATAGAGAGAAACAATTATTAATTGAAGAGAGAGAGAGGGACATGAATGTGGATGTTTAAAAAAGAGGAGAGACATTAATGAGAGTAATGATTATTAACAATTAAGATAAAGGGGCAAATTTGGAAAACAAATGGAAAAAATACATTGAAATCTTAAAAAAGCAGATATTGTGGGACAAATTTTTTTTACTAAAACAGCAGATAATTTGGGACGGAGGGAGTAATATCTTCAGATTTAAAAGTCACAATAATTCGATTTGAACTACAGTAAAATACATAAGTTAAGAAAGATTAATGTTAGTATTATTTATTGAAAATATATATATATATATATATATATATATATATATATATATATATATATACTTTTTAAAATTTATTAAAAAGAGAAAAGAGAAAATGAACTAGTCAAAGAATCAGCATTCCCAATATGTAAGTCACACTAAATCCAATGAGTCACCAATGTGTCAAATGTGAGGATATTTTTGTTAGGACTAAAAGAAATTTGAACCCTAAACTTTATTCTCTATTTATTTTTACACCCTAAATTTAAAATAGTATCTAAGTACACTTTAAATTTCATTATACGTAATAAAACGCACATTTTCTTCATTTAACCAGTTAAAAATGATCAGCTAAAGCTGTAACACAAGTTTGGGGTGCAAATTGTCTTTTAGTCTTAAAAATTGGCAAAAATAATTAATTTTAAATAAAATAAAATAATTAATTTTAAATAAAATAATTAATTTTAAAATAAATTTATTAAAAAAATAAAATCAATATAAATATTTGGAATTAATGATTAATAATTAATTTTTTTTAAATAATATTGTATTACAACAGAATTTTTTGAAAACATATTTTTTTTTGTAAAAAATTTTGTTTTTACAAAAAATATATTTTACAAAAATTGTAAAATAAAATTGTGTTTTACAAAATTTTAAAATATAATTTTTTTTACAAAATTGTGTTTAAAAAGATTTTTTAAAAAACTTGTAAAATAAAATTATGTTTTTAAAAACAAAACAGAATTTAAATTCTGTTTTTAGACATTTTTTTAAAAAAATTCTGTTTTTACAAAAAATTCAGTTTTCAAAAAATATTGTTTTAAAAAAAAATTGTTTTTAAAAACAAAAACAGAATATTTTTTTAACTTGTAAAATAAAATTCTGTTTTTGAAAAATTCTGTTTTAAAAAAAAGTCTATTTTTAAAAAATTTGTTTTTAAAAACAAAAATAGAATTTTTTTTATGTGGCAAAAATGAATTTTTTACAAGTAAATGTTTTTTTAACCGAAATGATTAATAATTAATTTTAAAAATAAAAATAAAATAATTATTTTACAAGTTAATAATTAATTATTAATCATTAATTTTAAATATTTATTTTAATTTATTATTTTAATTATTTTATTTTAAAATCAATTATTTTATTTTTGTTTTTAAAATAAATTATTTTTTTGAAAATTAATTATTTTAAAATTATTTTATTTTATTTAAAATTAATTATTTTTGTCAATTTTTAAGACTAAAAGACAATTTGAACCCCAAACTTGTGTTACAGCCTTAGTCGGTCGCTTTTGACCTGTTAAGTGAAGAAAGTGTGCGTTTTGTTACGTATAATAAAATTTGAGTTGTACTTAGACACCTTTTTAAATTTAGGGTGCAAAAGTAAATAGAGAATAAAGTTTGGGGTTCAAATTATTTTTTAGACTTTTTGTTAGCTAATAGAACTATTTTGAGGAACCAAATTCGGTTAATGTGATATGAAAATTTTCAAATAATTAAGCAATTGTATACGAAAATTTTAAGAATTAATAAATTTCTAAACTATCATAATTAATAATTATGTGAAATTAGAATTTATTAAATATCAAAATTGTTTTTAAATTCAGATATATAGAAGAATAAATGAATTAACTAATAACTTTCTTCAAATGCATTATTATTTTAAGAATGAGATTTTTATTTTTATTTTAACAATTTCTTTTTTTCCTTTTCTTTTTTTGTAGTGGGTGGGGGGGGTGGGGGTGCGGGGTGGGGGTGGGTGGAGAGGGAAGAGCTAGTTTGGTGCAGACATTCCACTAAATAAAAGTACGTAGAAATAAATATGTGTCCTATTTAGTTAGTTTGGGACCAAACTTGCAAAAAAAAAAGAAGAAGGTTTGGTTGCTTCATGGACAAGTAAGAACACAATTATTTATAGGTCCAAAATATCAACTTGGGGTCGGCAGGAGTAATTATTTTGGTCCCATCTCAGAAGAGTAAATAGAAATAAGATTATATTTTATTTTGTGGTCCTTCTGTGCTTTAGCACAAATTAATTGCAAAATTAATATGATCACCTTTAGGCACAATTATATATGTAGACTAAGATATATATATATATATATATATATATATATCTAATAAAATACAAATAATTTTGAATTTTCCGCTCACTCAATAAATCATCTGGGCCGTCCAAAGTTTGTGATAAATCCCACCGTCCATACATCTATCTAATAAAATATATATATCTAATCTAATCTATCTATCTAATAATGATTTTGAATTTCCCGCTCACTTAATAAATTATGTGGGCTATTTTAAGTTTGAAATAAATCTCACTGCCCATACAGTGCCGGAGGCACGGGACCCAGCTAGTATATATATATAAAGCAAGGATAAGTGCATACCCCTTATCTTACTCACCCACGCTCACCCCCCTTTAGGCGACAGTTTGTATGATTGAAACCGTCGCCTAAAGGGGGATGAGCACGGGTGAATAAAATAAGGGGTATGCACTTGATCCGGACCGTATATATATATATATATATATATATATATATATATATATATATATATATATATATATATATATATATATATATATATATATATATATATATATATATATTCCCTCAGTTCTATAATAATTGTCTTTTTAGTTGCCCATGAATTAGAAAACTCATTTAATACTATCATTTAAGAATTAAAATTTTTATGAAATTCTATCACTATCCCCTTTAGACCTGGCAAACGGGCACAAAGCCCGCGGGCCGGGCCGGCCCACCCGTCAAAACCCGGGCTTTGGGCCGACGTTTTTAAGCCCATGAAAACCCGGGCCGTTTTGGCCCGGCCCGTTTTTGGCCCGGCCCGTAGAGGCCCGGCCCGCCCGCCAATTATTAATTTTTTTTTTTTAAAAATAAAGTGTTAGGTTGTGAGGCTTGAACACAAGACATGTAAGTAAATAAATAAGAGTTCAAACTTCAAACCAACTAAGCTACAACAACTATTTATTTTTGATGTAATCTTCAATATATTTTAACTATAACTAGTACATAAAGAAGTTGATCGTTGGCATGAGAGAGAGAGAGATAAACATTATTTTTATTTATAATTTATAATGGTAGTAGTAGTACTATTCCTGTGACTATTGTTATAGCATAACATGGATGTAGTAGTAATACATATAAATGAATACAGTTATAGTTAATTTGTAATAATCCTGCATACATTTAAAATCATGTTAGAATCTTAATTATATTGAAATAAAAAATTAAATTTAAGCTTCATTAAATTTTGAGCGTGCTTATTTTAAGATGAAGATTAAATTATGGGGTTATAAAAAAAGAAGAATATAATTTTGCAACGGGAATTAGTGCTTATTAACCCGTATCTTAATTTTGATTGTTAAATTATGGAGTACTATTAATAATAATGAGAAATTCACGAACCAAAGTCCAAAAGCATAGACAACCTTAGGTATTATTGACCGTCGATGGGCTTGGTCTATAATTGATAATACTAATTTATAATACTATTAAAATTTTAATTAATTGAGCTATGTAGTTAATGTATGTAATTAATTAATCGTGTTTATTTGTATTATTGTTTATTATTAATTATTTTATTATTTTTAATATTTTTTATTATTATTATTTTTGATGTAACAAAGAATTTGCAAAAAAAAAAAAAATAATAGCCGAAGCCCGCGGGCCGGCCCGGCCCGCCCGCCACGGGCTGGCCATTTGCAGCCCACCAAAATTTGGGCCTTTTTGGCCCGGCCCGTCGTTGGCCCGGCCCGGCCCGGCCCGCCCGTTTGCCAGGTGTAATCCCCTTTATGAAAAGTTGGAAACTATTAATGCAAGAGAGAAAATTTATTGGAAAAATGAGAGAAGTTGAGGGTAATATAGAAAAATAAATAATTTATTCTCTAGAAAGTTGTAAACGACAAATAAATTAAAACACATTTTTTCTTCTAAAAAGACCGTTATTATGGAACCGATGGAGTATCGTTTTAGAGTTGTGCATAAGTACTAAAAAAATTATATAACATTAAATATAATATCAATTGCCTAAAATATTCTTAAATTCTCGTAATTACTATAGTTATCTCATACTTTCTCTCTCATCTGTAATATTTTCACATAATTTTCTTTTAAAAAAACTCATTGCTCTCATTAATTATTTTTTCCCTCCCTCCCTCCCTCCCTCCCTCCCTCCCTATCTATCACAATTTACATTATATTTGGAAAGGGATAAATCAATTTACATTATACGATAACACATACTGTGAGTTTAAATACAAATATTGTCTTCTAGACAATATCCACACGCAAATAAGTCCTCATTATAATTATTCAAACACTATTTTACAGAAATAGTGAGTACTGCTAAAACATCTTTCTATAAACCTCACTCCATACCCCGACTCGATCCTGTTATGTTCTCACCTCCTGAATGAAACAAAAAAGAAAAGGGTGAGCTCAACTAGCCCAGTAAAGAACATTATGACTAAGATAATATACAACAAATTATCGTTAGTATTCAACAGGGAAAAAAAATCTGATAAAATATAATCGATAACAAGTTTTAGATCAACAAATACAGCGAAAACAGCAATCCATTAGAAGAGTCACATAGAGAATGAATTCTACTGTCTTCTAAGATTTAAAAGTCCATCATCAATATTTCATCCCTGTAACAACAATCAATATACATCTTTAATCATCTTTGCACTACAGGCCAAAGATATTCATTTGTATCACCAGTTGGTCATGTTCATCTCAGCACCTGTTCATCTTTGCACTACGGGCCAAAGAGATTCATCAGTTTAATCATTCATCTTTGCACTACAGGCCAAAGATATTCATCAACTATCACCATTAAGGACTGAGGATGATAAAAAATAATTTTAAGAACGAATCCAGTGAGATAGAAGGACAAATATTAGGGATTCGTACAACAGGTTGTCCAAGATCAATAATACTTCATAACAACTGATTTTGAAACAGAACTCAAAAAAAATGATCAAAACATGGATACAATCAAAGATAGTAGCCAAAATAGATATTTTGGACAAAAAGAAGAAATTTTATTTTTTGATGAATAGTGCCGTATTCGTGAATAGTGCTGTATACGTGAATAGTGTCGTACACGTGAATAGTAACTCCGACACCAAAAGATAAAATTTTTACAAAAACATCATCACGCTTCGTGAATAGTAACTCATGAATAGCAACTCGTGAATAGTAACTCCGACATGAAAAAGTTCTAAATTGATAAAAAGTTCAGAACAATATTTCGACATAATGATATTGAAGAAGATAATATCATTTAAAAAGAAACAACATCCCTTACCTCAAAATAACTGTACTTCTGACTGAATTTCGGTATAGTGCTGACAGAAACTCGCACCGTATAGCAACACTCAAAGTATACTCACAAGAATACGCTCGATAATATAGAGAGAGAAAGAGAGAAATCACTCTATTTATAGAAAAATGCTTAGAACACCAAAAGAGACTAAATAATAAAATATTAATATATATATATATATATATATATATATATATATATATATATTATAAATTCCTTAGCCCACCTTTGAAGACCTGAAATCAGCCACCTTGTACATGTTTAATGCAGCCCACCAAGCAAGAAAATGTTTTTCTTCAAAATAATAATTAAAACTTCCAAAAATCAATTATTTCGGAACTTCGGAACTTCAATAATTCACAATAAATAGCCCCTTTTGTCAGAAAAATTCAAAACTCGCGTCTGTTCATAGGAAATTCCATTATCTACAACTTTGCAGAATGAAATTTTTCCAAATTCCAAACAGAAATTGACCAAAATTCACAAACGGGCGATTTTACAGGCTATAATCAAATTTTGGTCAATAATTGGGGTCCACCGACACATAAAATATGTGTTAATCATTTAATGTCACAAAAATACTCTTCCTCCTCATATACTCATATATCCCACATTCATTGTAAAAATATCACCGTTAATATATTATTAAAATAATATATTTAAATAAATTATTTTATCAGAAAAAGATAAAATATAAATTTTCAACAATTGTCACATTAAAAATCTTCTCCATCTATATCCACAAAAAATTAATATTTTACGTATCATATAATTCAATAATTAATTATTCATAAATAATATTACAGAATCACAGTACTGATAACCAGGCCGTTCCCAGGATAGATGGGGCTTTCCAATAAGGATTTCTCCTTACTGGCGCGCAATTAGGTGACCAAACCTCTCCTTAGACAGAACTTTCTAGACATTGCCAATAATGTTATCTGATAATATTATTCAAATAATATGAATTATTGATCTGATAATGAAAAATACTGTGCAGTGATAATTATTGAAACAATAATAATATAAATATCAACGCAGCAATTATTGAATCAATAAAATAAAATAATGAACAGTAATTACTGTAACAATTATTGAGTAGTGCCTTCTTACGTACGAATCAATAATTCAACAATACTATGCAATACCGTGTGCTACTGTGTAACCACGCATATTACTGTATTTTAACCACCGGGTATTCCAACAGTGTTAACGGTAACAATTTACGCTGTTATTTATAAAACTCAATCTTTGTCATTTTCTTTCATCCAACCATTTTTCGTTATGGGTCCACAAATGACTGCGCCGTCGTACGGAGATTCTCGACAAAAAGAATATTCCACGACCAAACGAATATTTCCCGACAATAATGAATATTTTATAACCACTTGCTTATTTTGTAAACTTTGCACATTTTACCCATAACCAAAGTATTATATCAAATTAATACCTTATTATTCACAAATATAATTAGAGAAAATTCGATTTTATTTATAATAAGTTGGAATCTTACACCTACTGTTTAACAGAGTGTAACATTTTTCGAGTACAATCACCAGTTTGTAAATTTTTTCACTTCAGGTATTAAATTATAAGTCGTGTCCCAATACAGGTACTAAAAGTTGATTTATCCCTATTTTGAAATTTGAGTTTCATCTTTTTCATTTTAAACAAGTTAAAAACTAGCGTCATGCGCTAAGACTATTTTGTTTAGTTTTTATTTTATTTTTTCACCATTTTTATTTATAAAAAGCCATGCAACATGAATTTTTAAAAAGAAAAAAAAATACACAACTAACTCCAACATGACAATTAACAAGTAGAACTATAGATTTGAAAACTCTTTCAAGTAATGAACAAAGTGCAATGAATTATGAGTTGGATGAAAATCAAGAATTTCTGATATATATATATATATATATATATATATATATATATATATATATATATATATATATATATATATATATATATATATATATATTTGGAGGCAAAAAAAAAGGAAAAAGGTGAAAAGAAAAAAAATGATGTAGCAAAAATTAGGGAACTGTAATGAGAGAAAATAGGAGTTAGTTTTGTTGTGATAAAGATAGAAGAAGAGTTAAAGTATTCCAAAATTGTGAATAAAGATCTCAAATAATTAGGTGAAGTAGTGAGGGGTAATTAATTTTGAAAAGATTATGGCTAATTATATTAGATTATATCAAATTGTAAATAATTAGGGAAAATAGAGAACATTTAAAACGACATTTATAAATGGACAGATAAAAATTGAACATGAATGTATTTAAATTTCAATTATTTATATTTTTACCCACCATTGGGGTCAAAATATAAATAAATAAAATTTAAATACACTCATGTCCACATAGAGTTTTTGTATTTTTTTTAAAGTCCCATTTTTGGGGAAGTACAATATAATAGCATAATCAAGTGCATTAAAAGAAGAAGAAATAAACTCACAAACAAATCTCACATAAAAAAGGAAACATTGTTCACATAAAAATAAATAAACAATAAATCTAGAGGGACATTTTTTAGTGACTTTTCTAGTGACATTTTTTTTATTTATTTATTTTGATTTTTTTTCTTTGTAATACCTCCCAAAAAATATTTAGTATTTATTTCAACTGAAATTTTTGTAAAAAACAGTGTTTTAGGTGTAATTTGAAAACATACAAGAAACAAGATTGTACAGACTGTACATGCCCTGTTTCTTGTATGTATCCAAATTATACCTAAAACACTGTTTTTATAAAAATTCCAATTAGAATAAAATGTCACTAGAAATGTCACTAAAAAATATCCCCCTAAAAAGAATCATAAATAAACTCACATAAGTAAGAATCAAACCTGAGACCTAAAGTCATTTTAGACACTAAAACCTAAACAACCACATATGCTAACAAAATTAATTTCTCCTTTCTTATGTCCTTCGTATAATTATTTTCAAATAGGTTGCTTAAACTTGAATGTTTTTTGAATAAGCTAAAACATGCTTAAACATAATTAATAGCTTCTTAATTACTTATGTCCTTTTAATACTTGATCTTTTCCTTTGAACCATTTTAATAATTCTTTTCAAATAGGTTAAAACATGCTTAATATGCTTATGAACATTGTGTAAACATAATCCAAGCCTATTGGAAAGTCTAATTCGGTTTCAAACCGACAAATCATGTGGTTCTTAACTGTCTCAAAATCACTAACCTACATATTATAATATTCCCATTACTTTTTATTATAATATAATTAATTCTATTAATATATATCCCCTTTGTTGAATGGATCATGCCAAGCTTTTGCCTATTACAGAATGGCATTAATTATCTTTTTAATAGGATAATTGGATTTTAGTAGGACTGAAAATGAACGTGTGTGGTTCGAAACCCGATTCAAGATCGACTTGAAAAATTTGAGTGAGATTTGGATTCGATACGTAAATGAGTCAAATTTATATTTATTTTGATACTCATACATTTATACGAGTCGAAAATAAGCTCGTTTATAGTACCAACTTTTCCTTACATCACTGATACAAGGTCGTTGATAATTATTCGCATACAGTATCAAGTATACTCAACTTGTTTAATAATATAGATTTTAGTAATTAAATTATTCGCATACTTTTAAAAATGTAAGGGTTTTAATGTTTCTCGAAGATGTCCATTAATTGATTCAAGAGTGATAATATTAACTAATTAATTTTTTTACAAGACTCAAGATCTAGTTTGAAGAGTTCAACTTCAAATTACTCAAAATAATTGATTGAGTTAATTTTATCTACATTATCATAATATGAATGATCAAGTTCTGATTCGTGTATCTCTCGAATGCTTGCGAGTAGTTCGACCAAAAAACGAGACGAGCCGAGTACCATAAAAAATTCGAATTCAAATATGAGCAAAGATTGCAAAATTATATTCAAATCCGAGTACCATAAAAAAAATCGAATAGAATCTAAACAAAATACTGTTCGACTCGAGTGGGGATCATTTTCATCCCTTGATTTTAGGACCAATAAAAAGATTTAAAAATGTTTGACGTGGGTTTAATCTATTTTATTTTATGTGAACTAATTAATGAATTAAACATGACATATATATATATATATATATATCTAATAAAATACAAATGATTTTGAATTTCCCGCTCACTCAATAAATCATCTGGGCCGTCCAAAGTTTGGGATAAATCCCACCGTTCATACATTTATCTAATAAAATACATCTATCTATCTAATAATCTAATAATAATTTAATAAAATACAAATGACTTTAAATTTTCCTTGCACTCAATAAATTATTTTGATCGTTCAAAGTTTGAGATAAATCATATTATCCATACATTGTCGGAGGCACGGGACCCAGCTAGTATATATATATAATTATATTTTGATTTGATTCTCTCTCATCAAAAGCTTAACTACAAATGTTTTATAAAAAAAAGGGTCATATTGTAGTACATTATTTTAATTTCAAAGGGATTGTTTGGTGGGTGGGAGAGCTAAATGTCCCTTATGGGGACCATGTGGAGTAACATGGTAGCTATTATATGATCACATCTTACATATTAATTCAACCTCACATCTTATATATATAAATTCAACCCTATCATCCCACTCTAGCTCCAATCATGTACTGACACGTGGCTGGTCTTAGTTAAAGTATAATTATTCAAGTAATTAGGGGATCAAATGAAGCAGTTAATTAGGAATAAAATGTTGGTTAAACATAGTTTTCTGTAATAATAATGATCACCAATTTGTGTTGATGATGACATATATATTAGTAGTAATGAAAAAGAAGGGTTTTATTGAGTGCTGATTATGTAGAAAAGAGCAATCCATGTGACATTTGATCTCATTTGAACTACCTTTATATGCAAACAATTCAATTCAATTCTGGTCTGGTCCCTTAAATTAAAAGTGGATCAATCAGAACAATAATAATAATAATAATAATAATAATAATAATAATAGGGAATTGTTAAATTCATAACAAAAATTGTTATTTTCACAATAAAAGTGTCGTTATAGATCTTATAGCGGCGATTTTCAACGTCGCTATACATCTACATCGACACTTTTATTGTGAAAATAACAAATTCTGTTATGAATTTAACAATTACCATAATAATAATGTGCACTAAAAATACTACTTCCCAACTCCCAAAAATAATAATGTTGGATTAAAAGCAAATGTTCAATAAAAACCTCATTTCTCACATACTCATTATCAGATCACTTGTTGTACTGTACGTACATTTATTTTGTAAATGTTCCAAATTCCAATAATTGGTTCCAATTTGTTGTCATATTCTGATCTGAGAGCATCTCTAACAGTCTCTTCAATTACTTTGGGATATTGAAATAAGTGTCATATCAAAAAAATTATCTCCAACCTTAGTTATCAAATCTGCAATCTCGTTCTCTGTCTTCAAAACTGATAAGTTGGCATTGCCTCTTCAAAATATTTTTTTGTTTTGGGATATTCAAAATTATATGAAAAAGGCTACAAATATTTATTTTGCTTGATGGGTTTGATATACAGCTCATTTTAAAATTTGATATGAATCCTTTTTCAAATACTGCATTAATTAAATTGAAGACACTGATGTGGCAAAAATATTAAAATAGCAAATAATGATCTTCAAATTGCCACGTAGATCAAAAAAATTCCATTCGAAGAGTTTTTTTTGCTACTACTATTGTTGCCATCCGTCCCATAATATATGGCGTTTTAAAATTGTGCACAAGAATTAATAAAATGATTGTATAATATTAAATATAATATCAATTGTCTATAATATCCTCTACGATATTTATCTCATACTATTTCTCATTCATAACAGTTTTCCATGAAGGGTAATTTTGAAAAGATAGTGGTTAATTCTCCTAGATTATATAAAACGTCAAATAATTTGAGAAAAATAAAATAATTTAAAATATAATATATTATGTGACGGATGGAGTATTTATCAAGTATATAATAAGTTTTGGTCATTTTAAGGGTAATGTGATCATCAA
Organism: Panax japonicus; assembly: GCA_020205505.1. Taxonomy (NCBI): domain Eukaryota; kingdom Viridiplantae; phylum Streptophyta; class Magnoliopsida; order Apiales; family Araliaceae; genus Panax; species Panax japonicus. The sequence continues at coordinate 91,735,315 of CM035113.1, forward strand.
CTTATAATTTTCAAATACAAATTACATTATAATAATACATATTCAAATATAATGAATATAATTACAATTAGTTATCTTGGATAATGTATCTGTAACACCCCAGTACCACATCGAAAGATATGAAAAAAATTTATTTATACTTAAGGAATTAAGTAACTACCAATAGTAAATTCAAGTCATGATTTTTTGGATTAGTCTGTTGTGACGCCCCCAAAATAGGTATACAACACCCATTCTGAGTCGCCAAATACATGGTACAGAAAGCAAACTACAACTTCAATAATACAATTGTCGTGCAAAATACGATAACACATACTGTGAGTTTAAATACAAATATTGTCTTCTAGACAATATCCACACTCAAATAAGTCCTCATTACAATTATTCAAACACTATTTTACAGAAATAGTGAGGACTGCTAAAATATCTTTCTAGAACCATCACTCCGTACCCCGACTAGTTCTTGCTATGTTCTCACCTCCTGAGAAAAATAGAACAAAAAGGAAAAGGGTGAGCTCAACTAGCCCAGTAAAAAAAATTATGACTAAGATAATATACAACAAATTATCGTTAGTCTTCAACAGGGAAAAATCTGATAAAATATAACAGACAACAAGTTTTAGATCAACATCTGCAGCGGAAACAACAATCCATTAGAAGAGTAAAATAGAGAATGAGTTATACTATCTTCTAAGATTTAAAAGTCCATCATCAATTTTATCCTTGTAACAACAATCATTAATATACATCTTTAATCAATATTCATCTTTGCACTACAGGACAAAGATATTCATTTTTATCACCAGTTGGTCATGTTCATCTCAACACCTGTTCATCTTCGCACTACGGGCCAAAGATATTTATCAGTTAATCAATCATCTTTGCATTACAGGCCAGAGATATTCAGTAATATCATCATTTAGGACTGAGGATGATGGAAAATATATTAAAGAAAACGAATCTAAAGAGACAGAAGGACAAATAGTAAGGATTCGTATAACAGTTTATCTGTAAGACCCCGAATTTTATGAAATAAAAGTATTCAATTTTTCTTATAATTACAATTCAGTAAATGGTTAAATTGATAAAAAGTTAAAATTAAGGGTGATATATGAATTTTTTTCAAAATACACAAGTGGTTATAAAAATATTCATTTTTGTCGGGGAATATTCGTTTGGTCATGAAATATTCTTTCTGTCGGAGAATATTCGTACGACGGCGCAGCCATTTGTGGGCCCCATAACAGAATAACTGTCGGATGAAGAAAAAGACAAATTAAAGTTTTTATAAATAACGGCGTTGTAAAACCCCAACTTATTATAAATAAAATCGAATTTCCTCTAATTATATTTGTGAATAATAAGGTATTAATTTGATATAATTCTCTGGTTATGGGTGAAATGTGCAAATTTTGCAAAATATGCAAGTGGTTATAAAATAATCATTGTTGTCGGGGAATATTCGTTTAGTCGTGGAATATTCTTGTTGTCGAGGAATATTCGTACGACGGCGCAGTCATTTGTGAGCCCCATAACTGAATAACTGTCGGATGAAGAAAACGACAAGTTTGAGTTTTTATAAATAACGACGTAGTTGTTACCGTTAACACTGTTGGAATACCCGGTGGTTAAAATACAGTAATACACGTGGATGCATAGTATTGATAAATTATTGATCCTTACGTAAGAAGGCACTACTCAATAATTGTTACAGTAGTTACTGTTCAATATTTTATTTTATTGATTCAATAATTGTTACGTTGATATTTTATATTATTATTGTTTCAATAATTATCACTGCACAGTATTTTCTATTATCAGATCAATAATTCATATTATTTGAATAATATTATTAGATAACATTATTGGCAATGTCTAGAAAGTTCTGTTAAGGAGAGGTTTGGTCACCTAATTGCGAGCCAATAAGGAGAAATTCTTATTGGAAAGCCCCCCTCTTTCCTGGGAACGGCCTGGTTGTCATAAATGTGATTCTATAATATTATTTGTGAATAATTAATTATTGATTCATATGATAAGAAAATATTTATTTTATGTGGATATAAATGTTGGATATATTTATTGTGGTTAAAAATAAAGGAGTTAATGTTGAGGTGTTTTATCAGTATTTTTTGTCGGAATAAAGGTATTAAAAATTAAATCAGTTTTTTTGAGATATATTGTGTGAGTTATAATTTTTAATCCGACCGTTGGATCTTTGTAATTTTTGGATATGTTATACATATATAAGTTGAGTATATGTCCACAAATTTTGAACCATTAAAATTGAACGTATGATTTGTTATGAATTTTAAGAGATGACTGATTCAGAAATTAGGTTTATAAATGATTTTGGTGGAAAATTCTAGAATTGAGTGGGCCCCACTTGTGGTTGGTGAAGAAATGTGCTGAATTTATTTCAAATGTGGTGGGTGGGAATAGTAGCAGGTAAAGTCATCAGGTTGCAGGTCAAGTCTGCTAACATTTAACTATAAATAGATGGCTATGTTAGAATTGAAAATCACACCAGAAACAAGTTTTCTCTTTTTCTCTCTCTAGATAATTGAGTGTATTTTGTGAGTATTTAGATACTTATTGAGTTTCTATTCATCAATGAAAGTTTTCTTCAGCCTTATACCGATATTTCGATCAGAAGTACTGATATTTTTAGGTAAGGGATGTTATTTTCTTCATATATGATATTATTTCTTCAATATCATTATGCCGAAGTATTGATCTGAATTTTTATCAAATTTGGAACTTTTTATGTCGGGGTTACTATTCACGTATACGATACTATTCACGAATACGGCACTATTCACCGAAAAATGAAATTTTCTTCTTTTTATCCAAGATGTCTATTATGGTTACTATCTTTGATTGTATCCATGTTTTGATCTTTATTTTTGAATTCTGCTTCAAAAATGGTATCTATGAAGTATTATTGATCTTGGATAAACTGTTATACGAATCCCTACTATTTGTTCTTCTGTTTCACTGGATTCATTTTCTTTAAAATATTTTTCATCATCCTCAGTTTTAAATGATGATATTACTAAATATCTTCGGCATGTAGTGCAAAGATAAATGATTAGCTGATGAATATCTTTGGCCCCTAGTGCAAATATGAACAGGTGTTGAGATGAACATGCCCAACTGGTGATAAAAATGAATATATTTGGAGTGACGCCCCCAAAATAGGTATACATCACTCATTCTGAGTCGCCAAATACATGGTACAGAAACAACTACAACTTCATTAATACAATTGTCGTGCAAAATACGACAACACATAAACTGTGAGTTTAAATACAAATATTGTCTTCTAGACAATATTCACACTCAAATAAGTCCTCATTATAATTATTGATACAATATTTTACAAAATGGCGAGGACTACTAAAACAACTTTCTTGAACCATTACTCCACACCTCGACTAGTTCCCGCTATATTCTCGTCTCCTGAGAAGAAAAATGGAACAAAAAGGAAAAGGGTGAGCACAACTAGCCCAGTAAAGAATATTATAACTAAGATAATGTACAACAAATTATCCTTAGTCTTCAACAGGGAAAAATCTGATAGAATACAATAGATAACAAGTTTTAGATCAACAACTGCAGCGAAAACAACAATTCATTAGAAGAGTTAAGTAGAGAATGAAATCTACTATCATCTATGAATTTAAAAGTCCATCATCGATATTTTATCCCTGTAACATCAATCAATATACATCTTGAATCAAATAGTCATATTTGCACTACGGGCCAAAAATATTCATCAGTTGGTCATGTTAATCTCAACACCTGTTCATCTTTGCACTACGGGCCAAAGATATTCAGTAATATCATCATTTAGGACTGAGGATGATGAAAAATATTTTAAAGAAAACGAATCCAGTGAAACAAAAGAACAAATATTAAGGATTCATACTTTACACAATCCAAGTTCAAAAATACTTCATAAATAATCAGAGTGGAGTAAAATTCAAGAATGAAGACCAAAACATAGATCCAATCAAAGATAGGAACTATAACAGACAATCTTGGACATAGAAAAGAAAATTTAATTTTTCTGTGAATAGTATCGTATTCGTGAATAGTGCCGTATGTAACGACCCCAAAATAGGTCCATTCCATTCAACCCATTCCGAGTCGCCAAATACATGGTACAGAAAACAACTACAACTTTATTACAACAATTGTCGTGCAAATTACAACAACACATATACTGTGAGTTTGGATACAAATATATACCAAATGTGACATATGTCCCAACCGTGAACAGCACCTCACAGTGACACCTTACATAAAGGTATAGTCAAAAACTGTTTTAGAAACTAAAATCTTTGGAAAGTACTCAAGGAAACCTTCATACATGGGAGGCCATGCTTCTAGGTTATGATAGATATCATATAGCCACAGAATTATCCTTGGTTGACCCAATAGACCCCAAAGAAAAACGAGAAGATTACTATCATATTCTTCCCAATGGTGAGTCTTCTCTTGATTTATCATTATCTCCACTGTCCCAAATTGAGAATTATACTTCAAACAAACACCAAGATTATATAGGTAGTGCTCGTAAATATACTCAGCAAGTGGATGAGCACAACCCTGTCTTATGATGACACGAGGTTGTATGTCATTAGACATCCTGTATGATAGTGGCAAAACAACCTTCCAACGTTGGGTTCGCCTCTGCCTATATGGTTCACCAAATATAACTACTAAAAGATGTATACAACACACTTTTCTATACTGTTTAGGGAGAACTCCACAGCTAGAGACCACCGTTCTATTCCCTTGTTACCCCCGCTCAACCCAGCTACACTCTTATTACCTGAAAGGAATTGTAAAGCAAAAGGGTGAGCACAACTAGCTCAGTAAAGAATATTATGACTAAAGATAATTAAATTTTCAATAGCCTTCATCAATAATAAATCAGAGATTTAGACCATATGGTAGATGATAAAAATTTCAACCATAGTTGCAGCGGAACGAGCAATCCATTAAAAGAGTCAAATAGACTATAAAGTCTATTATCTTCTCCATGTTAAATATTCACCAATAATGTTTTATCCCTGTAACATCAATCAACAATTCTGGTCCACAATCATATGAATAACTCATAATCATAATTGTAGTTCTAAATTTCTCTTCTCATCCAGGATGAAGATAATTTTTATCACCTATCTTTACCTGAAACATCAAAGATCATGGTTACACCAAATCACATTTCCTGTTCATAATCATACTAATAATTTCATCTTTGCACTACGGCCAAAGATATTCATTTGTATCACCAGTTGGTCATGTCCATCTCAACACTTGTTCATCTTTGCACTACTGGCCAAAGATATTCAACAACATATCATCTTTGCACTACGGCCAAAGATATTCATCAACAATTCATCTTTGCACTACAGGCCAAAGATATTTCTCAACAGTTCATATTTGCACTACAGGCCAAATATATTCATCAACAGTTCATATTTGCACTATAGGCCAAATATATTCATCAACAGTTCATATTTGCACTACAGGCCAAATATATTCTTATCTCAAAGAAATATATAATCATTTCAGAATTTATATAAACAATAATTATAACCATATTGATCATTTCACCTTTGTACTTAAACTAAAGATATTTAATTATAAATTCAATGGTCATGATCATACCAGTCAACAATTCAAATTTATACTACTGGCCAAAGAGAACCCATAGTCATGATCATACCAAAAATCTACCCATCTTTACACTCAAGTCAAAGAGAAATATCATCATTAGGTTTATAAAAATGTTATATATGATAATAAAAATAATATGATCAACATATAGTTTTAATCTCAAGAGTAATATTCATAAATCAACTATAATTTGGTTAGAAAAAGAAATCAATTTTGTCGTGAATAGTACCCGTGAATAGTAACTCGTGAATAGTAACTCGTGAAAAGTAACTCATGAATAGTAAACCCAACACAAAAAGGTAAAAATTTCACAATAAAATCCATACCAATATTTCGGTATAATGATATTGAAAGAATAATATTTCTTAAGCTTATAAACAATTTATTTTAATTGTTTACACTTTATTAAATAATGCATTTAATCATCTTAAAATGTCAAACTCATAAGATTTAATCACCAAATAACCTAAACCCTCATCAAAAATCTGCATATACCTCATATATTATTCTCAAGTCATAAAATCCTATTTTCCAATTTTCTTACTTCACATAACATATTTAATTCATTTACTCATAACTAGTTCATTTTCAAGAAAAATACCAAATAAGTCCCAAAAATATTTCTTTTCTGAGTTTTAGCATAATATAGTCCCACATTGAACATATATTTTTTCTCAGAATTTTTAAAATTCATTTACTATTTTTCATATGACCAAAACCGTCGAATATTTAGATATTTATCATAAATTGTATTTTTATCTAAAAATTCTAAAATTCACAGAGTACACTGATATTATATAGATGTACTCCCAATAAAAATTTCATCAATTTTGAAATTAACCACAAGGAGTTATAAGTGGTTACTTTTAAAATAGTCTTTTCCCGTAAAATTCATAACTCTTAATCTATACATCCAAAAATCGCCATTTTTGGACACAATCAATAAAACTCATCAAAATATCATTTCAAATTTTTTCAAAATTTTCTGAAGGACAGAAGAAGTACGAACTGAAAAATATAATAACCCTTAAAATCCCTTACCTCAAGAGAGCAGTACTTCGGATGAAAAATCAGAGGAAACTTCTACTAAATAGCAATTCTCAAAGTATCTAAATACTCTCAAAAATATGCTTGATAATATAGAGAGAAAGAAAACTTGTTTCTGGTGTGATTTTTAATTCTAACATAAGCACCTATTTATAGAAAAATGCAAGAACGCCAAAAGAGACTAAAATAATAAATTAATATTATTTATTTTTCAAATCCTACGTACACCTTCACCAACCAAGCCAACCAAGTTGGAAGAAAAATAGCAGCCCATGTGTTATTAACACCAACCAAAAGTGGGTCCCACCCATTAATTTAATAAAAATCATTTTATTTTCAGAAACTTCAATAATTCATAGAAAATAGTCCGGTTATCAGAAAAATACGAATTTTATGTCCATTCTGACTGAAATCGAATTCTCTACAACTTTCCAGAAGAAAGTTTTTTCAAATTCCAGACCAAAAAAATCCGAAATCCACAAACGGATGATTTTAAACACCGTTTCAACACCTTTTAAAATTCATAACAAATCATGCGTTAATTTTTAACGGTTCAAAATTTGTGGATATATACTCAACTTATATATATATAACATATTCAAAAATTACAACGATCCAACGGTCAGATTAAAATTATAACTCACGCAATAAAGCTTTAAGAACATCGATTTGAGTTTTTTAATACCTCCAATCTGACAAAATACAGATAAAACACTTCAACGTTAATTCCTTCATTTATAATCACATAAATAAATCCATCATCTATATCTACATCAAATAAATATTTTATTATCATATAAATCAATAATTAATTATTCATAAATAATATTACAGAATCACAATTATGATAACCAGGCTGTTCCCAGGAAAGAGGGGGCTTTCCAATAAGAATTTCTCTTTACTGGCGCGCAATTAGGTGAACAAACCTCTCTTTGACAGAACTTTCTAGACATTGCCAATAATGCTATCTAATAATATTATTCAAATAATACGAATTATTGATCTGATAATAAAAAATATTGTGTAATGATAATTATTGAAATAACAATAATATAAAATATCAACGCAGTAATTATTGAATCAATAAAATATTGAACAGTAATTACTGTAATAATTATTGAGTAATGCCTTCTTACGTAAGAATCAATAATTCAAAAATACTGTGTAATACCGTGTGCTACTGTGTAACAACGCGTATTACTTTATTTTATCAACCGGGTATTCCAACAGTGTTAACGGTAACGATTACGCCGTTATTTATAAAAACTTAATTTTGTCATTTTCTTCATCCGACAATTATTCTGTTATAGGGCCCACAAATGGCTGCGCCGTCGTACGAATATTCTCCGACAGAAAGAATATTCCACGACCAAACGAATATTCCCCGACAACAATGAATATTTTATAACCACTTGTGTATTTTGAAAAAAAAAATCATATATCACCCTTAACTTAACTTTTATCAATTTAACCATTTACTGAATAGTAATTATAAGAAAAATTGAATACTTTTATTTCATAAAATTTGGGGTCTTACACCGTATACGTGAATAGTGCCGTATACGTGAATAGTAACTCCGACACTAAAAGATAGAAATTTTACAAAAAAAATTATAATGCTTCGTGAATAGTACTCGTGAATATTAACTCATGAATAGTAACTCGTGAATAGTAACTCATGAATAGTAACCCCGACATGAAAAAGTTCTAAATTTGATAAAAAGTTCTAACCAATATTTCGGCATAATGATATTGAAGAAATAATATCATTTACGAATAAAATAGCATCCCTTACAATCCCTTACTATCCCTTATCTCAGAAAGAATAGTACTTCTAACTGGAATACTGGATATAGTGCTGAAAGAACTTGCACCGTATAGCAATACTCAAAGTACTAAAATACCCACAAAATACGCTCGATATTATAGAGAGAGAAAGAGAGAGAAATCTTAAGTTTCTGGTGTGATTTTCAATTCTAACCTAAGCACCCTATTTATAAGAAATTGCTTAGAACACCAAAGTAAAAAATTTAATATAATAATAATATATATTTTTAAATTTCTTACGCCCACATTTACCAACTGAATTCAGCATTCAACACACTTATATCACATGTGGGATACTCACCAAAAATGTTTTTCTTTAAAAAATTAATTAAAACTTCCAAAAATCAATTATTTAGAACATCAAAACTTCAATAATTCATAATAAATAGTCCTTTATCAGAAAATTCGAATCTCGTAAGTTTTTATAGGAAATTCAATTCTCTACAACTTTGCAGAAGAAAGTTTTTCCAAATTCGAAACAGAAATTGACCGAAATTCACATACGGATAATTTTATAGGCTATAATCAAATTTCAGTCAAGAAATGGGGTCTACCGACACACAAAACATGTGTTAAATAACTTTTGCAACAAAAATACTCTTCCACCTCATATACTCATATATCCCACATTCATTGTAAAAATATTATCATTATTATATTATAATAATATAATAAAATATTATTTTATCAGAAAAGATAAAATATCAATTTTTAACAATTGTCACTTTAAAATTTTTTTCCATCTATATCCACATAAAATTAATATTTTTCTCATCATATAAATCAATAATTAATTATTCACAAATAATATTATAGAATCACAGTACTGACAATCAGGCCGTTCTCAGGAAAGAGGGGGCTTTCCAATAAGGATTTATACTTACTGGCTCGCAATTAGGTGACCAAACCTCTCCTTAGACAGAACTTTCTAGACATTGTCAATAATGTTTTCTAATAATATTATTCAGATAATATGAATTATTGCTTCGATAATGGAAAATACTGTATAGTGGCAATTATTAAAACAACAATAATATAAAATATAAACGTAGCAATTATTGAATCAATAAAATAAAATACTGAACAGTGACTAATGTAACAATTATTGAGTAGTGCCTTCTTACGTAAGAATCAATAATTGGTGCAATACTGTGTGCTACTGTGCAAAAACGCGTATTACTGTGTTTTAACCACCGGGAATTCCAACAGTATTAACGGTAACAACTACGCCGTTATTTATAAATAACTCATACTTGTCTTTTTCTTCATTCAATCGCTTTCTGTTATGGGAACCACAAAAGACTGCGCCATCGAACGAATATTCCCCGACAGCAAGAATATTCTACGACAAAACGAATATTCCCCGACAACAATGAACATTTTATAACCACCTATTTATTTTAAAATATTCGCGCATTTTACTTATAACTAACCACATTAATCAATTCAACACTTACTATTTCAAAATAATAAATAGAGGAAATTTCATTTTATTAAAAAAATTGGGGTCTTACAACCTCCCCTCCTTATGAAATTTTGTCTTCGAAATTGACGTACGTACCTGGTGTTTCGAAAAGATGAGAATACCTCACTTTCATTTCCGTTTCCAACTCCCAGGTCATTTCTTCAATAGCATAGTTCCTCCACAAAACTTTGACTTGTGGTATGACTTGTGTGCGTAGGACATGCTCATTCCTATCAAAAATCTTGACAGGTACCTCCTCGTACGTTAAGCCTTCATCTATCTCAGTCCGGTTCTAACTCAATGACGTGGTTCGGGTCGTCCACATAATTTTGAAACTTCGATACGTGAAAAACGTTATGAACACGTGTCATACTTGGCGGTAAAACGAGTTTATAGGCCACAATTCCTACTCCATCGAGGATTTCAAATAGACCAATAAATCGAAGGTTTGAGATTTCTTCACATCGCCAATTCTCGATTTTGGAATAACAACTTCTTGCACCTCCTTCTTCATATTCATCAGCTCCGGTGTGTAGCCTGAGCGATTTTAACTTTATCGATAAAAGTCGACTCTACTTGTATATCATCACGTGAGTCATTAGAGTCTTTAACTCTATATATATCATTTATAAGTTATATGAAATGGGTCTTTGACAATATAGCATTCGTACTCGTATACGATCTTTTACTCAACACGTCAGCTACCACGTTCGCTTTTCCAGGATGGTATGGTCAAAACATGTGCCAAAATGAGTCTCCTATTGAGTTCTTCGAAGTTCTTCCCACATTCCTTGGTCCATTCAAATTTTGTATCTCTACGAGTCAGCTGCGTTAATGGAGTAGCGATTCGAGAAAATCTTTCCACAAAATCTTCGATAATAACCAGCTAAGCATAGAAAGCTACGTATTTCGATTACTGACTTAGGTTGCTCTCAACTGTGACTCATATCCCAATCTTGGATAGCACGTCACAATGACACCTATCAGTTTACTACCGTACGAATATGGCATCCCCTACGGAGAGTCTGGCTTTGGTGCATTCCACAAAGGAAGTCACCAGATAAAGGCTCGGGTACCAAATTCTATAGTTGAATTTTTAACTCCTGAAGTTCAATAGGAGCCATGAGATTTTAGAAATGGGTTTTGTACCGGGTTCAAAGACGATATAAAATTCAATATCACACTTTGGGAGTAAGCCAAGAAATTCTTCAGGAAATACGTCAGGAAAGTCATTAACAACATGAATATTATCAAATTTCTTATGCCAACTTCTCTAGATCTGAATTCAGCCATAACACATGTTAAATAAGGCTCACAAACTCACCAAAAATGTTTTTATTGAAAAACATAATTAAAACTTCCAAAAATCAATTATTTCGGAACTTCGGAACTTAAATAATTCACAATAAATAGCCCTTTTGTCAGAAAATTCGAATCACGCGGGTTTTTATAGGAAATTCAATTCTCTACAACTTTGCAGAAGAAAGTTTTTCCAAATTCCAAATAAAAATTAACTGAAATCCACAAATAGGCGATTTTACAGGCCATAATCAAATTTCAGTCAAGAAATGGGGTCCACCGACACATAAAACAAGCTTTAAATATTTTTGGTAACAAAAATACTCCTCCTCTACATATACTCATATATCTCACATTCATTGTAAAAATATCACCATTATTATATTATTAAAATATAATAATATATTTAAATGAATTATTTTATCAGAAAAAGATAAAATTTCAATTTTCAACAATTGTCACATTAAAAAATTTTCTCCATCTATATCCACATAAAATTAATATTTTCCTCATCATATGAATCAATAATTAATTATTCACAAATAATATTACAAAATCACAATATTGACAACCAGGCAGTTCCCAGGAAAGAGGGGGCTTTCCAATAAGAATTTCTCCTTACTGGCGCGCAATTAGGTGACCAAACCTCTCCTTAGACAGAACTTTCTAGACATTGCCAATAATGTTATCTAATAATATTATTTAGATAATATGAATTATTACTTCGATAATAGAAAATACTGTGTAGTGACAATTATTGAAATAACAGTAATATAAAAAATTAACGCAGCAATTATTGAATCAATAAAATAAAATACTGAACAGTAATTACTGTAACCATTATTGAGTAGTGCCTTCTTACGTAAGAATCAATAATTGGTGCAATACCATGTGCTACTGTGTTTTAACCACCAAGTATTTTAACAGTATTAACGGTAACAACTACGCCGTTATTTTTAAACAACTTATATTTGTCGTTTTCTTCATCCAATCGCTTTCCGTTATATGGCCCACAAAAGACTGCGCCGTCGTACGAATATTTCCCCGATAACAAAAATATTCCACGGCCAAACGAATATTCCCCGACAACAACGAATATTTTATAACCATTTGCTTATTTGAAATATTTGCGTATTTTTCCAATAACTATCCACATTAATCAAATCAACCCTTACTATTTCAAAATAATAAATAGAGAAAATTAAATTTCATTAATAATAAGTTGGGGTCTTACAACCTCCCCTCCTTATGAAATTTCGTCCTCGAAATTGACATACGTACCTGGTGTTTCGAAAAGATGAGAATACCTCACTTTCATTTCTGTTTCTAACTCCTAGGTCATCTCCTCAATAGCATGGTTTCTCCACAAAACTTTAACTTGTGGTATAACCTCGATACATAGGGCATGTTCTTTCCTATCCAAGATCTTGACAGGTACCTCCTCGTACGTTAAGTCTTCGGCTATCTCATCTGGTTCTAACTCAATGACATGGTTCGGGTCGTCCACATATTTACGTAACATCGATACGTGAAAAATGTTATGAACACGCATCATACTTGGCAGTAAAATGAGTCTATAAGCCACAGTTCCTATTCGATCGAGAATTTCAAATGGATTAGTAAATCGAAGGTTTGAGCTTTCCTCACCTAACCGATTCTCGCTTTTGAAATAACAACTTCTTGCACCTCCTTCTTCAAATTCATCAGCTCCGGTGTGTAGCTTGAACAACTTTAACTTTATCGATTAAAGTCGATTATACTCGTATATCATCACGTGGGTACCTAGAGTTTTCATCTCCATCTCTATTATTTGTAAATTATACGAAATGAATCTTTGACAATATCATATTCGTACTTGTATACGATCTTCTACTCAACACGTATGCTACCACGTTCATTTTTCCAGGATGGCATGGTCAGAACATGTGCTAAAATGAGTCTCCTCATGAGTTCTTCGAAGCTCTTCCCACATTCCTTTCTTCATTCGAACTTTGTATCTCTACGAGTCAGCTGCGTTAATGGAATAGCGATTCGAGAATATCCTTCAACGAATCTCCGATAATAACCAACTAAGCCTAGAAAGCTACGTATTTCGATTACCAACTTAGGTTGTTCTCAACTGTGACTCATATCCCAACCTTGGATAGCACGTTACAATGACACCTATCAGTTTACTATCGCATGAATATTGTCCCCTATGGAGAATCTGGCTTCGATGCATTCCACAAAGGAAGTCACCAGATAAAGGCTCAGGTACCAAATTCTATAGTTGAATTTTTAACTCCTGAAGTTCAATAGGAGCCATTCGATATGAGATTTTAGAAATGAGTTTTGTACCGGGTTCAAAGTCGATACAAAATTTAATATCAGGCTCTGGGAGTAAGCCAAGAAATTCTTCAGGAAATACGTCAGGAAAAATCAATAACAACAGGAATATTATTCAAATCTGATGTGTCTTTATTCAAATCCATAACATGGACTAAGAAAACTTGACATCCGTAATAAACGAATGACCTTATGGATTGATATGAAAATGTTTGACTACAATGGTTTGATTGCTTGAATTCGAATAACAGGTTGCTTAGGAATATGAAAACTAACAACCTTACGAAAGTAATCAATTTCGGCATGATGAGTAGTTAACCTTAAAATCACATCAAAAGCAAATATCTCTATAGAAATAAGGTTAACATGTAATGTGATAGTGCCAACCTGAATCAAGCAAGATTTCTAAACAACGGATGTAATGAAAGTTTCTCCTAACGGAGTCTCCATAAATAGGTCAAAGTCTAATTTTTCCGTAGTCAAGTTCAAACGTTGAGCGCAAGTAAGAGAGATAAAAGAATGGGTAGAACCGGTATCTAGTAAGGTATAAACTTCGTAAGAATTTATAATTAACTAACCCGTGCTAACTTCGTTCGGGTTCCTCGCATTTTGACCGGTCACGACAAACGCTCTTCCAGGAACCGTTGACTTTGACTTTTCTGGGACATCCTTTTGAGTCACCATTCCCGCTGGACTGGGTTTCGATACCGTACAATCTCGAGTGATATGTCATTCTTTTCCACAATTATAACATACCTTAAACTGTTGTGGGCAGTTTGGGCTGATATGTCCCTCTTTCCCGCATTTGTAACATACGACCGGTGTTCTTTCTCCTCCCTTGGAACAAGTTGCTACTGGCACTGACGTCTTCACATGGTCGTTGTTGAATCTCCTCTTTTTAAATCTCCTCCCGACTAGCTTCTTCTATTTTTATGGCCACGATTACCACCAGAGTGGTTACCGCCTTTGTTCGTATTCTTCTTTCTCCGCTGGTTATCGTTATTCTGATGACTGCTATCTTCGGTATAATCCTGGTTATGGTCTCTCGGTTGAACGTACTCGTTATCTCGCTCTAACAACTGAGCCCTGTTGACAACATCTGAATAGAGAGAAAATTTATGAGAAATGAGATACTGACGTATGCCGGGTTTCAAACCTCTCAGAAACATCCACGTCATACGTTCTTCATTCTCCACCAAAAGAGGTGCAAACCTGGATAACTCCGCGAACTTCGCCTCGTACTAGAACACCGTCATGTTATTCTGCTCCAGTCTAATAAACTCCACTTCCTTCATATGACGAATACTTTCAGGGAAGTACTTGTTATTGAACTGTTTTTGAAACGTCTCCCAAGACATGCTGAGTGCGGCTGGATGTGTACGCTTCACAGACTCCCACCAGTAGTCTGCCTCGTTACAGAACATAAAAGTAGCGAATGGAACTTTCTGTTCCTCCGTGCATCCCAAGACATCGAATATCTTGGTAATTTGTTTGACCCACGTCTCCGCCTTAATCGGATCCGATTTTCCCCAGAATTATTGTGGTCCCAACTCTTTAAACTGTTTGGCTGTGACCACCCGTTAATTGCGATCATTTCTTCCTGTATTTAGAACACGAGTCTCCCTCATCTGATTTTGCATGAACTGAAAAAAGCTTCTAAACATCCCCTCGTTCATCATCTGCTCAGTGAGTACAAGCGTCTCCACGGTCTCATTTCCACTATTAATATTCTCAGTCGACATTCTCAAATACTGTCATAAAACAAGGGTTAATTAAGAAAATCAATATATCACATAATATCCCTATATACTGACCAACTAACAAATAAGCTTAGGTAGGACACACTAGCAAAGGATTTACTCGTCTCTCCCCTCCTAGTTCTATTCCCCGATCTCCGCCAGAGATCATATCCCTAAGCTCTGATACCAACTGTGACGCCCCCAAAATAGGTCAATTCCATCCAACCCATTCTGAGTCGCCAAATACATGGTACAGAAATAACTACAACTTTTATTATTACAAGATATAAACTGTGAGTTTAAGTACAGATATTGCTGTCTAGACAATATCCGCACGCAAATAAATCCCCACCATAATTATTGATACATTATTTTACAAAAATGGTGAGGACTACTAAGCAACTCTCTCTAGAACCTTCATTCCATACCCCGACTAGTACTCGCTACATTCTCGCCTCCTGAGAAGAAAAATGGAACAAAAAGAAAAAGGGTGAGCTCAACTAGCCCAGTAAAGAATATTATGACTAAGATAATATACAACAAATTATCGTTAGTCTTCAACAGGGAAAAATCTAATAGAATACAATAGACAACTAGTTTTAAGTCAACAACTGCAGCGGAAACAACAATTCATTAGAAGAGTTAAGTAGAGAATGCAAACTACTATCTTCTATATATGAATTTAAAAGTTCATCGTCGATATTTTATCCCTGTAACATCAATCAAAGCGGATACCTATTGTTGATGGTGACATGGTTTAATTCTCGTTAGTCAATACAAAGTCGCATACTCCCGTCTTTCTTCTTTACGAATAAAACAGGAGCACCCCAAGGAGATATACTAGGACGAATGAAACCTATGTCTAACAATTCTTGTAGTTGGACTTTTAACTCCTGAAGTTCAATAGGAGCCATTCGATATGGGGTTTTAGAAATGGGCTTTGTACCCAGCTCAAGGTCAATAAAGAATTCAACATCACGTTCTGGGGTAGACCGGGAAGTTCTTCGGGAAATATATCAGGAAATTCTCTAACAACAGAAATATTATTCAAATCTGACTTGTCTTTGTTCAAATCCATAACATAGGCTAAGAAAGCTTGACATTCGTTTTTCAATAAACGAATAGCTTTATGGCTTGATATGATAGTGACTAATTTTAGTGGTTTAGTTATTTGAATTCGTATGACAGGTTGGTTAGGAATATGAAAACTAACAACCTTACGAAAACAATCAATTTTGGCATGATGAGTGGTTAACCAATCAATTCCTAAAATCACATCAAAAGCAAGTATCTTTAAAGAGATAAGATCACCAGGTAATGTGATAGTGCCAACTTGGATCATGCAAGATTTATAAACTGTGGATGTAACGAAAGTTTCACCCAACGGAGTCTCCACTGATAAATCAAAGTCTAATTTCTCCGGAGTCAAGTTTAAACGTTGAGCACAAGCAGGAGAGATAAAAGAATGTATAGAACTGATATCTAGTAAGGTATAAACTTCGCAAGAGTTCAAGATTAGCTTACCCGTAATCACCTCGTTCGGGTTCCTCGGGTTTTGGCCAGTCACGACAAACGTTCTTCCAGAAACCGCTGATTTTGACTTATCCGGGACAGCTCTTGGAGTCACCATCCCCGTTGAACTTGGTTTTGCTACAGAACAATCCCGAGCTATGTGGCCTTCCTTTCCACAGTTGTAACATACCTTGGATTGTTGTGGACAGTTTGGGCTGATATGTCCCTCTTTCCCGCATTTGTAACATCTAACTGGCGATCGTTCTCCTCCCCTAGAATTTGTTGTTGGTGCTGGTGCTGCTGCTGATGTCTTTCCGTCATTGTTGAATCTCCTCTTTCTGAAATTTCCACTTGACTCACCTCTCCTATTATCATGGCCACGATGACCACCTGAGTGGTTACCGCCTTTGTTCATATTTTTCCCTCCTCGTTGGTTATCATCGCTCTGATGAATGCTGTCACCGGTATGACCCTGGTTGTGGTCCCTCGGTTGCACATACTCATTATCTCGCTAAAATAATTGAGCCATGTTTACAACATCTGAATATAAAGAAAATTTATGAGATATAAGATATTGCCGAATCTCGGGCTTTAGACCTCTCAGAAACATACTCGTCATTTGTTCCTCATTTTCGACCAAATGAGGTGCAAACCTAGATAACTCTGCAAATTTCGCCTCGTACTGGGACACTGTCATGTTATTTTGTTCCAGTCTGATAAACTCTACCTCCTTCATATGACGAATACTTTCAGGAAAGTACTTGTCATTGAATAGTTTCTGAAATGTTTTCCAAGACATGCTGAGTGCGGCTGGCTGGGTACACTTCACAGACTCCCACCAGTAGTCTGCCTCACCGCGGAATATAAAGGTGGCGAATGGAACCTTCTGTTCCTCCGTGCATCCCAAGACATCGAATATCTTAGTAATTTGCTTGACCTACATTTTCGCCATGATCGGATCCGAGTTTCCCTTAAATTCTGGTGGTCCCAACTCTTTGAACTGTTTGGCTGTGACAAGCCGCGCATTGCTATCATTTCTACCCGTATTCTGTGCACAAGTTTCCCTCGTCTGGTTTTGCATAAAATGCAAAAAACTTCTGAACATCCCATCATTCATCATTTGTTCGGTAATGTTGTTTATGGGAGGATTATTGCCTTTCTGTTGCACGTTCTCCTGGTTTGTAACTAAAGGTTGTTCCACAGTCTTATACACTCCATTGTTAACGTTCTCAGTAGCCATTCTTAAATACTGCCATAAAACAAGGGTTATTAAACAAATTAACATATGACATAATATCCCTATATTATGACTGACCAACAAATAAGCTTAGATAGGACACACTAACAAAGGATTTACTCATCTCTCCCCTCCTAGTTCTATTTCCCGATCTCTGCCAGAGACCATATCCCTAAGCTCTGATACCAACTGTGACGCCCCCAAAATAGGTATACAACACCCATTCTGAGTCGCCAAATACATGGTACAGAAAGCATACTACAACTTTAATAATACAATTGTCGTGCAAAATACGACAGCACATACTGTGAGTTTAAATACAAATATTATCTTCTAGACAATATCCACACTCAAATAAATTCTCATTACAATTATTCAAACACTATTTTACAAAAATAGTGAGGACTGCTAAAACATCTTTCTAGAACCATCACTCCGTACCCCGACTAGTTCCTGCTATGTTCTCACCTCCTGAGAAAAATGAAACAAAAAGGAAAAGAGTGAGCTCAACTAGCCCAGTAAAGAATATTATGACTAGATAATATACAACAAATTATCGTTAGTCTTCAACAGGAAAAAATCTGATAAAATATAATAGACAACAAGTTTTAAATCAACAACTGCAGCGGAAACAACAATCCATTAGAAGAGTCAAGTAAAGAATAAGTTCTACTATCTTCTAAGATTTAAAAGTTCATCATCAATTTTATCCCTGTAACAACAATCAATATACATCTTTAATCAATATTCATCTTTGCACTACAGGCTAAAGATATTCATTTGTATCACCAATTGGTCATTTTCATCTCAACACCTGTTCATCTTCGCACTACGGGCCAAAGATATTCATCAGTTAATCATTCATCTTTGCACTACAGGCCAAAGATATTCAGTAATATCATCATTTAGAACTGAGGATGATGGAAAATATTTTAAAGAAAACGAATCTAGTGAGACAGAAGGACAAATAGTATTAAATATAATACTCCATTCGTCCCATAATATATGACGTTTTAAAGTTGTGCACAAGAATTAATAAAATAATTGTATAGTATTAAATATAATATCCATTGTTTATAATATCCTCTACGATATTTATCTTATACTATCTCTCATTCGTAACAGTTTTCCATGAGGGGTAATTTTGAAAAGATTGTGGTTAATTCTCATAGATTATATAAAACGTCAAATAATTTGAGAAAAATAAAATAATCTAAAAAATAATATATTATGTGACGGATGGAGTATTTATCAAGTATATAATAAGTTTTGGTCATTTTAAGGGTAATGTGATCATCAACTTATAATTTTCAAATACAAATTACATTATAATAATACATGTTCAAATATAATGAATATAATTACAATTAGTTATCTTGGATAATGTATCTGTAACACCCCAGTACCACATCGAAAGATAAGAAAAAAAATTATTTATACTTAAGGAATTAAGTAACTACCAATAGTAACTTAAAGTCATTATTTTTTGGATGAGTCTGTGGTGAGTTAAGATGACCCAAAAATATATTATTGACCCAATAATTTATGGCCTTATTTGGATGGATTTGAGTTGACCCGAGACCGAGTTATTTCAGTATCAATAATACATAAAATAATATTCATATTCGTCTATTAATTTTATATGAGATCATTTGATGGAATAAACTAAAAAAAATAAAATAATATAAATAAAATAATAGTCATACCAAAAGTATAGTTCAATTGTCTAAAATAATAATAATAAATTATATTGGTCTTTGATAATAATTGATATTTTGTTTGGTTCAATTGAATGTAATTTTCTTTATTTAGAATATTCAAATAAGTGTCCCGAGTCGCCTGATCACTACAAAGATTATGTGATTTTGTTATGTTATTTTTATTTTATTTTATTTTTTAAAAATTATAAAGTTATTATTTTAATAAATAATAGTTTTATTTTTGACAATTTAATATCACACATGTATACCATTTTTAAGGTTATCTACTATATTTAAATTGAGTTCAAACTCATGAATCCATCTCTGCATCTATCTCTTAATTTTAGGATATTATTTTTACTTTCTTTAATTTAGTATCAAATAATTTATATTGATTAATTTGGTAGAAGAATAATCCATAAAAAAGGAGAGTCACATTAAGATTTAATTCATTAATTATGAGTTTCCTTTGACTACCATACCATTAACCATATCCTTTAGATTGAGTTAAACAAATCCCATATTATTTATAAAATTTAATTTAAATTTAATGTTTAATTAATATTCCATCGGTTTCTTTTTACTTCTCCTTTTAGAAAGAGATTTTTGTTTTTTTATTTATTATTTGTAGATTTCAGCAATAAATGCTTAATTTTTCATATTATCTTTTATCATTAAAGATTAATTTGTTTTTCTCTCATCTTTCCAATCAAGTTTATAAGGGTAAAATTAAAAAATTTAGTCAATAAGACAACATTAATTACATTTCTTAATTTATGTTCATAACCTTAAAACGTAAATTAAAAAGAAACGGATGAAGTAATAATAATATTATTTTAACATGTAAAAATATTATTTTTCATTTTCTTTTTTGCAGATATAACACTCATGTAAGTAAGCATCTCCTCAAAGAGTAGGGTGATGATAGAAATTAGAGATAAGAGACAAAGAAGTAACTATCAAATACTATAAAGTATTAAGGATAAGGAAATGATTTTTTCAGGCCAAATAATTTTTTGGACGTAAATGTTATATTACACATCGGATAAGAAAATGATATTTCCTACCATCAACGTTCTTTCCTCCAAGCAAATGTTATGTTGTATATATAGATAATATATCTCTAATTTTGAAAGAAAAATAAAGAAATGTCAGTTAAACTCAGATAGAATAATTAATACTGTCTTTTTATTCTTTATTATGAATAATATTATGGGTCTTAAAATTTTAATTTCAATTATTATATTAATTGAATATATCATAAAGTTTATTTATTTAAATATCATATTTAATATCGATATAAAATTTGTGGCCATTTCTGTACATTTTGGGTGAAAATACTACTAGTAGTTTATTGGAGTGGAAATATAGTTTATCCGACATTAATTTCGTAATCAACTTCCCCTTCTCTTATTCTCTCTCCATCCGTTGATTAGATTTTGTTATAGATAACCCACTCGTGTGCTCCACCAAGAAGGCCTCCCTCTCTCTCCCTTCCTTTAAATCCCAACCCCCCCTCCTACTCATCTCATCAGCCAAGTGGAGTAGTAACTAATATGGATGCCATGTATCTCTTTCTCTCTCTTCTCCTGGCCGTTTCTTTCTCTCTCCTCGCCACCCTCCTTCTCCGAACCACCACGCGCCGGAAACTCCGCCTGCCGCCGGGAAACCTTGGCCTCCCCTTTATTGGTGAGACCCTTCAGCTCATTTCGGCTTATAAGACTGAGAACCCGGAGCCCTTTATTGATGACAGGGTGGCCAAATATGGCACCGTTTTTACCACCCATGTGTTCGGGGAGCCGACCGTTTTCTCGGCTGACCCGGATACGAACCGGTTTATTTTGCTGAATGAAGGGAGATTGTTCGAGTCGAGCTATCCCGGTTCGATATCTAACTTGCTGGGAAAACACTCGTTGCTTCTCATGAGGGGGACTCTTCACAAGAGAATGCATTCTCTCACTATGAGTTTTGCTAATTCATCTATTATTAAGGACCATTTGTTGGTTGACATAGACCGGTTGGTCCGGGTCAATTTGGATTCTTGGACCGGCCGGGTTCTCCTCATGGAAGAGGCTAAGAAGGTATGTATGTTTCAATGTATGTCGACTCGGTCATGAAGTCTAAAGTGCACGTTACAACACAAGATAGCATTTTTTTTATATAGTTTTACTAAATATGGAGTAATTCTTTAGGATTGTTTAGATAGAAACTTTTTAAAAGATCTAATGCAATTAATTTGAAAATTCTTATTTTAAAAATTTATTGAAATGTATTAATTGACGTTTTAGGAAAAAAAAAATAAATATTAAGAAATATAATTAATATTTTGTCTAATTGATTAAAATAGTATTTTTCTTTAAAATTTATAAACGACAAATAAAAATAAACTAATTTAGACATAAAAATAAAAGGGAACTGATATATTTGTGTTTGATATTTCTACGCATAGTCCCACATGATGCACCTGTTTTTGTAACACGTGTGAAAAACATGAAAATTGTGATTATTTTATGTAAAATGATTAGGACTATATCAAAATTAATTAATAGTAGTATTTTTGCATGTATTTTTGTGAATTTTATGTGTTGGAACTTCGTTATTATTAAAAACATCAAATCTATGTGAAAATATCAATTTACAATAAAAAAAATTAAGTAAATTTAATAATTCTACAAATTTTTTAAATGAGATGAGAGAAAAATTTATAAAATTATTAAATTTATTTGTGAAAATATCGATTCTCTCTTTCCAATAATATAAAGTTATAAAGTATGTAGATAGGTGCACTCGTGTATATATAAACTTGAAGGGAGGGAGTGAATGGAGACAATCAAATTGGGACAGAAGAAAAGTAATGGTGCATGTTAGCTGTAGTACTTGAGTTAGTTGAGTACAAATCATACATCTTGCTATATATTAATGTCGACTTTTTGTGTCGAGTACACCAAATATTATCCATTTATAGTTATTATATATTAATGGTTGGTTTGTATTCACAAAAATTGACATATTTTTATATAAAAATATGATAAAGTCTTTTTACATGATAAGGGGTTTGTGAAAATAATAATTATTGGCATCCTTTTTTTCATATTTTTTAGAGATTGATATTTTCACGTATATTTTTGATATTTCACACGATCCTCTTGTACATGAGCATACAGTGAGTCTTATTTTTATGTGAGAATTAAAGAACCGCGTGAAAATATAAAAAACAGGTGTGAAAATAGTATTGTCTATTTTTTATGGGGATATGTTTGTTCATATTTATTCTTAAAAGCTTGATCTGTATAGTGGAATTTATAAGACATTAAAGAATTATGGAATTAGATAGAGTTATATTAGGGATGATTAATTAAATTTTAATATTGCTGATATATTTTGCAGATTACATTTGAGTTGACAGTGAAGCAGCTGATGAGCTTTGATCCATGCGATTGGACAAAGAAATTAATGAAAGAATACATGCTTGTGATTGAAGGCTTTTTCTGCCTTCCTTTCACTCTCTTCTCCCCCACTTACCGCAGAGCCATCCAAGTGAGTTCATTAATTAGTTTTTGCCATTAATTAACAAAAATAAATAAGTGGTAACTAATTAACATGCATGCATGTTTGTTTGTTTTTTAATTTTTGATTATAGGCTAGAGGAAAGGTGGCTGAAGCGTTGAGCTTGGCGGTGAGAGAGAGAAGGAGAGAGAGTAGGGAGGAGGGAGGAGAGAGAAAGAATGATATGCTGGCGGCTCTGTTGGCGGGAGACGGCGGAGGAGTGGGATTCTCCGACGAGGAGATAGTGGATTTCTTGTTGGCTTTACTGGTTGCGGGATATGAAACCACCTCTACTATTATGACTCTGGCCGTTAAGTTTCTCACCGAAACTCCTCTTGCTTTGGCTCAACTCAAGGTTCATTCTCTCTCTATCTGATCTTTCTCCCCCTTTATATATTTTTATTTCCAAAAGTACCCTTCTTTGTTGGATAGTTTCGCAAAGGTACCCTCACGGCCCACCCCCTTCAAGCATCGTGTACTCATTCCAATCCAAGTCTGATAATTCATGAGTAAATATCTATAAATACATCATATTTAATCATAATATATATATAAATAAATATGATGTATCTATAGATTTACTCATAATATATATAAAAATATACAATATATATGAAGGGAACTGATATTTTCATATTATTCTATCGCATGAGTATACACAGTGGTCCACCTTCATGTGAGAAGGAATTATGTAAAAATATTAAAAATAGTTCTCTTGTATGATTATTTTTATAATTAATATATATGATTATTAATACTTGTATTTATGCTAATTGGTTGACGTAATAACAACTCAAATTTAGTGTAGTTTTGAACCGTACATAATTAATAATATTCCAAATTTATCATTAACAAATGGTGAAATGACGAAATCATCATGATTAGTATAGTAAAATACCCAAAATTATATATGTTCATTTTGATCGATGGAACATCCAGCTAACTATTTCCGTCATTATATTTATATATGTTGATATGATAATTACATCAGACTATTTTGGTCATTAATTAGGTTGATAAAATAATTACATCAGATTTTTCATAAATAAATATATAAATATTGTTGTACAACAGTATGTAATTTGGTAATATATGGTAACATTCATATGACCGACACTAAGCCATAGACAGCAGAAAACGATTGTGTAGCTGCTACTTATTGGTGTCCCACTTTGTTTGTCACAACTAGGTCATTAACTTCTTTATCAAACTTCACACGTGAGACAATGAGGTTGTGATAAATCTATACTTATAAAGCCTAGGGCCTAGGGCCTAGGGCCTAGGGCTTTTGCTTACATATATGCGTTATAATCGTGTTACGTTTTACGTGCTCCAACTGTTTTTACTTTTTTTATTATTTATTTTACTCCCTCCATCTCAAGATAAAAGTCCTTATTACTATTTTCGGTTATCCCATATTAAATATCCATTTTCTTTTAATAACCAAATTTTTATACCATTTTTCCTATTATGCCCGTAGCATTAAATATCTCATATTTTTCTTATTTTAATTCTCTCTCCATATTTAATGACATTATTATAAATTATTTTGTTATTTTATTTCTTTTCTTAATATGCGTGAAAAACTCACCAATATTTTTATCGTGAGACGGAGGGAGTATATAATTTACACAGGTATTGTGGGCATAATAACTATAAAGTCTTACTCCCCCATTTGAAGTGTCTAGTTACACTTTCCTCTTTTTGTCCCCCCACCACCCCCACCCCCACCCCCCCACCCCCCACCCCCCACCCCCCAAGACTTTTCTCTTACCTACCCAAAATATCATTCGATAAAGCTGCCAGACCTTAATCGTATGAACAAAATGTGCATGTGAGTGTATATAAGTGATTTTATTTGATAATAGATTTATTGTTATTTTATTTATTATGATAAATTATATTTGTTATTTAGCGTCTTTTTTTGTAAGATAATACTCCCTCCGTCCCAAATTAATTGCTCAATTTTGATTTTTTAAAGTCAAATTGACTATTTTTAGAATTAATAATTAAGCATATATAAATATATTTCTAAAATTATAAAAATTGGGGTTAGTAATAAATTGTATATACTTTCTTTTGATTATAATTTCTTCACCTATATTTTAAAAAAATAGTAAAAAGATTAGTTTTAAAAATGGTCAATTTGACTTTAAAAAGTCAAAATTGAGCAATTAATTTGGGACGGAGGGAGTATTTGTTATAAAAAGATTAATAAAAAGCTATAAATTTATATATAGTCAAAGAGTGATAATTTTATAGAATCCGAACCTCAAAATACATAAGCATTAAACTCAAAATGTCCCTCCACGTGCACGTGCATGTGCATGTGCATATAGCACCTTGTGCAAATAATCCTTCTCAATAATCAATGTATGCATAATTCTATCTCTCTTCCAAATGACTTTTTCTTTCTATGAATTATATTTTTATATAAATATTTTTTCATGGCATGTAAAAATAATTTGATTAGGGGCAATGATATTCAGTACAAAAAGTTCTTTTTTAAGCGATGTATGCATGTTAAAGTTCTGGGATCTATTTGTTCTTCGCCATGAATGGTAATTAACTATTACTCATTCCGTCCCTTAATATAAGTTATTTTAGAATTATGCACAAATATTAAGAAAATAATTGTACAGTATTAAATATAATATCAATTGTCTATATTGTCCTTATTTTGAAAAAAAGATGATTTATTTATTAAGCAGAAAATAATAAGAGAACCAAAGTTATATTTAGTATTTGGAGTAATATTGAAAAATAAACAATTAATTCTTACTTGAAATTCTCAAACGACTTATATTAAAAGAAAAAAAAACACTTCTCTAAACAATCCTTCTACGGGGACAGGGGTGGGGCGACTGGGGGGATTTTTTATTTTTTACTTTTTTTATGACTCCCAAACAATTTTTAATATTTATTAGAACTAATTTTTTTTTTACAGAATCTAGTGATTTAGTTGTCATTTCGATACATATAAAAAATAGAATTGTACGGTCACTGAATTCTATAAAATTTTCATTTCCAATTCCAATAAATATTATTCCCTCCGTCCCTATTTAAATGACGTTTTAGAGTTTTTTATTTGTCCATAATTAATTGACGTTTGTTCAAATCTAGGAGAATTAATAATAATTTTTCAAAATTATCCCTCATTACTCTACCTATTTTTTTGGTACTTTAAACTCTTGTGTTATGATAAATTAATGATTTAAGGGTATTATAGACAATTGAGTACTATATTTAATATTTTTCAATCATTATCTTAATTCTTATGCCCATCTCTAAAACGTCATTTAAATAGGGATTATTTGGAAGGCATAATAAAATAAAATTTGCCCGATCGTTAGACCGGCCAACAACCGCCGGTCCCCTAGACTTTTCCTTGTGTAAAACCACTTAAGTGCCATTGATATTGGGAAGCATGGGAAATGTGATGTTTGGTAAATTGACAGACTAGTTAGTATAAATGTACGTCGTCAGGGAAAGTACAGACAGTAAAGTAGAACAACTAAAAACTAGACAAAATGATGCTTTGCTTTTTCTATTTCACTCTCCTCTAAAGTCCAAACAAACCCAGATTACTATGGTAACGAATGTCAATGTCACAAAATTGCAAGGATATTTGTGTAATTTCAAAAACTGTTGATTACTTTGCTTATGTTTTCCTTGGCATTTGTTTATAGGAAGAGCACGATGAGATCAGAGCAAGAAAAGGTGAATTTGAGGCACTAGAGTGGGAGGACTACAAGTCCATGCCATTCACCCTATGTGTAAGTGGCCACAACCCATACATACTCTGGGAACATTATATTTTTACATGTATTTTTGATATTTTATATGATCATCTCTCACACGAACGAATATATAGTGGGTCTTACCTTCATGTGAGATCAATTATACGAGCTTTCTAAAAAATTATTCGTATTATATGCTTTCTTTTTGCCTTTTCAGGTTGTTAACGAAACTCTCCGAGTTGCCAACATAATTGGTGGGGTATTTAGGCGAGCAATGACTGACGTCAATATAAATGGTGAGCTTAGCATTTAATCTGTTTTGTGATCAAAATGAAAAATAGTGGACGATATTGGCTTAATAATTCGTCACTCAATGCATGATAGTCGATAGATAGATAATACATATTAATTAAGCCTAATACCAGCTTTATATATATATATATAGTTTTATTCTTATTTAATTTATGCTTTAAATGTGTATATATTTTTTGGTATCTGAGTAGGTTACACAATTCCAAAAGGATGGAAAGTCTTCACTTCACTCCGGGCAGTCCATCTAAATCATCAACACTTCAAAGATGCACGAGTTTTCAATCCATGGAGGTGGCAGGTACTTGCCCTTCTCATTTCCTATTCTTTTTTAAGAACCAAATTTAAGTGTCACTCTGGCATAGACGCGAGGCGCATTGACTATTCATGTGAATACAGTATTGTAGAAATATTAATATTTTAAGTCAGCGCCAATGTAAGTTACAAAATCTCGAAATTATGGTAAAAACAGAGCAATTCAGGAGGAATAAAATCGGTAAATGTGTTCACACCATTCGGAGGAGGGCCAAGGCTGTGTCCGGGGTACGAGCTCGCCAGGGTTGAACTCTCTGTCTTCCTACACCACCTCGTCACCCGTCTAAGGTATATCGATATATACACAACTAATAATTTATATTCACATAGACAGATTATTTTCTATAATTTCGTCATTTTTTTTAGTTTTCAATAGATGATATGATCGACTTTAATTTGATCAACAGTTGGGTTCCTGCTGAAGAAGATAAGTTAGTTTTCTTCCCAACGACTCGGACACAGAAAAGGTATCCGATATTTGTTCAAAAACGAGGCAAGCCATGAAAAGAGTAAGCAAGTCATCCGAAAAGAATAAAGTTTGTAATGAAGATAAATTAGACAAATGTAACCCTATGGATCACAGTTTAATGAAACTAGTAGTATAATTTTAGCATACATATACAAATTGGTTGTCATATAATTGAGTTTAGCTGAGATGAGTTTATTTACTTTTTGTCTGGTAAAAATTAAGTGACTTGGTTTATTCATCATACTTTCTTAAGGGAAATTAAACTTAAGTTTTGAGTAACCATTCGTAAGGTAAACAACTCACTTAATACTAGACCGACCAATAGTTTCTCTTAACGACATTTCTTTTAGAGAATACATCAACACATTTAAAATTTCTCTTTTTGAAATCAATAAAATTGTTATTCAATGTTTTAGTTTCATGCATTAATAATTAATATACAACTCAAAAATAGAGTAACACTTGATAAAATAAATATTCAATAATCATATATAGCTTTATAATAAAACACGTTATCACATAATCAAATTGATCCCCTCTCGTTACACTTACTTTCCAATTTTATTCGATGCACATTCAACGACACTAATATTATTTCATTGTAAACAATTAGTGACACAATAAAATTAGTGCAAGTAATTATGTTGTTGAAAGTGTTGCTAAAAGTAATATTAACGTTAGGAGAAATTGATGGACAGGTGTAATATTCCCTCCGTCCCATAGTTATAAGCTGATTTTCTATTTTGAGATATCCCAATATATAGGCTACTTACTATTTATAAAATTTAGTTGGTTCATTTTTTTACTTTTATGCCCTTATAATAAATATTCAACCATTACTCTTTTTTTGAAGAAACAACATTCAATGTCATTATTTTTATCACCACATTTAATGTTGTATTCTTTTTTGTTGAAGTTCTATGGTTGTGGACTTTAACACGTAAATCAATGAAGTTGAGAGTTCCAGTGTGATAAGTAATGAGTAATTAACTTATTCATTAATTTCATATTAAGGGGTATATGTGGAAAATTTATGTTAAAATTACCACTTAAACTAATTTTCTTAAACTATGTGCCAAAAGAAATCAGCCTATAACTATGGGACGGAGGGAGTACTGAGTATAAAATTTTAATATTAACTTTCTAAATTTTAATATTAGAAAGACGAGAGAGAAACAAACTAGTTTTTAAATCATTAAGAATAATATATAAAAGAACTGATATTTTTACATATTTTTTTGATATTTCATATGTTCCTCTCACATGAGCGGTGGGTCTCACTTTTTATGTGAAGAGAAATTATGTGAAATATCAAAAATATATGTAAGAACAGTGATGACCTATAAAAAAATTAAGTATTTAATATATTTTTTAAAATTTACAAACCACAAATAAAAAAGAACAAATTTACAAACATAAATATTAAATGTTTCCGTACTTTTATTTTTGTCTTTTCCGTTCCATTTTAAAATTAGACCCACAGTCCAAAAGTTCATTTATTATCCGGAGTTGCGCTGAGGAAGGGCAAATAGAACCGGCTGCAACCGCGCGCGGGAATTGACTTGAGCTCAAAAATGGCAGAGAAATTGGCCCCTGCAAAACGACACAGTTTCTTTCATGGAGGTACTTGTTGTCTTTCTTCCCCCTCTTTCTCTGTCATCGCAATCAATCTATTCGTCTTTCCTCTTTCTACCCAATCAGGTTTTTTAGGGCAAGGCGTGTAATCAATTGTAGCTATTTGTTTTAAATTGTAGTGTGTGTTGATGAATTTTTTCAGGTCAGAAGGTTTTTGAATGGGATCAAACGCTGGAAGAGGTTAATATTTACATTACTTTGCCCACAAACGTCTCTAGTAAACTGTTTTACTGCAAAATTCAGTCCAAACATGTCGAAGTTGGCATTAAAGGCAACCCTCCTTATCTGAATGTATTTTACCTACCAACCCAATTTATCTATTACGTACAAAATTTATTGGATTTTATTTAGTTTCATTAAGGATTTTTTTAATCATTTGCCGTGTTTTGCAGCATGATTTGTGTTCCCCAGTGAAAACTGATTCTTCTTTTTGGACTATAGGTATGTACTGTACATATATCGTTGAAAGTTGTCTTGCATTAGCATTCTCCAAATTCTCTTCCCCTTAGACCTTAAAATTTAGCCTTTCCCAAATTCTCTTCAACTTTGGAATTTAGCCTTCCCCATTTCTTGTTCTCCTCTAGATTTCTCCTATAAAAGGGAGCTTTGGCTCCTCATTTCACCACACCATAACAATAAGAAGCTTAGAGAAGTAAAGAGAGTTAGAGAGTGAGAAGTTCAGTTAGAGCATTCTGAAAGTGAGGGTGTAGTTAGTTTATTTCTCCGTCGAGAGTTTGTAATCGCCATATTATTTTCATAGTGAATTTCTGATATCTCTCCCCATGACTTTTCCCAGTTGGGTTTTCACATAAAATTTTAATGTTATTATTTTATATCTCATACATTAGTGCGTTCATATTTATCTTTAGTGTATTTGTGTGAGCCTGATTTTCTCAACAATTGGTATCAGAGCTTTTGGTTCACGCCTTTGGTATCTAGGAAAGTGGTTCAAAAGGCAGCGCTTTTAAGAAAGGTGGTTATTTAATTAGTCACCGTTGCAAAAGTACGGAGAGACTTCCACCCGACTTACACTTATCTGACCAACTGGTACGATCCGTTTAAAGAAAAATTAGGCAGGTCACAAATACGAAGATGGCAAGCACAAGTGCGAGGTATGAAGTTGAACCATTTGCGGTAAGTCAAATTTCAGTATTTAGTGTACAGTCGAAGATGTATTGGCTCAATAAGGATTGACAAAGGCACTAGAAGATAAGAAATCTACAACTATGACAGATGAAAAATGAAAAATTGAGTTTGGCGCCACATATCAAATATCATGTTTTGATAGAAACCTCTTCGAAGGACTTGTGGGAGAAACTTGAGAAAGTTTACAAGTCAAAGTCTTTGTCAAACCGATTATATTTGAAGAAGAAATTGTACCGGCTTCGGATGGAAGAAGGGTCAGATTTGGCCAGTCATATTAATGAGTTTAATAGTTTGGTGACCCAACTAACTAGTATTGATGTGAAGTTAGATGAAGAAGATAAAATCTTATTGTTTTTTGTCTCTCTATCATATTCATACTTAACTCTCTAGACTACACTCCTTATATAGGGAAGGAAAAGCTTGCAGTTGACGATGTGATGTCAGCAGTCCTGGACCAAGATAAGTTAAGGGACACTACTTCCAGAGAACAAGGAGACAGTCTTTTTTCATTTTCAGATGGGCGTGGTAGGGGTCTTAATCGAAAGAAGTATTCCGGTAAGGAACGAGAAATGTCTCAGTCGAGACCGGACAAGAAGGATAAATCTCAAGTTGAGTAGTATCATTGCCACAAGAAGGGCCACTACAAAAATCAATGTCCATTGTTGAAAAAGGATAATAAGAAAAAAGTAAGCAGATTGAAAATTCTGCTAATGTTGCTGAGCAAGCAGATGTATGTTGCGACGGAGAGCTGTACACAGTGACAGAAAATGAAGCTTCACAAGGTGATCTCTTATCTGTTAGAGACAGTAGTAGCTTTACAAATTGGTACATGGATTCCGGTTGTTCTACATGGATTGGTTTGATACTTTTACATCATGCAATGGTGGTACAGTTTTATTGGGTAACAATGCAGTCAACAAAGTTACTGGGATAGGCACCATTAAAGTTAAAATGTTTGACGGTGTTGTCAGAACATTGGGTGATGCAAGGTATATTCCAAAATTAAAGAAGAGCTTGCTATCGGTTGGAGTACTTGACTCTATAGGCTGCAATATCTCTGTCAGAGATGGTGTCATGAAAATTACTAAAGGGTCGATGGTAATTATGAAGGGCCAGAAGAAAGGCACCCTCTACAAGTTGATAAGGGACACAGTTACTGGAGGAACAACAATTTATGTGCAGGTCAATTCCAATAGTGATAGCACAGAATTATGTCACATGCGACTTGGACATTTGAGTGAAAGAGGAATGAAAGAACTTCACAAAAGGTAGTTGTGGAAAGGTGTCAAAACGTGCAGTTTGAAATTTTGCAAGTTTTGCGTGTAGGGCAAACAACGGAGGGTTAGCTTCAAGGCAGGAGCACATACCAGTAAGAATGTACTTGATAATGTACATTCAGATGTGTGAGGACCGATCAAGCGTACATCAATGGGTGGAGCCCATTATTTTGTTAGCTTCATAGATACTACTCCAGAAAGGTGTGAGTGTATTTTATGAAGCAGAAATTTGAGGTTTTCAGAATCTTTAAGCAGAGGAAAGATAAAGTAGAAAACCAGATCGTAAAGAAGTTGAAGTATTTCAGAACAAATAATCGCACGGAATACAAGGACAGGTCATTCCTACAGTTCTGCCACGATGAAGGTATCACTAGGCACTTCTCAGTCAAAAGAACTCCAGAGCAAAATGGGGTTGCAGAGAGGATGAACAGAACTCTATTGGAACGTGCTAGATGTATGAGGTTGAATGCAGGTTTGCCCAAGAGTTTCTGGGCTGAGGCAATCAACACAGTTTGTTATCTGTTAAATCGATCTCCTTCAGCTGTAATTGATTATAAAATCCCTGAGGAGGTATGCAGTGGGAAACCAATTGATTTTTCTGTGATGAAATTTTTTGGTTGTCCAGGTTATGTTCATCTTCCAGTCGAGGAGCGACAATCCATACTTGATCCATGGTCAAAAAAATGTATTTTCCTTGGATATGTAGACAGAGTCAAGGGATACAGGTTATGGGATACAGTTTCCAAGAAGAAGGTTGTCAGCAGAGATGTGGTGTTCAATGAGAAACAAATGCTGAACAAGTCCGAGAATGAAGAATCTGCAACAGGTGAGTTGCAGAAACACCCGGTTGAGGTGGAGCTTCATGAAGAGATTGAAGATGACCATCCTTCAGATCCCCAAGAGAGGTCCTATAATCTTGTTAGAGATCGGGAAAGGCGAGTCAGTGCAGAGATATGGGTTTGATGACATGGTTGCTTTTGCCTTGATTGTTGGTAGTGGAGATCCAACTAGCTATCAAGATGTGATTCAGTCCGAGGATAATGATAAATGGGCAATAACGATGGTAGAAGAAATGAAGTCTTTACAGAAGAACCAGACTTGAGAATTAGTTCAACTTCCAAAAGAATCGAAGGCTATAAGATGCAAGTGGGTTTTCAGGAAAAAGAAAGCTCAGTTTGATAAAGAAGGTGAAAGATTCAAGGCCAGATTAGTGGCAAAGGGATTCTCTCAGAGAGAGGGAATAGACTACAATGAGATCTTCTCACCAGTTGTGAAACACATCGATTCGGTTTATCTTATCTATTGTAACATCACAGGATATGAAGTTAGAGCAGCTTGATGTGAAAACAATTTTTCTCTATGGTAATTTAGAAGAAAAGATCTATATGAAGCAGCCTGAGGGGTTTATTAAACCAGGAAAAGAGGGCTTAGTTTGCAGTTTAAAGAAGTCTCTCTATGGTTTGAAGCAGTTCTCGAGACAGTGGTACATGAAGTTTGACAACCTCATGGTGGCTTATGGTTACTCTCGTTCGGAGTATGATCCATGTGTATATTTCAGATCCCTTGATGATGGTTCTCAAGTATCGTTGACGTTATGTGTCGATGACATGTTGATAGCAACAAAGAGGAAGTCAGATATTCTTCAGCTGAAGAATTTGTTTAGCAGTGAATTTGACATAAAGGATCATGGGTCAACTAAGAAGATCCTAGGTATGGAAATTCACAGGAATCATTAGGCAGGAAAGTTGTGGCTAACTCAGAAAGGATATGTGCAGAAGGCCTTGGAGAGGTTTAACATGAACAATGCTACACCAGTTAGCATTCCGTTGGCAGCACATTTCAGGTTGTCTTCACAGTTGAGCCCACAAACAGAGGATGAGGTGGAGTATATGTTCAAAGTACCGTATGCAAATGCGGTAGGTTGTCTCATATACGCCATGATATATACAAGGCCAAATATCTCACATGCAGTCAGTGTGGTTAGCAGGTATATGGCAAATCCAGGGAAAGAGCATTGGAATGTTGTCAAACGAATTTTTCATTATCTAGTAGGTACAACCAATTACGGTCTTATGTTTGATCGTGATACCGTAAGAAGTGAGGTTACATGGTTTGTTGATTTGGATTATGTTGGAGATCTAGATGCAAGAAGATCTACGACAGGGTTTGTATACACTTTTTGTGGAGGATGTATATGTTGGAGGTCAGTATTGCAGTCTACGATAGCATTATCAACAACAGAGGCCGAGTATATGGCATTGACAAAGGCAAGCAAGGAGGCTTTATGACTTTAGGGAATAGTTAAAGAACTAGGTTTCAAGTAGGGCAGTATCCAGATTCAGCGTGATAGCCAAAGTGCTATTCATTTAGCAAAGAACCAAGTGTTTCATGCCAGGACCAAACATACAGATGTTCGGCATCACAAAATTCGTAAGTGGATGAACAATGGTGACATTGCAGTTCGCAAAGTTCACACAAAGGAGAATACCGCAAATATACTTTCAAAGTCAGTTACAACAGAAAAGTTCAAGCACTGCTTGGACTTAATTCACTTCGTCGAATGCTGAGTTCGTGGTGGAGTATCCAGGGAGAGTGATACATTCACAGACACGAAGATGTTCACAATAATTGAAAAATACAAGCCAAAGTGGAGATTGTTGAAAGTTGTCTTGCATTAGCCTTCCCAAATTCTCTTCCCCTTAGACCTTGGAATTTAGCCTTCCCCAAATTCTCTTTCCCTCAGACTTTGGAATTTAGCCTTCCCTATTTCTTGTTCTGCTCTCCAAATTTCTCCTATAAAAAGGAGTTTTGGCTCCTCATTTCACCACACCACAAAACAAGAAGCAAAGAGAGTTAGAGAGTGAGAAGCTCAATTAGAATATTCTGAGACTGAGGGTGTAGAGAGAAATAAACACGAAGTCGAGAGTTTGTAATTTTTATATTATTTTCATAATGAATTTTTGTGAGCTCTCCCCGTGGTTTTTCCTAATTGGGTTTCCATGTAAAATTCTGGTATTATTATTTTATATCTCATACAATAGTGTGTTTGTATTTATTTTGGTATATTTGTGTGAACCTGATTTTCTCAACATACATAAATGTTATACCTTATTTAGGCGGTTGTTATGTTATCCCCTTGTTACAATAGAATGTTAATTTAAGCTGATGGGTTTTATGTTTTGCAGAGGATGATACACTGCATATCACACTGCAGAAAAGAGACAAAGGCCAGACTTGGTCTTCACCTATACAGGGTCAGGGTCAGCTTGATCCTTTGGTGGCTGATCTTGAACAGAAGCGCCTCATGCTTCAGAGATTTCAGGAAGAGGTGAGTCTAGTCATCTTAATTTGATAGCTTATTTGTCTCTTTAAACTAGTGCATTGTTTAATTCAGCTGTAAGTTTATGTCTAAATGAAATTGAACATCTACCCATGTAAGATTTGAGCCTTCTATTTCTTGCAACAATGGCATCGAGTCATCAACTATTGTTTTAAAATAGCTTTTCACATGTGATATGCATAGGGGAATGTTGGAATGTTGTAAACATGACTAATTAAGAATGCATAACTTTTGTTTTTGATAAGTTAATTAAAAATGTATAAGTAATTCAACAATTGCGAAATTAATAAATAACTATTAAACTTAAAAATGAAGTGTCCTTGAGAACCAAATGATTCCAAGGTAGGGTCAATGATAACTAGTGCACAAAGTAATTGACTAAGTTCATGTCAACTCATTCATATGGTCCAAGACATCAAAATTGTTGTCTTACATCAAAATAACTCACTAATTAAGACTACCAGTTAGACTCATGCCGTCAACATGCTCTAAAAAGAGTTTGGGTGGTAAGCCTTTCGTAAATGGATCCGCTAACATATCATGCGTACTAATATACTTAATGACAACACTTTGATCTTCAACTCTTTCCCTGACAAATAAAAATAAGTACTTAGTGTCGAGGTATAGTCTAACACCACTCGAAATGGTGGTGTTGGAAAAACTAACAGCATAATCATTATCAAAAAATACTTTCAATGACCTTGAAATGGAATCTACAACTTTAAGTCTTGAAATAAGATTCCTCAATAATACGGCGTGACAAGTAGCATGATAACAAGCCACATATTCTGCCATTATCGTGGAAGTGGTAGTTAACTCCTGCTTATTACTTCTCCACGAAATAGGGCCTCCTGAAAGCATAAAGATGTACCCCGATGTAGATTTCTTTTCGTCTTTACACTTAGCAAAATCAGAATCAGAATAACCAACAAATTCAAGGTTATCTGTTTTTCTGAATGTAAGCATAAAATCTTTTGTACCCTATAAGTAGCGTAAAACCTTTTTTGTTGCTTTCCAATGATCCAAACCTGGATTTGACTGGTAATGTTCAAGCATGCCAGTTACATATGTTATATCTGGACGTGTACAAACTTGAGCATACATAAAACTCCCAACCACAGAAATCAGAATCATAGGGAATTAGATTCATTTGATCACGTTCAAGTTGATTCTTAGGAAATTGATACAAGCTAAATCTGTCACCCTTAACAACAGGGGCGACAGTAGGGGAGCAATTTTGCGTGCTGTATTTGTTAAGAATTTTGTCAATATAAGCTCTTTGGGACAATCCTAATATCCCGCGAGACATATCTCGATGAATTTCATTACCTATAACATAAGAGGCTTCACCGAGATTCTTCATATCAAAATTTCCAGAAAGGAAACGTTTGGTCTCATAGAACATGTCTAAGTTATTACTTGCAAGTAGTATATCATCAACATACAAAACAAGAATGACAAATTTACTCCCACTGACCTTCAAGTATATGCATTGATCCACTATATTTTTCTTAAAATCAAAATTACTCATCACCTCGTGAAACTTAAGATACCATTGTCGAGAAGCCTGCTTTAACCCATAGATGTACTTCTTAAGTCTACATACCATATTTTCCTTGCCTTTAACTAGAAAACCTTTTGGTTGTGCCATATAGACATTCTCATGCAAGTTATCTTTAAGGAATTCAGTTTTAACATCCATCCGATGTAATTCTAAATCATAATGAGTTACTAGAGTCATAACTATTATAAATGAATCTTTCTTTGATACTGGAGAGAAAGTTTCATTATAATCCACACATTTCTTTTTGAGTGAAACCCTTAACAACCAATCGAGCTTTATATCTTTCAATGTTTCCTTTAGGATCTAATTTGATCTTATAGACCCACTTGCAACCAACAGGTAACACCTTTTGGTAATTCTTCAGGATCCCAAACGTTATTAAGCTCTATTGATTTCAACTCATCATTCACGGCTTCAAACCATTGAGTTAATTGAGCACTCGTAATGGCCGCTTTATAAGAGATAGGGTCATTAATTTTACTTGAATCTACTTATACTTGTCAAAAACTACTTATCGAATCCACACTTTATAGCTTCTCGGTATTCCAATCCTAGCATTAATCTTTAGTTTACTTTGATCAATGAGAACAATGTTATTAGACCTGGTAAAATTGGCCCAGGCCCGTAAAAATTGGGCTTTGGGCTTAACATTTTTAGCCCATGGAAACTTGGGTGTTTTTGGCCCGGCCCGTTTTGGCCCGGCCCGCGGGCGGCCCAGCCCGGCCCGTGGCCCGTGAGTTTTTTTTTTTTTTAAATAAAATTTTGCTACTTGTATGGCTTGAACACAAGACTTGTAAGTAAATAAATAAGAGTTCAAACCAACTAAGCTACAACAACTATTTGTTTTTAATGCAATCTTCAATAAATTTTAACTATATTTGAAAATTATAAATAAGATATGTAGTTAATGTAGGTAATTAATTAATAATACTAATTTATAATAGTATTAAAATTTTAATTGATTTAGATATGTAGTTAATAATTTCAAAGTATAAAACTATTAAACTAACAATTATTAGTTTAAGTTAGATAATATAATTATAAAAATTTAAAATAATATAACAATTATTAGATTGCAAGTCCAAAATCTATACACAATAATATAGATAATTTTATCCCTTAATTATGCAATCTCCTACTTATTGTAGTACATTTGGAAAGTAAATTAATCATTATCCCTTAATTATGCATTCCCTCTACTTATTTGGAAAGTAAATCAACCATTATCCCAAATCATGCCTTTAGAATAATATCTAAAATTATAATACTATTAACATTTTAATTGATTGAGATATGTAATTAATTTAAGTAATTAAAATTATTATTATTACTATTTTTGGTGTATAAAGATTTTGCAAAAAAAAAAAAAAAAAAAACCCGCGGGCCGGCCCGGCCCGCCCAACCCGGGCCACGGGCCTCACTTTTCAGCCCGCCAAAACCCGGGCCGTTTTTAGCCCGGCCCGTTTTTGGCCCGCCCGCGCTCGGCCCGGCCCGGGCCCGCCCGCCCGTTTGCCAGGTCTAAAGGTTATCAATCAGTCATATATTTAGAGAATATTGTACCCCAAAATGTAAGAAAATCAAAATAATAGGGGGATTTTTTTATAGCTAGTTGATTCAATTATCATTCGAAAACGAATAAGAATACAAGGGAAACACTTGATTTAAGCTCACAATTATTGAGCATTCGCTCCTGTTTCCGGATTTTCCCTAAATTATGAATTTAATTCTATTTTATCTAAACTCTCATTTCCATATTTATGTGAACTACGTCTTCATGAGCTTGTATAAGCTTTCTCGTTATATATAAAAAGACTACATAAATATTTCTCTTATATATTCCCAAATATCTCCTAGGTAAGTGAATAGATTCCAATATTCCATTAATCTCCTTGACATAAAAGTCGGTGTCAAAGTTTTAGGAGGGTGTATTCAATTAAGATTTTTAAAGACTTTTAAAGTTTGGTTGTATTCAATCAAGATATTTAAAGAGTTAATAAAAGTTTACTGGTATTCAATTAAAACTTTTGTAATGTCTTTAAAAGTTATGTGCTATTAAATTGAGACTTTTATAAAGTCTATAAAAGTATTTTGGTATTCAAAAAATCATAGATTTTTCAGATTTCTATCAAATGGTAAAGTTTGTTCGACTTTAGAAGAAAAGTTATAACTATCAACCTATATCCAAAGTTTGACTTTATATCTCTAAAGATTTCTAAAGACTTCCAAATATGAAACACAAAGGTAGAAATTTCAAATCGCTAGTAAAGAAATTGACAGAGAGATTTTATGGAAAATTCAAAAGTGGCAAAACTCTATGGTGAATTTTTAACTTAAAATGAATATAAATTAATCTAATTTTAAAAAATATAATTATTAAAATTATAAACCGTTTATATTTTTTTACTAAATTTATTAAAAATTTGATAAATTACACAAACTTTATTATAGGAATATCTCGTTATGACTTTGAAAAATCAAACAGTAAATTTTGATTTTTAATATTATATTATATAGATATAGTATATAATATATACGAATCTTGATAAATTCTAAAACTCGTCAAACTTAAAAAAATTAGTTAAAAGATGACAACAATCAATTGTTAAAAAATTAGTTATGTAGCATTTTAATTAATTAATTTCTAACATCATAAATAAATTAAAAAGTCGCATAATTATTTTTTAACGTTCACTTTTAGTTCACTAACAACTATTAATAATTTTAAGAAAAATAAAAACTCTCTGGCAATTTTATTTGTGGCTTACTGATGACTACAAATCTCTCTGGTAAATTTTCTATAACTTGATGACAATTTACTCACATATGAAGTTTTGCGACTTTTGATCATATAGATTTTCATTGTTATATTATTTTGTGAAAAACAGAGTTTGGTACTCTTACTAAAAAAACGTACGCATATATAGTATATATAGTTCAATGAAAAGTGAATTTTTGTGTTGCATCTGTAGCTTCTAAAGTTTTATTTGTATTCGAGTATCCAAATTTATCATGAAATGAGTAGAATTATATGAATGCTTTCAACATATATAAAATCTCATGCCACAATAATTTAATGAAATAATGAGATTTCCTCTAGTTCATAAAAAAAGAGGGAGGGGCTGTACACATGAGCTAATCAACAATTAATATGAGCTGCAAGATATATTAGAAGTATACAAAAGTTTATCAAAATCTTGGTAAAAAATCTATTAAAGTCTGTCACTTGTTTCATGTAGTCTATAAAAGTCATTTCAAAAAAGTCTTTAAAATTCATTAAAATTCACAAACTCTAAAAAAATCTGTCACTTTAAAGTCTTTAAAAATCTTAATTGAATACACCCCCCTTAATCACTACTAAATCACTCTCCAAAGGTCTATTGATTATTTGATTAATAATTTACACAACTTTTCCTTTTATTCCAATATTTAGTGGAATACTCTTTATACACTGATAATACATTTCTTATATTTTATATTCCTATTTAACTTTTTTTTAATAAAAAACTTTGTTATGAATTTTGTCCGACATGGAAGCCCTTTCGATTGTCATTTTGATGCAATTTTTCTGCCTTGAACACCATGGTTTTAGGTAAAGTTTGTAGTACTATGTGCTTCTAAGCCTACGCTTAATTGATGTTTTTCATTCATCAAACTTTCCATACTTCCTTAAGTTTAACATCATTCACCAAAACCCAAAACTTCTCATGTTTGATACAATTAACATGATTAAAATTTCTACTTTTTCCTTTCTTCTAGTTTGGTAGTTTTGCATTTATGCTTGCTGTATCCTTCAACCTATTTTATTATAAAGATTGTTACATGCCTCATATTTTCTTAACTTTGTCTGAGAATTTTTATTTTGTTGAAAACATTCATAATTTTGTATCTCTTTGACTAATTTTACTATATGGTTAATTGGTGGTACAACGTTTGAATTTCTTCAATCCACCCATAAAGTTCTTAGCTAAGAACCCTATTCTTCTAGAATCTCACATCCCTGTTTTAACTTCTATTAAATCCATCCATCCTATATTCCTATTCTCTATAATGGTAGTTGCATCTTCTGAAGTACTTGTTGTTTCTTTTGAAATTGTAGTTTGAATTCACTTTGATCAGTCTCTGTTTAGGCTAACACCCAGACCCTAATTTTGAGGTTTCTAATCTCTTTTATTGATCTTAATTGTCTATTAATCTTTGTGTCCAACATGAATAGTCTATTTTATTGTATCAGGTCATAATGTTGATTAATATATTTTATCCGGTTCAGTAAATATTTGGTACAATTCTTTTTTGACCCCTGTATTCGTTCTCACTTCTAAGCAAGCGTAAGAATAATTTGACTTTGAAAAGAAAAGGCAAGTCAACTGACATATGATGCTAACAAAAGTACAAAACGCAGATGTTAGTATAAGGAAGTGGGCATCCGTGAGTTGGTCAATGTCTCGACTTTCTTTTATCTTTGTCTTTATTATCAGTTATACTTTGATATATGATGAATGAAGTTCTTAGTGTTTATAAAAAAAAAAATTATATTTTCGTTATACTGCTAATTATTCACATATTCTATATCTCTGAATTTCAACGTCGCTGACTCTGAGGAAAACGAATTTTAATCTTTTATTTATGGTCTATACTATTAAACTTGGTAATGTCCAAACTAATCTAAAATGAATTGTAATGATAGATATGCATTTCAATGCCTTAACTTACTTGTGTCCCGTTTGTCTCTTGTTGTTTGCAGAACCCAGGATTTGACTTCTCACAGGCACAATTTTCAGGGAACTGCCCTGATCCAAGAACATTCATGGGCGGAATCAACTCTGATTGACAATCTTCATCTGCTCTGATGAACATGTACATTTACCTCTCTAATTCTAAACTCCTACTAAATAAAATGGAGGACTTGGTGCTCTAAAATGCTTCATCATTTGATCACCAACTTATAGCTGTTTGTGCATGTGACGTTTGTATCGTATCGACCTGCTGTATCAATGAGATGCATTTATTGAAATTGTGCAATGTTTATGCCTGTATTATTGTACTTTACTTTAAATTCCTAAACACTTCTTTAGTAATAAAAACAAATGATTCTAGTTGATGTCATGCCTCTTGAATTCTCTTGAAATTATAAATGTTAGAGCTTATAGTCAG
Organism: Panax japonicus; assembly: GCA_020205505.1. Lineage (NCBI taxonomy): Eukaryota > Viridiplantae > Streptophyta > Magnoliopsida > Apiales > Araliaceae > Panax > Panax japonicus. Next base: position 91,777,646 of record CM035113.1, read on the forward strand.
GAATGTTGTTAAGGATGTATAACTTGTGCACATCAGGATTAAAGAGTAACTATAGGGAAGATCTCTGAAATCAAAGAGAACTATGGTAGAACTTAGAGTGCCTGGATGTGTTCCTCCTACTCGGATATTTTTATAGTTGGCTGGAAACAACATATTTTAGCAATCGAATGAGATTAAGATGGCCTAAAATGCCTGGTGTGAATGAATATAAATCCAGCTTTTTGGTTGGCCCCTTGGGGCTTCCATGTACTTGCCCTAATAATATATAAGGAAATTATATGGTGTAGAGAAAGGGTTATACCTTAAAAATATAAGCAATGTTAATTTAGAAAGGAATGCCTGATTCTACAACTATTTTATTTATCTGGCATTATTTTTGAAAGCACTAGATTTATGAGTTGTGTCATTAAAGATTCTGTATAATTGGGCAATTTTTCATCATTTGGTCAACAGTTGAAATACCAAAAAGTGGGGGGGCACTCCAAAAAAATAAAATAAACCAAGCACCTAAAAGATCCTTTATGGTGTTGCTCATTAATGTGTTCAAATCCAGGTCATAGGCAAAAGCTTTAATAGGTGGTTTGCTGATAGTGTCCATAATCTAGGCTGTTAGAGATGATTTTGTTAATACATGTGTTATGTTGATTCAGTTATACCAGTGGCCCTCTAATCTTTCCACTCAACCATTTGGAAGGGGGGACCTTGCCATGTAGTAGTATTTATTTCCTTACAGGTAGCTTTGGTGACTACATTATGATGCCACAAAAGTGTTTATCCTGTATTGTGCAAGCAAGTTTGTTCTGTGAATGAGTTGGATTGTTCCATTATCTACCCTTTCTTTCTATATTGTTTTAATGGTATGACCCTTGCTTGCCACTTGCTGCCAGCCAACCCCATATATTGGAGGTGGCAAAATCTTTAAAATTTGGTAATGACAGTAGGAGTGCTTGGGAGAAAGTTTCAATATTTTAACATAGACTACATATAGGTTGATTCATTATAATATACCGAATGACAAAACTTATGTAAAGGGGATTATTATTCTATTTATGATTTTATTCTCCATTAGCGACTAGAGATTAAACTTTTAGGGATGTTCGAAAGAGGAAAATTTTATAGAAAATGTTAGAATTATAGACAAAAAGTTGTATACATGTATTTAGACAAGTATTGATCCGTTTATACGGTTTTGGGAGACCTATTGCATTGGAGAACTGTATATTATCTGTCAAGTTTAGAAAAAGCTACAGCCAATTTGCTGGTATTGAATTTCATTACATCTGAATTGAAACAAAAAGAATCTGTACAAATTTGGGAGACAGATCAATGGATGCTAGTACTCCCAAGCCCATTCTCTATACTGATACACAATCACTACTCACTAGTATTATACATATTTACGTATTCCTGTTCCTATACTATAAAATGTGTTGTTTGATACGAACTCATCCCCACGTGTGATTCTAGCTCTTCTCCAGCCACAAAGCTGCAGATCCTCTTCCTTTGGATGAAATCTGTGAAAAGCATTGCCATTAGAGAAGGTTGAGTTAGTTCTCAGATCTGAATGAACAAACCAAAAACCTCATAATTATTTTCTTATAGAAAACCTTAATACGCATAAAGAAAAGTTAAAAATCAGATGAGAATCTCATTTTAGGACCGAGGGACTGCAAGTGAGGTGCTACTACTAGTTTAGTTGTCATCATTAGAACCAATTGCAGGCCATTACTGAGCTCCCAAACACATGGGTGATGATTAAATATAGTTTCATTATCAAAGTGTATATGTGTGTGTATTTGCTGATGAGAAAAAGCATTAAATATTGGTTTATACCTGCAGCCTGATTCTGAGAAAAATGGGTTGGCCAGAAGAATAGAAAAAACCCCATGTTGAAATGGTATTGTTCATCATATTATGGTCACTTCACTCTTTCTTCTTGCAGAATTTTTTGATACCTTGGATACCCACTCTTGGCCAAGGACACCTGCGCACATTGTTCAAGATTACTTTGTTTATGTTTCTAGATTTAATAATCTAATCATTACTCAATGTAACAAATGATATTTATTAAAAAGAATAAAGTGAGGACAGTTTAGTCAAATGGGTGCCAAACACTATGGAGGATAGAATCTATTCTATCCGAGTAAAACACTCTTTTTTCTCTTCGCCTCTCTCTTTCTTGCTTTTTCAATTACAAACATGAAAAGTGTTTTGTTTGTGTTTTCAGTAGTGAAATTTCCACAAAGTTGTGCTTTTTATTATTATTCTCCAATAGATTAAAACAATAACATGACAACAAATTGTACTACACAAAGGGATCAAATTTAGGTGGCTAGCACCAATTTTAGTATTTGTATCATTATTATCTACCAAATTCACTGGCTTTCAGCATGTGATTGTTAATAACTGTTTAGGCAGTTCTCATAATCTTTATTTTTCACTAACAAGCAAACTGGCTGAAATCAAATTGCACATGGAGAAGAAGTATAGGGGTGGCTACTTAATCTCAGGCCGGCTGAATCTAGGGACTTGAGACTCCTTTATCTAAACTTTTGAAAGTGTAAATGCTGCAATAGTACACTTTGCAAGTTGTTATAACTATTGGCAGGCCAAATGAATAATCAGAAATGAAATGATACCAATTTTGGGACTCTACAATCTAATGTAAGGAATGGTTTTCTGTAAGAATAATGAGGCTGTATTTTCCAGTTTTGAATAATGAGACTCTTATTTTGGGACTCCTTAAAGGCCAGGGCCATCTAGAAGAATAAGATTCAATTCCACCCAAGCCAATAGTCAACCACTTATGCAAAGAATGAAAATGGTTTTTGGTCAAGTTTATACAAACGTGGGATCCACCCACTTGCAGCTCCAATTTTCCCACCAAATAGGCTAAGATTAAAAATGGTTCTTCCCCTCCACCGAAAACCAATTTTGACTTTATGGTACCACATATATTTTCAAATCTACCAAATTGATTGATGAATCCCAAATTGATCATCATAGTGCGTGTCACTGTGTGGGAGAGAAAAAGAAAGAAACTTACAGCTTCAATATCAATTTTGTAAACAAGAAGCTTCCTTCTCTCTCTGCAACTAGTTCTATAGGCCACAACTATGTGCCCAATCGCCAAAATCCACGAGCACAAAAACAAAGCAATCTCCATAGCTCGAACATACCCTTCTCCATAATTATAACTCAAATTACTAAACACATAAGAAGCCTTCAAGGAAACGAACACCAGCGACGAAACAGAGCAAATCGTCGCTATAGCCAAGTACGGCCCTCTCGAAAGCTTTGGTCCATCGCATAAACTGTACACACCTGCACACAAACAAACAAACAAAAAACTCCGATCATCACTACAAATAAAAAAAAACTAAAATTGGAGAAATTTAATTGAAAATTTGAGATTCCAGTACTCACAGAGAATTACAGCTGATCGAATGATGGAGATGAGGGGAATATCAATCAGGGAGTAGCGAAAATCGTAATTGGTAAAATGGGAAGAAAGGGTTTGGAGAGAGAGAGAAGTAGGAGAGAGAGAAGCGGAAAGGAGAGCCGAGGGAAGGAGGGTGTCAGCTATAATTAACAGAATTGGGGCGGAAAATAAGAGGAGGGATATTAACATGGTGATCAAGAAGAACAGAGTCTTCACTCCTCTGAGAATTCGCTTGCTTTTTTCTTCTTTTGAGAAACCCATTTCGATTTTCACTGGAAATTGGTTGTGAGAAAAGGGTTGGGGGAAGTAAAGGAAGCTTAAGAATGGAGGGAAATGGAGGAGAGAGGAGAAGGTTCGTTTGAATTGCAGGCCAAGTGTTCGACGTTTTGAGTTTTGACTGGACTTATAGTGGGAAGGGAGAGACGATTTAAATGGGAAGTTAACACGGGGAAGGTAGTGGTCAAATAGAGGAAGCTGCTGCTGCCTCGTTTTTTTTGTTTTCTTTTTCTCTCTCTAGATTCTAGAAAATCTCTCTCTCTCTCTCTCTCTCTCTCTCTCTCTCTCTCTCTCGGAGTGTATTAACTGCAAATACCTAATTAACAACTTAAACAACAATTAACTACGTCTGTTTATTTTCAATTTTTTTAATTGGGAAGGCTTTGTGGGCTGGCATTTGCACAAATATTGTTAACATTAAATATTAAATTAAATTAATTTGTTGCTAGTGTTCCTCAACTAATTAGAGTATCAACTTATTATTCCCTTAGTTCCAAAATATAAGATTTTTATTGATTTTTTAAAATTAATTAATTCTATATATTTTTAAATTTAAAAGCAATATAAATTCATTGAATTTTAGTAAATACAAAGATAAATATTATAAACTATTTAAAAAACACTACTAATTATAATAAATTGTCTATAAATTAATACTAGTCATAAAAAATGTAATATTTTCTAATTTTTAATGTATTTTATCAATTTTAAATTTATAGATATATTAAATTAATTTTTAAAAATATAATAATAATCTTATAATTTGTAACCAATGAAGAAGATAAGTTTCTTTTTCCATTAGATCGAAGAAGGTTAAATTAAGAAAATTGATATTTTCACATGTATTTTTATATAATTATCTCTCATATAACTATGAGCATACATTAGGTCCATCTTTATATAAAAAAAACAATATATAAATATCAAAAATACACGTAGAATTAAAAGAATAACAACGTGTGAGATGGTGATTTTGTCTCTAAATAAGCGGCTATGGTGGAACCGACCCCATGGGATCATGTGATCATTTTTATGTAGTATGTGTTGGTTAAATATAGCTTCTAATTTGTGCAAATTATATGGATGGATGGTGTTGTACTGGTAACTGTTTTGGTCAGACGGATACTCCGCAGGTTAGCTTCTCTTACAAAAATAAATACCATACTATAAACAATAATCAAGATAGAAAAAAAATCAATATATATATATATATATATATATAACTATGGGCCCGGTTCGCTTGATAAATTATCAACTATGTGTCTATGTCTATGTATATGTCTAAATATATGTGGTTACGGTGGAATCGTCGCTATAACCGATTCGCTCTTTTTAATTTATTGGAAAGAGCTGGACTATGTATATATAATTATGGCCCCGGTTCGCTTGATAAATTATCAACTATGTCTAACTATTTATGTCTGAATATATGTGGTTATGGTGGAACCGTCACTATAATCGATATGTTCTTAGTTCGTTCCTTTTAGTTTGTTAGAAAGAGTCGGGCTATATATATATATATATACACAGTCAGGATCAAGAGCACTCTCCTTAAATAGCACTCTGTGATATATATATACAGTCAGGATCAAGAGCACTCTCCTTAAATAGCACTCTGTGATATATATATATATATATAGGGGTTCCATCTACAGCAACCGGTTGTTGGGAGCAACCCATTTTTGGCCAGCCGTAACAGCTTGTACCGGCCTTAGAAATTTTTTTTTTTTATAAGCCGTAACAAGCTGTACCGGCTGGCCAAAAAGGGGTTGCTCCCCAACAACCGGTTGCTGTAGATGGAGACCCATATATATATATAACCGTTCTAAAGCGGACCAAGGCAAAAAAATACGCGGGTCGGGTTTAACCCGCGTGTTTTTGCGGGTTAAACCCGACCTGCGTATTTTTTTGTCTTGGTCCGTTCTTTGGTCAGCTTATTTTGTCCGTTGGAGATCCTCCCCGTATATATATATATATATATATATATATATATATATATATATATATATATATATATAATGATTATGTATTTTTTAAAAATAAATTAGAAATAATTTTTGGGAGAGTAAGAGCCTAATAGTTGAATGGGTCAAATCGTTGAATGGCCAATGGTTGTTAGGTGAGCACAAGCCTGGCGAAAGTAATTTATTTTGCTAAACATTTTAATTGTTATTTTAGTAAGAAAAGAATAACATAATAAAAGTAAATCAGCTGAAGGATAATTAAGAGACCAAATAAAATACTCCATCTCCAAAAGTAGAGTATGTTTTTATTTTTAATCATTATAATTGGTGACAATATCAATGACGCAACTCTTATCTTAATTTGGTGGAGTAATTTCAACAAAATTATGTCGTTGATTTTGTAATTAAGATAAGATTACACATTTAATTAATTAATTAATTAATTGAAAATAGTAACCCCAATCAAGTTTTAGTACATGTGACATAGTAAGATAAAACCTTTTAATATTTTTTCTAAGGAGTCTAGTTGTTTGCCAGGATTTTCTCTCTCTTTCCGGATTAAAAAGGTATGTACGGTTTTTTATTTACGTAAGAGTCGTGTTATGTATTACGATAAATTTACGAATAATTATAATTATAAAATTTATCAATTAGTAAAAATTATAGAGAATTTTAATAACATTATTAATCATAAATACTCTTTTTTTTAAATATTTAAAATTATAATATTTGTTTTACTACTAAATTTATATAGATTAAAAGAAGACAGCATATATAAAGGAGGAATAAGTGCTATGAGATTGAAGTTTGATTGAGAAAGTTATAAAATTTAATTTGACTCAATATATTATTAGATAACTTCAAAGATTTTAGTCCAGTCAAATTTATATTACACCTATTTTTTTTAATAAAAAAAGTCGTATATATATAATAACAGCAGTATGTTTTTTTTGTTTGATTTGACAAACAAAAAATTATATAATAATATATATAATTTTACTTGACTAATATATATTAGTTTTGTGATTAGATTGGACGAAGAAAATTTAACGAGTCATTTTTGGAATATAACTTTTAGGAATTATATTATTTAATTCAAGTACAGATTATGTACTCTTTCGGGGATAATTCTTTTAATTTTGATTTATTCGTTTTGCTTTTCATTTAAAAGTTAATTATTGTTTCTCATGATTGTTTATTCTCAAATTCATGGAATAGTTTTGTTTTGATATTAATTCTTAGAACTCATGTTTATACTCTTTGATCAAGTGTATCATGTTTAATATTTATTTCGATCTTTGTAGAAAAGTACATGTTGTGACGCCCCCAAAATTAGGTATACATCACCCATCTTGGGTCGCCAGATACATGGTACAGAATTCAAATACAACTTACTAATACAACTGTCGTGTACAATACGACAAAACATAAATTGTGAGTTTGAATACAAATATTATCTACTAGAGATTATACAAACTCAAAAGGAGTCCTCATTATAATTATTATCACACTATTTTACAGAATAGTAAGGACTACTAATGCTATCCTATGGACCATCACTCCGTTCCCCGACTCGTCTCAACTATATTCTCATTTCCTGAAGAGAACAGTGAAAGAAAGGGTGAGCTCAACTAGCCCAGTAAGAAATATTATGACTAAGATAATGCAGAATAAATTATCATTAGCTTCCAACAATGTTAAACTGATAAAATATAATAGACATCAAGTTTAACTGCAGCGGAACAACCAATCCATTAAAAGAGTCAAGTAGAGAATAGAATCTACTATCTTTTATGATTTAAAAAGTTTTTCATCACTTTTATCGCTGAGACTCAGCTTAATAAATAATCCACATCATTAAATCATCCCTGCACTACAGGCCAAGGATATTCTTTAGTACCACGACCACGAATTATCCATGCACTACAGGCCAAAGATAATCGTGTTTTCATCAACGGTCTTGATCATGTCATAAAATAATTCATCTTTGCTCCATTGACCGAAGAGAATCCATAGCCATAATCATACCAAAATTGTCCATCAATGCACTAGGGCCAATGAGGACTTTTAATTTTCACATCATTTATAACATTACGGTCATGATTATACCGAATAATCCCTGGTCATAATCATACCAAGTCCATCTATGCAATACAGGCCACAGATGACTTTCAACATAACATAAACATGAGGATGATGACAATGATATAAGAATTCAATTAAACAAGTTCAAGAATTAATTTGTCCAGGAACCAATAACGTCTAAATTGTCAACATGATACTTCTTTGTAGAATAAATTTCAAGAATGATCAGAAGAATATTTCCATAAAAAGATACTGGATGAAGCGCAAATATCAATGATATTTTACTAATTTTATGGAGTATAGAAGTCAAAATTTTAATCAACCGAGTATAATACCGAATAGAATAACAAAAGATATCACCATGCATGCGGTACTTCGCATAGACGGTTATTTCAACAGAATAATAATAACGGAACCAGGTCAGGTGAAATTCACACCGACAGGATGTTCTAACAGAATAATAAATGCGGAATAATAAATGATGATCGGGTCCGGCGTATAGCACAGACAGGATATTCCGACAGAATAATAAAGACAGAATAATAAAAATGGAACCAGGTCCGGCGTATAGCACAGACATGATATTCCGACAGAATAATAAAGACAGAATAATAGAAGAATGTCACCAAGTATAGGGTAGTCCGCATATACTGGTTATTCCAGCAGAATAATAAAGAATGGAATAACAGAAGTTCTCTTCATGAATACAAAAGAAATAATATTCCTTACCGTAAAATAATACTTAATATAAGAGTAGTGAAGTAGCAGAGAAACTTTTCTTCTATCTCTCTATAGTTTTTCTCTCTAGAGTTCAGTGAATTCGTAAGAAAATAATGAAGGAATGAGCTTCTATTTATAGAAAAATGAAATGCATAATAACTAATCCATGAAGGTTCCAGATTGATTTACTTTAATCTGACGGTCCATATTTAAAGAAATTTTTTTTAAATAAAATATAATATATTCTATTTATATAAAAAAAATTTACTATGCAAACACTATGCGGCACTATACAAATACTATGCATAATAAAATATAATATATTCTATTTATAAAATAATTTTAATAAAGTATTCTATTTTATATAAAAAGATTTTACTATGCAAAACACTATGCATAATAGAATATAATATATTTTATTTATAGAATATTTTAATAAAATATTATGTTTTATATAAAAAGATATTTCTATTTTATTACGTGAATAAAACAAAACTTCTAAATCAACAATGATTGAATCAAATAATGTGAGATACTATGCAGCAACTATTGTAGCAATAATTGAACAAAACTGAGTGACTTCTCACATAAATATCAATAATCAATACCGTGTGCTACTATGCAACAACGCGTATTACTGTACTTTTACTACCCAGTAGTTCAATAGTATCAACGGCAAAACTTCCGCCGTTATTTTCAATAAAATATTTTTGTCGTTTTCTCAATCCGACAATAATTCTGTTGTGGGGTCCACCAATGATTGTGCCGTCGTACGAATATTTTCTGTTTAAAACGAATATTTCCCAACCAATCGAATATAATATGACAACTTACATACTTTGCAAAATTTATAAATATTACCCACAATTATAACATTATCTCAAATTCACACCATAATATAAAAAAATTATTTCGAGAAAATTAATTCTTTATTCATAAAATCTGGGATTTCACAATCTCCCCTCCTTATGGAATTTCGCCCTCGAAATTTACGTACGTACCTGGTATGCCGAACAGGTGAGGATACCTTGACTATTATATTAAGTAATATCAAATATATTTATAACAATTTTGAATTTTTTTAGAGTGATAAATAATAAAAATCTGTTATTCAGATGTTTCAGACATGTTATTTATCAAATAATTTTTTTTCGTTTAGATTCAGATTCAGATTCAGATTCATTAAATTTTTATTGAATACCCTCTAAGTTAAGAACATCTCTAGCCGGCGCAGTAGCGAACAAAATTAGTCTAGGATACAAATATCACTCCAGCAGACAGACTAAAGATAGTTCATCGAATTTTCCGACAAGGCAAAACGACTATATCAAGGAATTAAATTTGGTTGACTATAATTTGGACTATAATTTTTAATATATTTAAATAGAAAAGATGTTGATGAAGAAGAATGAGAAGGGAGATGGTAAAGAAGGAAAAGGGGGGTTCTGAAGAAGAAGAAGAAGAAGAAGATGAAGCGGCTAAAGAAGAAGATGAGAAGGGTCTAATGAAAAAAGTAACGGATAGAAATTGAAAATTTTATAAATATGCACAATAATTCAATATATTTAACTACTACTCTCAATCAACTATTTCAACATTTAACAATTGTAAATATTTTGTTAATAATAATTTGTATTTTTATTATATTTAATTTGTATTTTTTTATTGATAATATCTCTTTAATTTATTTTTTAGATGGAAAATCATGGTCCTCCGATGTATGAAATTATTTTTTATTATATTTGAGTTTTTTGAATTCATTGATTATTTTAATCGTTTTGTATTATAGTCCACCAGATAGTCTACATGATAATTCATCTGCTAAAAGAAATGAAGACTAAAGAACATCAACAAATATTATATGGACTAAATATAGTTTAACAGATAATCCATGTCCGCGCACACGCTAGATAGACAAGAGTAGGGGTGCTCAAAATTTTTGATTTTTTTAGTTTTTTACAGGTACTGGCGGTACCGATTTTTCAGTATTTTAACACTTTTCGCTACCGGTTGCGGTAATGACTTTTTTGAATTCGATAAAAACCGAAATACTGAAAATACCGAAATTTAATAATTTAATAATTAATAGTTAATAATTTATAATTTTATATATTAAATAAATTTTTTTATATATTAATAATTTCTATATAATAGTAGTTTTATTAATTTTTTATATATATTAATAATGTTTTGTAGTTTTATTTTATATATTAATTATTATTATTAGTTAATGATTTTTTAGTTTTTTAAAAAATTATTAATATATAAAAAAAATTATTTAATTATTATTAATAATTATATATATTATCATACGGTATAACCGAAAATCGAACCGAAAAAATCGATATCAATTTTGTACAAAATCGATACAGATTTCGATTCTTATTTTTCCGATAATTTCGGATCGATTTGATTTTTTATAAATGAGCACCCATAGACATAGACAAGAGTGGACATATGCCTATATTATTTGAAGCCGCCGTTGGTTGCGTAATGAGTCAAGGCAACAGTCAGCGTGAGAAAATAAACAAAAAATGTCAATGGCAAACTTTGGACAACACATACGTTTGGGATTGGGGCTGGGCTAATAAAAGCCAGCCACGGGAATCAGTCATAGTGTGCGTCACAATTTCAATATTCTTTTTAATATAAAATATTTTAAAATATCCGCCATTATTAAATTTTAAAATAAAAAGGGGATAAGAAAATATTATATTTTGTGCAAATATAGGTATATGGAAATATTTATAATTAAATATATATGAACTGGCAATAAATTAGATATTGTTGATCATTTTTTTTTATTTAATACTACTTAATTCCATCTAAACTTTGAACCAACTATATAATTTGAATTATCTTTATTTTACATTAAACTTTTAAATTTAAATTATGACATTTATTTCCGTACAACATCGTGCGGATCCAATAATTTTTTTCAATAAGGACATATTTTAATTTTTTTTTATTAAAATTAAATAAAAAAAATTTGAACTAATCATAATAATATTTATAAATTTCGATAAATAGTCATAATCTAAACTATAAAAAAAATTCAAATAAAAAATATTTAGATACAATTTAGAATCTTATTTCGATTATTTGTTATAATTCAATTTACATCATCTCTCCTATTTCATCTAATACATCAATTATTTGACCTTATTAATGTTATTAACAATGATCAAAATATATTAATAGATAGCTTATAATATTAAGACCAATTATACCAAAAATTAAAATCATAAAAAATATTTTTACCGTTAAAAGTTAAATTTTTTATAAATTTTTGATGAAAAACCCACATGTTTATCAAATAGTGAAAAGACGCTGAATTACTTTTATTTTTAAAACAATTATGTTATTTCATTAAATAAATTAGTTAACTGATAGTATACCAATTATACTATCTATAATCTATCTAATAAAATACAAATGATTTTGAATTTCCCGCTCACTCAATAAAAATCATCTGGGCCGTCCAAAGTTTGAGATAAATCCCACCGTCCATACATCTATCTAATAAAATACATCTATCTATCTAATCTATCTAATAATGATTTTGAATTTCCCGCTCATTTAATAAATTATCTGGACCGTTCTAATTTTGAGATAAATCTCACTGCCCATACAGTGCCGGAGGCACGGGACCCAGCTAGTTATAAGAATATATGGTGTATAAGTCCGTGAAGGGGTTGTTTTCATGAAAAAAGAAAAGAAAAAAAATGACTAATAATGGAGAGGAAATCTTATTTAATTATCTATTTAAAATAAATTAAGTGCAATTACAAAGATAGTGATGATGTGTGATACTTTTATTGTGAGTGAAGGGAAGGGGACAAATAGAGCTATTTGTACACGCTTCCTCGTACACGGAACTAATAAGGGATTTCCAAACAAAGAAAGTGGGACCCTTTTGCTTACGTACAACCTCAATTAATCACTTTCTGAAAAAGTAGTAGTAACATCTAACACAATACAATTAATTTTGAATTTTCAATTCACCCTAATAAATTATCTAGACCATTCAAAATTTGAAATAAATTTCACCGTTCACACAACTAGTATATATATATATATAGGCTATATGTATATACACAGATGTGTACTCCCTTCGTCCCAAATTATTTGACGTTTTAAATTTTTTTATTTATCCCTAATTATTTGATATTTGTTCAAATTTAGGTGAATTAATGATAATTTTGCTAAAATTAACAACAATTTATTTAGGAGAATTAGTGACAATTTTTAAGAGATAATTATAAAAAAATGTGTGAGAGAGTATGAATAACTATGATAAATGATGATTTAAGGGTATTATAGACAATTGAGTATTATATTTAATGATGTCTAATTATTATCTTAATTCTAGTGTCCACCTCTAAAATGACAAATAATTAGGGACGGATAGAGTATTACACAGTCGGACTATGGCGATGGGTGCAACCGTCGCTATAACCCAAAAAATTATCGTCATATCCGACTGTACTACACAACTGTATAGTTGTGCGGATAGTAAACCCTATCCGCATAATAACTATTATGCGAATGAGATATAATTTCTGAGTTCCTATCAGCATATAGTTGTGTGAATTGTTAGTGTTTGTAAACATGTAATATTTCCAATCAAACATAAACAACATAAAGAGAATACTATCATTATCATGATTAAAAAAAGAGAGAGCATATCTGTCATCGATTTCAGTCACTAGGCAGACGTTGAGGGAAGCAAGGAGTCCCATCGATCTAGCCTTCCTTTTTTCTTTTTAATTTCACCATTAATACACTAACAATTTATTTTTTAAAGGATAGAAATGAAATAAATTAAAACACATCCTTAATATTTATAAATTTTGCAGATATATATATAATTTTATCATGTACTTTGAAGCTCTTACACGACTTTGGGAAGCATCCCTTTCAATCTACAAGATTAATATCCTACAATATCACTATCTTTAATACCCATGACACAAATTGTTTTCTAACTATCATGGTTTTAAAAATCTTATCGGACCGTCGGGTCAATCAGTTAAAATCAGAATCGGTCGGTACTCCAATTCGATTTGAATCAAAAAAATCAATTTTGGTGAAAAAATCAGTTGACCCGCTAGACCCACTGGTCGAATTGGTTGTTCAACCAGTAAAATCGATTAATTGACCTAGTGACCCGATTTAAATATTTTTTTTGGTACCAATTTTTTTTAATATTAAAATTAATCACTTTTAATAATATTATAACTCAACTTTATTATGTTTTAGTTCATAAAAAATGAAATTTTTTAAAATTTTATTAATTACTAATAATATATATTTATATATATTAATGATATCATTGGGTCAAGAACGTCAATTCAACAATATTATATATATTTGAAGAACAAAGAGTTAGATATAGGTAGGTAGGCCACATAGCATTTTGGTGAATGTTTTTGATCTCTACACTTGGAGCATATAAGTAGCTAGCTAGCCACATAAAGATAGTAAACTATCTATCAAACATTAAATTAAAGGCATTGCCCACTGATCAGCCTTGACCATTTTTTATAAAAATAAAAAATATTTTTAAAATACTCTAAATCAAATCTCATTGAATTTCCACTAGATGCTGCCTAAATTGACTAAGAAAAGGTTCAGAAATAATCAAAAGTTATTATATTAAAAAAAGATTCCTATTTGAAACATTTTAAGAAAATTCAACTATTTGGATAAAAATTGCAATCAAAATTACATACATCAGTCAATCAAATGAAATTTATAGATAATTGATATTTTTACATGTATTTTTGATATTTTCATAAAGTCTTTTCTCACATCAGTATATATTGGGTCCCACCTTCATGTAAGAAATAACCATACGAAAATATAAAAAAATACACGTGAAAATAATGTTATCCAAATTTATATGTTCTCATGTTGTTACGTATTCTTATCGTTTGTAATTTACTTTACTATTGAATTTTTTTCCTAAAAACCTTATAGGTAGACTTTTTAACCCTATAGAATAGCCCACACTTCAGGACAAAAAATATTATATCATGTAGTTTTGCGGACCAAAGCCCTACTAGTAACTGGATAATGGCCATCTCATATGTGGGCCCAAGGTTAACTTTATGGTTTGTTTAGTAATGGATCTCTTTATTTCAATTTTTATTTTCTATTTATTACCTTTTTGAAATTGTCTAAAACTACTTTGAAATAATTTAAAATACGACCTTTGGAAATATTGTTGCATTTTTAAGGGTAAGATAATAATAATAATAATAATAATAATAACAACAATTAAGTGAAATACCATACCAAAAAAATTTTGGAATTAGCTAACATGTACCTAAATTATAATGCCCAATTTCTTTAGTAAGAAACATAAAAAACATACAAATATTGATAATTTTTATAAAATAATATATATTATAAATATATTTTTAAATATTTTTATTAATTTATTTTAAAACTATAATTCGATATAAGTTTACTTTTTTTAGAGATAAAAAAATAATTGCCCTTTTGTGATGTATAACGGAGTTTGACAAAGGCCCAAAACATTCCGGACCCGAACAAAAAGGCTATTTTAATTTATTAGCCCGTTACAAAACAAAAGCAGCTGCCTAAAATATAGCGTAGCGAGTTTTTTTTTTTAATATTTGGACTTTATTTTGTCTTGTCGCCCAAATTGTAAATGGCTTTGCGATTTCTATGGCGCGTCGCTTTTGCCGCCACAGCCGTGGCTGGCGGAGCTGGTGGTGCTGCTATTGCCTCATCCGACGACCCTGCCGCCGCCTTCAAGCTCTGCACCACGGTTCCAGTTCGCCTCTTTCGCGTGTCCGTTACTGCCACCTCCATTGCCTTCGGTACCTCTCACATACCGTGGATCTCTCTCTAATTGTAGGACTTCCATTTTACTTGCAATAAATTAATTTCCCACACTATATATATATATATACACACACACACTTTTACGCTTATGCTCAAGTATGAACGGAAAGAATAAATATTGGCCAAAAATAAATGTTACAAGAATTACGCAACTAAGGCATAACCACTTTTGGTGTTGAAAACGAATTCATTTGTTTTTGTATTGATGAAATTGTACAGAAACATTTTAGAATTTACTTTGGCAGCCCATGGTTTGCGGGTGCTTTTGTGAAATGTTTGATCTGGCACAAGTGCACAACTATCAAGTGTTCTGAAAAGTTTAAAAAATGGAAAAGGAAAAAAAGCAGGAATTTGAAGTAATTTATGGCAGTTTGGCAGATTCAGCTGTAAATACCTGAGGGGTACTTTTCAATTTTTTAAAGGTCGTGGGTTAAATCTTAGGATATGGTGCTTCTGGTGTTCATAATAAGACAAGGAAAGTGTTCACACTAGTATTTGAATGGAATAAGAAAGAGATAAATTTCTGAAGGATATTTGATACAAGTTATGCAGAATTGGACTTTTCAATGGGATTAACAAGGAAACTAATAATGGACTGCAATGAAAGGAATTCTTACGTTTGATTATATCCTTATTTTGTTGAGGATACTAGAATTTTAGGGTGTTGTGGTACCTTGTATTCCGCTTTGACATGCACCGGGTTCATATGCAAAAGTATACTACCATTGAATTTGGGTCTGCTCCACTTATTTTACATGTCGTATACGACTGAAAGGTATGTTTTATCTATATTGTTAGCCACTGATGATTTTTCTAAAAATTTGGTTGGTGGTACTTGGAATGAAATTTATTGAACTGTGAAAAGGAGGTGAATAGGACTTCAAACAGTTCAGATTTTTACATGGTATAGTTGACTTGACTTCAGATAGATATACATGGGGACACAGGACATTTGATTCCATCTTATATCCCATTACTTTAGAAATGGGAATGAGAATTATGTTAATAAAGTATCCAGATCCTATTTCCACCTAATTGCCAAGATTCTGGATTGAGAACTTTGACAAAGATTGCTCAATAGACACATTCACCTAATCTTTATTTATTTAGTAGATCTCATATATCTTTCTTTCTCTTTCCCTTCTCTTTTTGTTAATTATAGAACAGTGAAGTAGTGAACTAGGTTTGTTGGTGCTTAAACACGTTTGAGTTGACATTTCAAAGCAGTAGCATATTGTTTTTATGTGTGACCAGCCTTGGCAAATTGCTGTGAGTTAAGAGTTACAAAGCTGAAATGTCAGTTTGTGTTTTATTTTGAAGGAGACAGAGGAATGAGTGTAAATCATTATGTGAAAATGAAAATATGTCCCTCTGTGGAAGGAATAATATAGTAAAAAAGGAAATACTTTGGCCAGCATCAGTGTTGTCTGGATAACTTGATAAGGGGATAAGGCTTCCCTGAGTTCGGAGAAGGAAAAGATAGAGAATATATTAATATTTCTCCGTATCTTCTATACTCTCTCTCTCTCTCTTCTAATAGAAACAGATAGAATAGGAAAACTTAAATTTAAAAAATATCCTAGCTAAAACGAAAAATAGAATGTAAATATTGAATAGTATTGCTATTTTTATTTTTTTATTTTAATATAGTTTTCGTAACCTGAAATATCTTTACCGATTTAGTGAATATGAACCTGATTTCATAGCTTTTGATGTTTTTTGGGATGGACGACCTATCATCCCTAGAGGGAAAACTTGGTTTGCATGTGGTTTTGTATGGTGAGGTTTGATTTAATATGGAAGGAGGAACAGGTTATGCAACATAAGCACAATTTTTTTTTTCCGTTTTTCATCAAACTCCCTCGAGCCTGCC
The DNA here is from genome assembly GCA_020205505.1 of Panax japonicus. Classification (NCBI taxonomy): domain Eukaryota; kingdom Viridiplantae; phylum Streptophyta; class Magnoliopsida; order Apiales; family Araliaceae; genus Panax; species Panax japonicus. The sequence continues at coordinate 91,794,882 of CM035113.1, forward strand.
ATTATCTAGATTCCCTACATTAAATTTAAATGCACGAGGATGAATTCCTATTACTTTGAAGTCCCATGAATTGATTTTTACAAAATTTTAAATTTGTTTTGTTGTTAGATTATGAATATTCACTGTTGGGATTGCCGGAAGGTAGCATTGAGAGGTCAAGAGTTAAACACGATGTTCACATCAGGGGTGCTCGTAGGCTTGAAGAACTATGTTTCAAAAATGGTGGAATATATATCAAACTTGGTCAACATCTAGGCCAGCTGGTATGATTCACTTATTTATTTGGGTACTTGTGAAGGGAACTTAACACTTATATATCTTCTAAAGATTACTAGGAGTGAAGGTGATAGATAATAATTGAACATTAATAAGAAAAACTTCTTACTAAATTGCGGAATACCATTCATCTTTTGCAGGAGTACTTGGTTCCTCAGGAGTATGTCCAAATACTACGGGAGTCCATGTTGAATAAATGTCCAGTTTCTTCCTACGATCAAGTATGCGAGGTTGTCAAGAATGAGCTTGGGGAATTGCCTGAGAAAGTATGTTACTTTTGTTTTAGTTTTTTTTTAATAGCATGAGGTTGTCTTTGTTCTACCAACATGAAGTTTGATGGATCTTTGCTGTCCAAGTTTAGTTATGGTTTGCTTTCATTGGTCTATTCGCAATGACATCAAACAACTGAGTCAACCCTTCCCATGTACAGATATTTGATGCTTTTGATCCTGTCCCAATAGCAAGTGCTTCTCTTGCACAAGTTCATGTTGCTCGCACCCACGATGGACAAAAAGTTGCTGTGAAGGTTTCAAATATTTATTTTTACTGATAAGATTTGTTATGCTTTTTATTTGGAGATATCTTTTAAATTATCATATAGAGATTGAAATATGAATATTTCTTATAAAGGTTTCCTTCTTTCCAATCATGCCTTCATTCCAGGTTCAGCACACTCACATGACAGATAGTGCAGCTGCAGATTATGCGACTGTGGAGTTGATTGTGAACACCTTGCATCGGTTCTTTCCATCTTTTGATTACAGGTCTACATATCGTTATTTCCAGATCATTATGCTTCCTAATTTCTAGGTGTGAAAACTGTGGCCAGTTCTACTTTGATCATCATGGGGATATCGAACATTCGACCAATTCATACTAGTTGTCGTATGAATGAGTAGCACTTTTACAGAATGGGGTTGTATTTGAACATGTATACATTACATGTGCAGTATATAAAGCATATGGGATATAAAAGGCACACTATGCTCCTCCAAAGCAAGACCCCTCACTACGCACAAATATCCTTTTGAAAAAGAACCAACATTTGAATCCTAAAGCAAAATCGTCCAAAAAGTCCACCAAATGCACTATCAAACCCAGATACACTTCTTGGAGCCAAAAGAAAAGCAGGCTAAGAAACAAAAACCAGGTATGAGCAAGGGATTTTCTCCAAGCCGACAAAATACTGATTCTTCCTCTCCTTTCGAGGGTTCAATAAATGCTATCAGGCATCAATTACATCTGTCGCGTCCATTCTTTGCTTACCTTCACATTTAAAACTCTGGCGCACCTAGGCAAAATCGGCCCTCAAATGTCTCGATGTGGTCTAGGCAGGATTAATTATTATTTTTTCTTTTGATTTTTAAAAGAACAAAAAAAACATTATTGGCAACCACAACAATAGTACAGCTCCAAAATTCAAATAGCATAATTTCCATGTACAAAGACTTCAAATTAGAATCTTACATCTAATAAATACTTTGAATAGATTTTGATGAATATTCAACGGAAGCAATACAAAGCATTGAACATCCTTTTTGAAAGGTTGATGTTCTCATTGCAATATGTCACCGACTGTTGACCTAATTGATAACATGTTAATCCTTTGAAAATTATAAAGTTATATAATTAAAAATACTGCCTTGGAAAACATCAGTCATTGCCTAGGTTCATCTAGCAATTTTTAGAACACTGATTGTCTGTATCTTTACTAGAGATAACACACGATAGTCACATATATCAACATATAAACATACATGTCATCTTTGTGCTACTAGTGTAGGCCTTCTTGTGTTGGAGTAACTATGCCATATATATACCCAATTCACATAAAGGAAGTTTTGCGTGCATGCACATACATGTGGGAGTTGCGCCATGTTTACCCCATTTTGCACATTGCATCCTATATTTTAAAAGGTGACGGATTCTATAATTTTGCACTTTTAGCGACGGATTTTGGGTCGGAGGGTGTTATTTGTCGGTTCGTTAAAAGTGTGGGATGCAAAGTGTCACGCTTTGAAATAGATGATGCAATGTGCAAAATGGGGTAAACTTAACTCTATGAAATTTGACTTGTAAAATTCTAACATAACTTTTTTCTTGAATTTTAATGTAGATGGTTGGTTGATGAAGTACGCGAAAGTTTGCCAAAGGCTAGTTGCTAAAACTATTACTACTATCTTCTTTCTTTAATTTTTCCTGATGCTTTTCATTGATGTTTGCCACATTTTGAATTTTGTATATTGTACTGTAGAATACTTGTACCTTCCTCTAATGCTTCATTTTCCTAAAATATTCTCCTTGTAACTTTGAATGGTTCTGAGTCTATTGAAGCTCCATATATTTATCATTTATGTTTAGAAGGTTTGTCTTTAACTTTGACATCTGAAGTTTGTTTACAATGTTTGGACACGTCCATTAATTACTAGAACATGCTGCATTGCACCACTTCTGTGAGTGACCACACATTACTGATCCACGTTAAAATCTTTTGGTTTTGTGGCTTGGGATTCAATCTTCCACCTCCTCTTTTGATATAAAAGATGATTTTATTGAAAGAAAGAAACAGAGAAATAATCTGCAACCTTGGCTGATGATTTCATAATCTCTTAACATCTTCTGTTAGTGGCGCTTGATAGAACAAGTATGAAGTCTTGCTGTAAATATGGCTTGACTGACTGGCTAGTTTAACTGTTTTTCTCCATATCCCCTTTTCAAATGTTTTATATGTGCAGCATCTTGCGAAGCTTAGTATTGATCCATTATTGAAAGAGGAATTATAATGGTGGAATAAGAAAATATATACCTAGTCAGTGCCTCTTTGAATAAAGTACTTCTTTGTACTTACTAAAAACAAACAAAAAAACAAAATTAACAAATCGTTATTTCAATAATAACTTGTAAGCAATTATATTTTAATTAAAATCATATGTTCAACAGTTATTTAAGTAGAAACAAACAGGCTAAATTCAGCTGCTTAATTACTTGGAATAATATAAAACCATGTTTCATGTGGTGCTATTCTTGGCATGGAAATTTACTAAACTTCTCAGGCATGGTGTTGATAAACTGCCAAGCAGTGGAGATGTTAGGCAACACCGCAACAGGGGTGTCCTTACATAAACCAAATTGCGAGGGCTAAGTTTCCCCTTTTTTTGATAGGCTATTCCAAATCCTATTCATATTACACTATGACTTTGTAAGTTTAGCATTTTGCACCTATGCGTCTTTTGCATAGATATTATGACTATTTCAAAACCAGAAGTTGTCATGTTATTATTATTTATTACTGTTTGAGTGCTTTGTATTCTATTGATGTGGTAAGAGTCTCCACAAGCATAATCTTGATGACATATAATGATGGCTATCAGGAACTAGATTTCTTAGTTGAGGCCAAAAACAGTGTAAAATGTATGGATAACTTTCGGAAGTTATCTCCTCGTGTTGCAGACTATGTTTATACTCCAAGGGTATTCTGGAATTTAAGTACTTCAAAATTGTTAACCATGGAATTCATGGAAGGAGCTCAAGTAAATGATTTGAAGGGTATTCAAGGACTTGGAATTCGGCCTATTGATGTTGCAAAATTAGTAAGTACTTCTCGTCTTACATTTTGTATGCTTATTCTAATAGTAATTGTCTGATGGAAGAAGGATATTGTGGAATTGGAATTTTCAACATCCCTTTTGGCTTAGTTTGCCTTTGACGTATATGGGGTGAAAATTTGAGTAGATCAGGTCATTGTAATTGTAATGACTAGTGTTTAAAAAATATTTGTTGTCGTCATTGTAATAACTTGGTGGTTAACATTTTAGGCCATTTCACATGACCGAGACAATGCTACTTGGTTATCATTGGAATAGAACTATAACAGGGTTTTTAAAAGGCGGCTCTGATTCGCTTAGCATTGGTTCTGCATACTTTTGGCTGCATATTTTTTGGATATAAAACCGTAGCTAGAAAGTGATTGGTTATTTTGATCTCTTCATAAAAGTATCTTGCCTAAGGAGTTTGCTTTTTATCTATGCAGCTTAGTCAAACATTTGCTGAAATGATGTTCAAACATGGGTTTGTGCACTGTGATCCGCATGCTGCAAACTTGCTGGTTCGTCCTCATCCTTCCACCAAAAGAAGCATTTTTGGTGAGACACTTATATATATATGTTAATTTTCAATTTCAGTTATCTTTAAACCGTCTCTTTTATAAATAAGTAGCCATCCATATCTTAACTGAACTAGTGAGAAATATTATCGGTATTCTCATGTTGTTTCATTTGTATGCTGAATGTCTCCCAGCGCATGCCCCCCCTGCCTCTCAAGTTTTTAAATTTCTTTGACAGGTGCTCCTTTTCTACTTCTTTTACAAAAGAATACTTAATATTTAAAAAATACTCTCCCACCAAGTTCTTACAATTGTACTTGGGATATCATCTGTTATTAGGCATTATCTATGACTCCCTCCATTGAAAAGGTTTTGGGTCCAGTTCTGATTCTAATATAATTTTATCGTTATGATAACCTCTTTTGAGGAGCTTGAAATTATTCTTGTACCCAAGGAATTTATGCTTTTGTTTTCATTGACGAATAAAATGGGTATCCGGCTTTTATGCAGGATATTAATATAGCAATAAGATACAACTTCACAGTACAATGCAATAAGAAATGAGGCACTGTTTAGACTAGAATACTTGTAATAAAAAGTGGATGAATGGTAATGGGATTTGTTCAGTGTTGGGAGAACTCCTTTAGTCTTGACCAACGATCTTATGCAGTACTTACTAATGGAATGGAGGTTACGGATTTTTTGGGTCACGATTTATGAGGTTGTTTAAACTAGATTTTACCGGTTCTTTATCAGTATTTAATTTGTTTATAGATTATCTTTGTAGAGTAAGATTTCTTTATTAAGGTTGAAAGAATAAATAATAGTCATGGACAGGGATTGGAGGTTTAATTAGTCTCCTCAGACAAGACTAGACCTAGCAAATTCTTCTCTTGAAATAGGGTGGGGTACTCGTGCCTTTTTATAATTATGAGGAAAGCCCGAGTTACTTATGATTTTTCTCCAAAAATTGATAGAAGAAAGTTAAAGGAGAAGAATGTTACCCTAGAAGGCTAAGTATTCTTTTGGAATTTAAATAAGAATTTTAAAAAGAGTTTCAGCATCTTCTTTTTTATATCAAATTTATAACTTCATGCAAATAATTAAAACATTTACATCTGCAAGCGTCAGGATACAAGATAACGTTGTCGACTTAAAATTCCTATTTAAACCTCATCAATAATCTTGAATTGGATATTAATCAATTGTAGTTAAAGTTCCTCTTCACGGCAAACATTTTTTCTGAACATGCATCGCATGCTTTTGGACAGTAGTGTTGTTGTGCATTCCTTATTTGTTATGAGGTGTTTCTGATTCACCAACTAAAACTTTAACTTTCAGGAAGTAATTTCCAAAAATAGCCTGAGCACTAACATGCGAATTGGAATGCATATTTAGTTTGTGTCATTGAATTTGTGACCAAATACACTACACAAACTTGTTTATTTTATCGTACTCATCACTATCAAACAGTGAATTGTTTTCTGTCCATGCATACATAAGTTGGTTCTTTTGAAACACTTTGGTTGTTTGGTCACTCAATAGTTTATGTTATTTCTTCATTTCGTAAACAGGAAAAAGAAAACCACAATTGATACTGCTAGACCATGGCCTGTACAAGGAACTTGATGTGTCCACTAGAACCAACTACGCTGCGCTTTGGAAGGTGTATCATTGCATCTACTTGTTGCTCTGCAGGCTAAATTTGTCTGTTCGTGTTTTTACTAACTTAAGTTGAGACTTCTCGTACAGGGATTAATATTCGCTGATGCCAATGCAATAAAGGAAAATTGTGTAAAATTAGGTGCTGGAGATGATCTGTACCGACTATTTGCAGGGATTCTTACTATGAGGCCATGGGATAGGGTCATCGATCCAGCTGTTGATCATCTGGAAATACGAGGCAATGACAGTGATCGTTCAGAGCTCCAGGTGATCATCCATCAAAGGAAGTGTCTTTTTAAATCATATGTGAGAGACTGTTGTTTGGGAGATGGGTACCAGTTCACCGCATGGTTCCCGTCAAAATCATTGATTTAACATGCATGTTAATTGAGATGCATGAGAATGCATTAAGGTTGCATCCCACATAAACTTAATGATGTTGGCATCCCCACCCCAAATCCCATATCTCTGGTGCCAAAAAAAACTCCTATCAAAGATGGCACCAGTTTCCAGATGGGATGATTGAGTTCGTATAAAATGTTTGATTGGATGCACAAGGATGCCTCAAGACTATACGGCATATAAATCTATGGCTGTTGCAAACCATCTCTGCTTGTGTATGACTGTGCTGAGCAATAAAAAGGAAAATCTTCAAACATGTCATGAGTAGTATCAGCTAGCCAATATTCATGTCTATGATTTGATAGGAAGCTTAATGCTGCATGATTTAATTTTCAATTCACGTGTGAGATGAAGTGTGTTTGATTACCATTGTTGCTGTTGCTTAATAATATATACTCTTTTATGCAGATGTATGCTTCACAATATTTCCCACAAATCACAGAGCTCCTAAGGAGGCTGCCTCGTGTAATTCTTTTAATGCTCAAGACAAATGACTGCTTACGGGCTGTTAATAACGCGCTGGTATGACATCTAACTTTCAAAATTTTCAGTAATGCCTAGTGTTAACGCCAATATCTTCTGCCACGTCCCAATCACGTAAGACGCCCTGATCCTGCACAGTAAACATGAAAAACACCACAAGCTTGACGGCCGGACCGCCGGGGGATAGCTCAGGCGTGAGAGTAAGTACGCGTGTTCACAAGGTTAACAATGGAGGAATGTAATGTCTAGTGTCTAGAGATAGATAATAATTCTCCGTTGTGTGTATGTGAGAGAATATGAATATGAAAAATGTATGAGAACGTACATGTTGGTGAAGGCTTCCTTGCTAGGTTATACTATCTCCGTCTGGATTACTGTGCCACCCACTACTACCTAACACCCCCTCTGATCTGATGAGCTCTGCCAACTGTATGTAGTCTATCTACTACTTTTGATCACTGTTTTCTAACGCCGGCCGGCTATGATCCCATCCACATTAATGCATGGCAGGAGTTTTAGTCAACCGTCATGCTTTTTCATCATTGCAAGTCAAAACAATAAATATTAAAATGTTTAATGGGTCGATCCGCTGAACCGACCCGATCTTATAGGTTAGAAATGGAAATAATATGGTGACCTGGCCCAATGACTTTCACAATTAAATAATAAAAGCCCAATAGATTAATTAAACGGGTAGGCCCAATTTACCCGGCCCAAAGAGAGGAAATATCATGACCCAACATTGCCCCCTACTTTTTTGTTGAACAGAATGTTTAATAGAAAACTATAAATAGTCCATGATAATTTAATAAAGGTCTATAGTATGAAATAATTGAAGTGTACCCAATTGCTGTTCACGAGATGAAATGAAAGGAGAATGGAGGCCTAAATCAGGAAGGCCTTGCCTATTAAGTATCTGGACCCGGAACCGGGCGCTTCCCATTCAACCTCTGCCCATTTGAAATTCGAGCGCCTTTTGAACTCTCTGCTCCTCTGAACTCTCTCTCTTTCTGCAAACCGTCAAATATGGCTTCCCAAAACTCAGAACAAGGTTCTCCCATACTAGTAATACCGATCACTATCGTTCCGCCAAACCCTACTACTCGCGAAGGAACCTCGACCTTGAATCCAAAGGGGTCGAAAATTGAACAAGAATCCTCCCCCATAAACTCCCAAAACCCCTTCTGAATACTATAGGAATAAGGATCGCTTCTCGCACGCCAACACTCCCTCTATTGTCACGGAGGCTGAACTAAAATGGATCCGATCTCGATGCCACATCCTGGATACCCATGCGGTTAGGGTTCCCAGATCTGACGAGAAGATATACCAACGACCAGAAGGTTGGACGGCCGATCCTGTGACCTTGCTCGAGAAGGGGGTTGTTTCCCTTTACACATTTTCATAGTGACTTTACTGGGGTTCTTGGGTGTGGGGTTCGCCCAATTGGTACCGAACTCTTATATTCATATTTTGGCCTTCGTGGCCTTCTGCCACGAATTGGGCGTTGAGCCTTCCCTGGACTTCTTCTTCATCATATACAAGATAATCCAATCTAGAGAGAAGGGGTTCAAGGCCATTAGCAAACAATCCCCAAAAGTCAGGAGAAAAGTTCGAGAGGCGTTCGTTGGTGAATACTCCTTTGAGCAACAGGGGATGGCACGAGAAGTGGTTCTTCGTCAGGGGTCCCGAAATTTCTTCTCTTCCTGACTGGGCCACTGACGAGAAGATCTCTGCTGACTGGGCCACTGACGAGAAGTTGAAATGATGGAATTTTTCGATAATTTTCCTAAGGAGGAGTGGAAATATGGATTCCTCTCGAAGCAGGCATGGTTATATGACCATAAATGTAAGTATCGGTCTATTTTATATGTATACGAATTTTTTGAAAATGCTTTTGTAATGTGGATTCTAACACAGAACTGTTTGGTTTATGCAGTATCTTTAATCAAACCGAGCTCTTTAGAGGTAAAAGTGTTCGAAGATTTTTTGTCCGGGAAGTCTTCGGAAGCTGTTGAGATTCTGCCAACAGAAGCTACCCCCGAAGTCGAGCCGACCTCGGTGATACACACTGACGAATTCCGAACTGAAGAACCAGAAGCTGATATGGTTCCCGTTCCGGAAGAGACCCTCCAGCCTCGTCAGAAGAAGAGGGCCATTAGAAAACCTAGATCAACTCCCCTCCCCAGCCCTTCGGAAGCCACCCCAGAAATTGAGCCAACCACAACATCCATTCCCCGACGAGGAGGCTTACTCGATCGTCCTGATCGAAGAAGTATCCTCCGGATCAAAAAGTTAAAAACCAAGATAACCCCGTTGACCGCCGAAGAGCTCAGGGTGCCCCAGTCCTCGGTCATCCCCCCCCTTCGTGCCACCTGTAGAAATACAAATTAACGAAGAAGGTGATCAGGATGAAAATGAGCCAACGTTGTCCAGGAAGAGAAAGCGTACACCTGACAGCCATCCAAGCTCTGCCTCTGCCGCTTCTCCCCAAGAACCCACCCCAAATAAATCCCATTCTCCCGAAACCGTGTATGCTGAACCTACTCCTCCCGAGCAACCAGCTCCTTCACCAGAAAGGTCGAGACCCTCCCCTGAACGACCAGGTCCTTCAGGTCAGGGTTATCATGCCGAGGCTATGGGGTCCCCGACTCTGTGGCCTAGATTCAATGCTAATTTTCCCTTCGACCTCTTCGGGGCCTTCGTACGGAACGCTGACGACCATCGGTTCAGTGATCACACGGACGGGAATCTGCTCGATGAAGGGATGAGCTATCTGGCTAAGGTAAATAATCATTTCTTTATTTTCTATTTCTCTGTTCTTACTTGGATATCTGGGTACTGACTTGAGTACTGTTTTGAACATATGCAGGCCAATGATGTCTTCGGATGTTTGCGTCCAAGGCACATAAATGGGGAGGCCGAGGAAGATTTCATGAGACAGGAGATCAACATGCTGAAATCGACCTTGGCTCGAGAAAGGGCCGATCGAGAAGACGCTCTTCATACCATCGATGGCCTCCAACGAGACTTAGATCGAGCTAAGATGGACCTGAAGACGTCTGATGACGAACTAAGGGCCACAAGGGATGGGCTGGCCACATCCGAAGCCAGCCAACAGACTTTAACTGATTTGAACGCCGGTATGGTTGAAGAAAACCTACTCCTGAAGGCCAAAAATGAGGAGTTTTCTTCGACCAACCGGACCTTGGCAATTCAGCTTGGCGACGCTCAATCGAAGGCCCAGGACGAAGAGCGGAGACATAAGAATAAACGCCATAAATTTCGTCACAAAATAAAGGAGCTTGAGCGACGGGGTCCTCTTCTGACCGAAGAACTGCGAAAGCAGATTCAGGCAGATTACAGGGACTCGGATGAACTCAATGCCGAGATCATGAAGGTCTATTCGGAGGGTTATGAAGACTGCCGGGAGCGAGGTAAAGAAAAGCTATCTGCTGCTCAGCTGGATCCGGCTCTTCTTAACTCCGAGGACGAAGGTGGCGCCTAAATGTTCTTCCTGCCTTTGTTCTAACTATGTAAAAATTTAACTGTTTAAACTTTTTATGTTTTTGGGATTACTTTGAAATTTTATATATGGACGTTGACAGTGTTTCTATATGTGTAATTAGTTCATGAATGAATCGATCAAATGAATGTTTAGTTTTCTTGATGAATCCGTAATTTCCTTAATTGTGAACTATGTTTTCGGTTAGTTTCTTGTCAAAAATTCAGTATCAGTAAACTGAACCTAAACAGTGAATCAGTTAAAGCATATAATGATTAATTTATGAAATGAAGTGAATTGAATTTTATGGACGGAATTTAACTTAACTGAATTGAATGGACTGATCTCAACACTTAAATAAAATAAAGTAATACATACTCATCGGTTCCGAAGTGTGAGATCGGTCATTTACTTACCACTCGGGGTGAACAATTATATAAGGACCAAGATATAAGGATCAATTGTGACCATTGACTTACCACCCTTGGTAAAATCAATATAGGATCATAAGGACCTTTGTCTACCACTCGGGGTAGAACAACAAATGGGCTGCCATCAAATGGCCAGCGAGTCCTACCATACCTCCTTACACCATAGTGACCATAGGACAAATAGGACCAGGATCAATAGTGACCATTGACTTACCACCCTTAGTAAAATCAGTATAGGATCATAAGGACCTTTGTCTACCACTCGGGGTAGAACAACAAATGGGCTGCCATCGAATGGCCAGCGAGTCCTACAATACTTCCTTACACCATAGTGACCATAGGACAAATAGGACCAGGATCAATAGTGATCATTGACTTATCACCCTTGGTAAAATCAATATAGGATCATAAGGACCTTTGTCTACCACTCGGGGTAGAACAACAAATGGGCTGCCATCGAATGACCAGCGAGTCCTACCATACCTCCTTACACCATAGTGACCATAGGACAAATAGGACAAGGATCAATTATGAAAAAGTGAGTGTGGATGAGCCACCGAAGTCTTTCTGTGCTGAATCCCCAGTTCTTTTAAGAATATCCATGCCGAAGTGCTTTGTAGGTCAACAACTTCGGGCCAAATAATCGCCACAGATGTCTTTGTGAATTTCCCGAAGAACATCCTCTGCTTCGGATGGAACCAAATGTTTGTGCAATGATGACGAAAAAGGTCTTTCGATAAAGATTCTCATCAATGAGAGCAAAATTGACACTCTTGCACTTGGTCTACCTTGCCAGCATCTGATCCGAAGGAAAGACGCCATCTGCCATCAAAGTTATAAACATCTATAGTGGCCAACTTCGATAATGCATCGGCAATGGAATTGTTATTGTGATCGACCCCTTGATAGCTTGTTGTACTGATTCCCGAAACAAAATATCCATCTACATGCAATGTCCGCGAACTTTGTTTCTGTTGAAGAACTGCAACGGCTTTGTCGGACTCCTCAGCTTCTCTTTAACTATTATCAGCTTCAGAAAAGAATTGTCTGACCACAATGTCAACCGACCTTGGAAATATTTGCCGAAGTGTTCGGATTTCCAGGAGTGCGGCTTATAGATCTGCTTTGGTGACAAGTCCTTTGCTGTGGCGAGAACATTCAAGGCAAAGTGCCTTTTTGCATTCTTGGGTGAATATCCTCCCGTGCTGCTCCTTTGTCTGCTGCGACCATAATCCCAAGAACTGATAGGGTGAGATACCCACTTCGGATAATCAGGAAAATGGCTGTTGGGTCTTTATCTACTCTGCTTCGACCCTAATCCCGAAGACCAATAGGGCGGAGTACCTTCTTCGGTCAATCAGGAAAATGGTTGTTGAGTCTTCTTTGGTCATGAGGATCACCTTGAGACACGTCCTCAAAGTGTATAGACTGCTTTCCAATTCACGGTTGTCCATCTTTAGGCGTACCACATCTTTCAGACTGGACATAATTGAATGTTTTTTCCCTCAACTTGGCAATCCGAATAATCGGTACAACTATATCCTTGCTCTGCTCAGCTACCTCCTCGCTCCGCTCCAAGAGAACCTCCAAAACTCTATCTGCTTCGTCCACCATCTTCATTAGCCTGATCACTTCGGTGCCGAGTTCTAGGCGGGGTGCCTTTTACTTGCCTTCGGTCATGATCATGCTCTTTGTCAGCAGCAAAGACCAACCATCTTCGGGCTTCGCCGTGGGCTCTCGAACGAGAACCCCCTGATTTGCGCCATAACTTCCGATGTAGAACAACTGAAAATAGTGTGATTGATAGCTCAAGAACACTAGAAAACAGCCCTCCTTCTAGCGCCAATGTTAACGCCAAGATCTTCTGCCACGTCCCAATCACGTAAGACGCCATGATCCTGCACAGTAAACACGAAAAACACCACAAGCTTGACGGCCGGACCGCCAGGGGATAGCTCAGGCGTGAGAGTAAGTACGCGTGTTCACAAGGTTAACAATGGAGGAATGTAATGTCTAGTGTCTAGAGATAGATAATAATTCTCCGTTGTGAGTATGTGAGAAAATATGAATATGAAAAATGTATGAGAACGTACCTGTTGGTGAAGGCTTCCTTGCTATGTTATACTATCTCCGCCTGGATTACTGTGCCACCCACTACTACCTAACACCCCCTCTGATCTGATGAGCTCTGCCGACTGTATGTAGTCTATCTACTGCTTTTGATCACTGTTTTCTAACGCCGGCCGGCTATGATCCCATCCACATTAATGCATGGCAGGAGTTTTAGTCAACCGTCATGCTTTTTCATCATTGCAAGTCAAAGCAATAGATATTAAATTGTTTAATGGGTCGATCCGCTGAACCGACCCGATCTTATAGGTTAGAAATGGAAATAATATGGTGACCGGGCCCAATGACTTTCACAATTAAATAATAAAAGTCCAATAGATTAATTAAACGGGTAGACCCAATTTACCCGGCCCAAAGAGAGGAAATATCATGACCCAACACCTAGCATGATATGGTTGTTAATGCACAAGGTTGTACAATCAGTACTTTTCATTAAGAGCTGTTTAAAGAATTAGAGATGCATTTCTAAATGGTCAATAAGTGTTAATTAATGATCATACTACTACCATTATTTCCCTTATTGACCATCATGTATTAGTAGTTTTAAATTATTGTCCATTCAGGACCTTATATTGGAAGTTCCTGCTTCTCAAGTTTTTAGTTGGTGTGCAAGCAGAGAATAGGGATTCAAATCTTGAAGCATCTTTGAATAGAACTGTTTTAGTGATGAGCTAGTAACTCTTCTCAGATTAGTTTTCTTTTCTGAGTTCTGGCTATGTTTCTTGAACAGTTGCAACGATCTTCTCCCGAGACATTTTTGATCATTGGAAGAGTTTCTTCTGAGGCAGTTATTGAGGGACAGTTTTTACAAAGTAAGTCCTTCTTACGATGGATACGTGCCTGGCTGGAGGGAATGTCGTTAGAAGCTCGATTGTTAGTAATACAAATAGCCTTGTGGGTTTTACAACTCCGGAGAACTTTGACCTGGTGAAAAGAGAACAAATTACGCAAAATAAATTCATTTTTTTGGGAACCCTTCTTACTCTTAAAAGGTAAATCCTCTCATTCTTTGTCTCAACATCCATGTCTCTAGTCCCGAAAGAATTTGAGGTTTTAGGTTTACTTTTTTTTTTTACCCCCAATACATGTATTCTTTTTCGTCTCATTATAGACAAACTCATTATACTCAATGGTGCTTGATTTTGTTGTAAAATAACGGGAGAGATATAAGGTAATAAACTATTTATCAAAATGTCATTTAATCAGGATGTCTGCTGCTCTGTTTTAGCTGCGGATCAAGGAGCATTATAATTTCTTTTAATATAATACAGGTAAAAAAAATGCTTCATCTTTTTGTGTAGCGTGCACTGTGTTTTGAATTCTTTATTTGGAGTTGGTTAATTTAGTTTAGGTACTCCAAACTGCATGGAACTATTTACATGTAGATTTATGTAACCATGGTAGCTAAATGCATTAATTTTAGACTGTTTTGTTTGGTGCAACTGTCGTAGTAGTCAAGTCGTTGATGCTTTTAAGGTACATTTATGGATCAACTGCCTGATTCATTATTTCTCGCAGTTGTGCAGAAAAATAATGTTTCCCTTCTAAAGTGTTCAAATTTTTAGTGGTGATGGACATCTTTCTGTGTTATCCACCTTTTTCTGGTTTGGTATTTGTCCTTTTTACTTCCTCGGTTTCAAAATTATACATACATTTGTTAAGCTATGATTTTCTAGTTTTTTTGAGAAATTTTACCTGTAATGTGTAGTGTTGTTGATTCAGAATCTGTTGAGGTATAGACTTGAAACTGTTATTTTGCACAGTAAAAGGAGAGGTGTTTGACTAGAAATGTAGTGGTGATGACACTTGTTATGTTAGGAGCTCTATATCATTTTATATTTGCAAAAAATAAAAATATATCTCGATTGTCAAAATAGTGCAATATCATATGAGACCGTATGCATGAAAAATTGTACCTCGATTGTGCATCAAGAAAAGACTCATCTGGAAATGTTATAATAGCAGAATCCTTGTGAATGAGGTGGAGGGTGGGGTTTGGGACAGCTCAGTTTGTTGGTGTGGACTCTTTCCAATAAAGGCTGTGATCTCAAGACTGGCATTTATTTATGTTTGGAGGTTCAAATGAAATGAATTGAAATGCTTGCATTGTTTGGTAGGTAAGTAGGTAGGTTATTTACACCCACCCACTCCATCTTACCCCATACCATGGAATAGATTCTATGGCTATGGCTATGGCTGAGTTGGATCCGGTTAACCGGTTAACATGAAGTTTAATTTTTGATAAGTTGGTCAATTGACCAATAGATTGCTGAGATGAATAGAACTTCGTCTGCGTGTCAGCATTCTATTGATCAATTGACCAATTTACCTAAAAATAAACTTCATGCTAATCACTTCTGGCCGAGTTGAACCACACAGTCACACTCATGCATCCCCTGACCTTTTTTTACGGTATGGTATTTGACTCGATGGTATGACTAGTTTCATCATGACCTGCCAATGGTTCGATTCAAAAAGGGTGTGTGGTGTGTTAATGGAGCAAAAAAATATTCTCAAATTAAAATTATGAGGTATCATTATGACTAAATGCCATATGATTTTTCGTACCTTAAAGTTCAATTTGTCTTATTTAGTATCACGTTATTTGAAACAAAAATACTATTTCCGTTCAGACCTAAGTATAATTTTCATATATTAAGAAATTTAAACTAGAGGATAGAGAAGTAAATGAGTTCCTAGTTTATCCTAGTGTTTTGCATCACTTTTTTTTTATAAAAAAAATTGAATTTTGTACTTATGTTATTTTCTGGTTAAAGAAAATAAATATGATATTATAGTATAATAGTCCAAATGGTAAGTTTTTATCTAATTATTTAAATAATTTTAGATAAAATAAACATAACATGAGATCATTTTAAATTATAATATGAATAACCTCATAAAAAATAAATATGTAATTAGGACTATTTAATAATAAAACTAATAGTCTTTAAATTATAATCCATGAAAATATAATTCTGGAATTATAATCTTTGCAAATAACATGGCCAAAAGATCTTGATCCAATGGTTGTCTTCATCTAAGCACAATTATTAGATGTTGTTTGATAAAATTGAATGAAAAATTTTGCATGTATAAGAGAATCAGAATAGACTGAATGAATGAATGAAGTAAAAGTTTTAAATATAGAATGAAATTATGTGTTTGATAATTGTCTGTCTAAAACATCTGAATACATATATTTTCTTATTTTAACTTTATGGACTATTATGAACAAATTTATTATGTAATTATAAATAAACAATGTTATCTAAGAAAAATAAAATATAAACTCGTGGAAAAAAAAAATCATAGAATATACTATTGTAATATAATTTTAGAAATAAACACTAATTTTTGTCAATAACATTCTATTAGTCCATAAAACCAAAACAAAAGAATATAACAAACATTCATTAAATTAGTTATTGACCAAAGAAAGAAACTCAAAAAACAATTTGAAAACAACAAAATTTGTTTACAATAATAAAAAAGATGGATAATAAATGTAATTTTAACTATATTCCGCACTACTTTTTACCGATTTAACTACAATTTTCTGGATGAATCGGTTCAGCCGTTCAACACATTCAGAGTTTAAAAATTATAAAATAAACAATTTGAATGACTTAATCAATTAAATCGAGACTCCTTCAAATTTATTTAAATTTATGTAGAAAAACACTCCTAACTAATAGTATGAATGAGTTAATTAAAGAGGGAGAATATGATAATTGAATATAAAAATTTGGCATAAAATTTTTACAATTTAAAGGTTAAAATAAAAATAGATAAAATTATAAAAATTTTCATGTTAAAGTTTTCTTAATTAATTAAATAAGTTTTAAACGAAAGTAGTAGGGCGAGTCAATTTGATGACCCTGTAAAAATGGCATCAGTTACGAATTAGAGCTTTGCTATCGTATGCGCTATATATATCAACCATCAATTAATTAAAATCAGCAGGAGCTATTGCTATTGAATCCACCTTCATTTGTTACAATAGTATTGAATTTAGGAGAGAGAAAGGTAGGAGGGAGATGGTCGGACCAAATAGGCCACATTTTGTGCTATTCGGATCCTCAATAGTTCAGCTCAGTTACAGTCATGGCGGTTGGGGCTCCATTCTCTCGGATATCTACTCCCGTAAAGTACTATTCCTCTCACTCTCTTTTCATATTTTCAATTTAATTAACCAATATTCGATTACAATGCGTACACGTAGATCCGAAGAGATCAAATTTACATGAATTAGGGATGTAGGTTTGTACAACTTTTGTTTGATCGTGTACCTTTGCTGTATAATTCGATAATTAAGGCGTGTTTTCTACTTTTCAGAATTTGGAGGTGATTTTTGAATCGTTGATGAATGTTCTATCACGTTTAGAAATAAATTCGTGTGCTTGATGAAAATATTAGTCTTAAAATGCATCAACTCCTTTGGAATTTGAAACGAGCAGGAAAGGAGATTAAAGAAGATAGTAAAATAAGAGGATTAAAATGTTTGTTTTATAATCTCGAGGTATATTCTTGGAAGCATCCTCGTTTTTAGAGAACTTCAAGCACCAAAATTGTGTGCTCCCTGCTTTTGGAGTGGAACAGTATATGAATGAACCAAACAGAGAGAAATGAATAGTTGCATTTCTTACTCTCCTATACCTTATTTTCTCTTAATTATTCTTCTCCTTCCTTACCATATTGTGACAAATTGGTGATAGAAAGATTTATTGGTTGCAATAACCGGTGAATGTGTGGGGCTCAATGACATCTTTTAGTATATGGCACTGTTATGGGATCATACGTACATGACATAGAAAAAAAAATGTTTGTCATCAAATGAAACTTTTAAAATTACTTTGCTCTTTTTTGTGTCATCCTGCATCAAAGTACTCAAATTCGGCGATTCTTCCCATGAACCATAAGTCATATAAAGGAAATATTTCTAAGGCAATAAGTAGGATTTACTTTAGGTTCTGTCAACATCCTTAAAAAATTGTGGTTTAGATTTTTATCAACTCCTCCCGAATAATTGTGGTTTAATTCTGTTATGTTGACATTTCAAGCATCTTAGCTCTCTTGAGAATTCAACCAATATTTCTTGAATTGGAAATGGACTTCTTTCATTGTCCATGAAGATTTTCAAAATAATTCTTGAATGTGATTTTCCAAAGATTTATATACAAAAATGGCTAAAAACATGAACTTTGTATCCATAAAACTTAAAAGTACGGTTCTATTTGCGCTTTAATGAATTTTTGCAATCATATAGCATCTCTGTGTGCTTCTATTTTGGTAAACACTATCATTTAAGTTTAGGCCTATATTACTACAAACGTTTCTTGTGAACTGGTCTCTTGATCAAATTGAAACTTTGGATCACTATGGGGGTTGACACACTTTCATATCCTATTGAATATTTGAATATGTGAAATATATAATATTTATGCCTATTATCTTCATACTTGTTTAGTTATTGATATTACCTTTTATGGGTCTGTTGTAGGCAGACATACTTTTGCGAGGATACTACAGTTGGAACTCACGTCGTGCTGTCCAGGTCCTTGATCAAGTTTTTCCAAAGGTAATGTACTTTTCGGCTGCCAGTAAAATCAGCATTAACACATACATTCCTCAAATAATGTAAGTTATTATAAAAGGTGCACAATAGTTCTTTTGGTTGCTATTATTTCAATTTTGGAAGATGTGAGATGTCCACATTATAGTCTTCCAAAGGGGTTTGAGGTGGAGGCAGATTTGGAACTTCAAAAGGTGTACCTTGGAATTAATATTATGGGCATCTTCACTAGCCAAGGTTGAGTACATCACCTCATTTTTATAAACCATATAGATTTCCCTGAAAACAGAGCTAGCAGAAATTGGAAACAATTTTGTAAAATGCTATTTAATTAGTAACTGCTTACAGCAAGCTTAATATTGGTTGTGTTTCTTTCCATATCCCCATCTATTTATTTGAAAATTGTAAGACAATTTCGTGCAAGATGCTTGCTATATAGAGTCAGGTGTCTTCATGTAATTTTTAGGATCTCTACATATGGGTCCTTTGGGGATTCCCTGATTCAAGCATAGTGCTTTCTTCATTCCAGGATACTGCAGTTCAGCCTTCTTTGGTTATTGTTTACTTTGGCGGTAATGATTCGATGGGACCTCACTCGTCTGGTCTTGGTCCTCATGTGCCACTTTCAGAATATACTGAAAACATGAGGAAAATTGCAAGTCATCTAAAGGTACTTTTTATTGTAATTTTCTTCTAAAATGAGTGAAAGTAATGTTCTCTTTGTATAGACCCAAAGGGGAAATGCTTTTGTGATGTGATGGAAAACTAGCACGCAAATGACAGTCGGGCTATCTATGACACTAAAAGCTTTGCAATTTTTCATTTCTTTAGCAAAATCTGATCAAATTTGTAATTCATTCAGAAATTGCATGTTTGATTGCACCGATTTAAAATAGCATTGAGAAACCAATTTTTTTAATAAGAAAAACCTCTTTCTCTTATATTTCACACTCTAACACTGTTCCTGAAATTCAGAACCTTTCAGACACGATTCGCATTATTTTTCTTAGTTGTCCACCTGTGAATGAGGTCAAACTTCGCGAAAATAGAAGGTATTATGATGCATAAGAAATATGTCTTGTTTGCTGGTTTTATTATTTTAATGTATACATCTAAATTAATAAATTACATCTCTAAAACAGCGCAGCATTGAGTGACCTAGTTCGAACAAATGAATTATGCCGAGAATATTCAGAAGCTTGTATAGAAATGTGCCGGGAGATGGGAGTGAAGGTTGTTGATCTTTGGACTGCAATTCAGCAGAAAGATGATTGGTTGACGGCTTGCTTTACGTAAGATTCCTTACACATTATTGCTTCGTCGTTTATGATGTTATGGTTAAGAGCTTCAAATTGCAATACCAGATCTAATGCTATAAACCTGGTAGGTAAAAGTTGTCTTAATAACCAATCCTCGGAAACCCAGATGTAGGCTCCTCCATATTGAGTTTTACATATAGCTTTTGTAGGATTTACCCCCCCCCCCCCTAATTTTTCCCTCCTAGTTGTTGCTTCTTGGATGGGTTCATAGAGTTGCGCTCCACTCCATCTTCTCTTGGCCCTATGTGACACTTAGTAAGAAATACACTATCCACAGATCCTTCTTATTATTCTGAGCTCCTCGTATGAGTTCAGTTTACTTCCTCTGCTAATGTCTCTCTTGCTGCAGACGAGCGTTTCTAATATAAAAATTAACAACTATGTTTTTTCGAATTCAAAATTTATCCCTCATCACTGAACGTTGCTTTACATATGTACTTTTGTGTCTACTCTATGATGTTCTCATAAATTGACGTGTTAGCACTTTAGGGTTGAAGTTTTGTCTATGTATTTTAATACTCCCTCCGTCTCAGGATAAAAGTTTTTATTACTATTTTAGGTAGTGCCAAGTTAAATATTTACTTACTTTAAATGATCAATTTTTTACAATAATTTGCCTATAATATCCTTATTATTAATTGTTATATTTCTATCTCTCACCATATTTATGGAGCATCACTAGTAATGTGTAGAAAACTATGCAATTAAGTGAGAATTTAAATATGCACAATTTTGTCATTTTATCCTCTTTCTTAATATGCACAAAAAATCAACCAGGACTTTTATCCTAGGACGGAGGGAGTAATATCAATATGCTGCTATGACTGATCATTCGGTTATAACTAAACCGAATAGGCTATTCAGTTATAACTAAATACCGAAATATTCATAATTTCACTATACGAACTATTAACCGAATTTGACAATAACCGAATTACCGAATTGTAAATTCGGGCTCCATTTATCAACAAAAAAAACAATTTAAAATTGGCAATATTAGACAATTCATAACCTTAAATACAAAACTTATACTGAATCAACTGAATCACAAGGAGGATGAAGTGAAATATTATACTGAATCAGCTGCTTTGGTTTCTTCTTTCCACTTCAAAGTGCTAGAGGGCGACGGAATTCCCTCCTGCCCCATCTCATAAAGTGCGTTGTTGTCAAAGAAACAAACGGAATTCCCTCCTGCCCCATCTCATAAAGTGCGTTGTTGTCAAAGAAACAAGGCAACTCCATTCTTCAAAAATGTTACAGTTGAAAATCGAAACATAATCTAAAAATGTATAGGCTTTATTGTGCTTTGCAAATGTCTGTAATATTTGAAATTGATTTTTTCATACTTTATAGTTTAACACATTATTTCACCTAGCATTTGACTACTAAACCAACAGTTTTGAATGGAAAGACATAAAGATCCCCCGCCACCACCCAAATGAAAGAAGGGGGTAAACCCTATACTGCTCTTGCATACTGGAGGAAGAAAGTGAGAAAACATTGGATTAAAAGGTGGCTGAAGATAAATCACCCTGCCAGTTCAACACATCACAATATTGTCTTTTGAAGAACAGAGTCGCAACTCGCAGGGAGAGAGGTTGAGGCGCGGAGCTGCGAATGGTGATTGGTGAGACTGTAAGAGGCAGAGGTCGGAGACTGAGAGTCTGAGACGGAGAGAGGCGGGAGAGAATGTCAGTGAAACTGAGAGTCAAGATTTGAGAGAAGCAAGAGGAATTGGAAATTTGGGATCGGGATTTGGAAATTAGGGGCTAGGGAAAAATTATAAAATTATAATACTCATACACTTATACTCATACAGTAAAATTATAAAATCATTAATTTTTAATTAAAAAGTTCGGTTATTTGGGTATCCAAATAACCTGTTTTTTAAAATCGTATCCGAATACCAAGCATTAAATTGAATATAACCGAAATTAGGAAAAAAAATCGAAAAAACCGAAATTTGGTTAAAAAAATTCGGTTATGTAAAGTAATTCGTTTTTATCCGTTTTTTTCTCACTTCTAATATTCAGAGCTGTTACCCAATATATGAGTTGCTAAGAATTGTACTCCGTTTTTTTCCAAGCAGAAACTTCAATAGTCAATATAATATATTCGAAGATTTATCTTACTTAAATGCAATGCCACATTAACTTAGGTTAATATGAATTTAATAGTCAAACACATTTACCTAAAGGGTTAGCCTAAGAAGCATGGATCCTGTTATGACTTATGAGGTATCGACACAATACAATTTGTAAGAATTATTTTCATTCTTTTCAATTAAAAATGGGTATCATTGCATTCTTACTCATTATTCTTTAATCAAGTCTTTCTCTTTCTTCCATATTATGTTTTTTTTTGTTTCTTTTAATGAGTAGTATTATACTCCCTCCGTTTCATATTATTTTACATTGACTTTATAAAATAAATTTGAGAGATTTTTAAACTCAAAATTGACATAGATTCTTTTAATTTTAATCAATACAATATTTGAAAAATGTCTCAAATTGACTTTCAAAAGTTAATAATGATCGTATAATATAATTTGGAACGGAGGGAGTACTTCTTTTACATTACCAAAAAGATTATCTGAACACTTGAACTGTATTAAACACACTTTATCGAGTATCCAAGAAGTATCAGATATGTACCGGAAAAGAAAAGTATTATGTGTTGGCTTTTTAGGTCAGTTTTTGTTCAAATGGAATCAGATGAAGCTGTCACCTTGGTTAATCGTTGTACCTTTTCCTTGTTTTTCATCCTTAGTATATGTTAACTAGATTGCAGTTCACGAGTAATACCTGAATCTGATTCTGTTGTAGTTGGGGAAAATATTAATTTCGGATATCAATGTGGGTAGTGTTTGTGAGCATAGATGTGCATATTGGTTACATATTACCTTAAAATTGTTATTTGGATTGCAAATCGCTTTCCTTAATCAATGTAAGGCCACATTTTGGAGCAGATATTAGGGAACTTTGGTATGAAATTAATTTATAGCAGGGATCTGGAAACTGTGTGTGAGCTGTTGATATTACCTTTCTACCAAGGATTGGTGATAGGAAATTATAGTTTCTTATCTTTGTTGAATCGAAAAAGTTTACTCTCGGTGTCTTGTTGACGAGTAAAATGATAGTTATTTTCAAAGGCCTACCACCGTAAACTGTAAATTAAGTGAGATTATTGCTGGAATATAATCAAAAGTTTATAATTAGTTTTCTCCTTATCCAGGGATGGGATTCATTTATCGGCTGAGGGAAGCAAGATAGTTGTGCAGGAGATACTAAAGGTGCTTAAGGAAGCTGAGTGGACCCCTTCTCTACACTGGAAATCCATGCCGACAGAGTTTAGGGAGGACTCGCCTTACGATCTTGTTGCTGCTGATGGGAAAAACACTCTAAATCCATCCGAATGGACCTTTTATAGAGAAATTCAGTGGAACTAAGCGGCAAAGGAACTTTTTACCTTTATTTGCCATTCCTCCTCAATCCTCGTGCAAGAATTGCCACCAAAAGCTACAGAGAATGTTAACTTCACATTGAAGGGATAAAAAAGTAATAGGGGATAGAAGTTAGAAATTTCTGCTGTTAATGGTGCTTGTTAGTATGTTATGTGATGAGTTACGTTACGTTACGTTACGACATATCAAAGTTGAGTAAATTTCTATTCATCTGCTCAAATATTACTTGAACTTAATTTCTAAGGGACCCTTGATAAGGAAATAAAATTAATATATTTGGTTTATGTTTTTTTTTTGTTGATATTTTCAAGTCTTTGTTATAACAATGTGATACATCCAGAAGTGGAGAAACTCGAGTCCCAAATCATTACTATACAAAATCTGAATAATACCATCTCAGCTCTTTGGCTGGAGGTAAATATTACTCCCTCTATTCCTAAAAGATAGTCGTTTTAGAAGAAAAAATTTGTTTCAAAATGTTTGTCGTTTACAATTTTCGAGAAGAATAAATTATTTACTTTCCTATATTATCCCTACCTTGATGGAATTTCAAACAAATTTTACTTGGTAAATGATACTTTTTTAATTCATGTGTAAAAATCTTAAACGACAATCTTTTAGGAACCGACGTAGTATCTTAATTATTTACATACACTCTTATACTCAAAAGGAAGACAAGGATAGGACTGTGCATCATTAAAAAACCCGTATCGTATCGGTTAAAAGTGATCAAAATTGCATATTGATACCGATTTTCAAAACCGATTAACCGGTTTGATACCGGAACAGTACCGGTCTTTACCATGTTTGTGCCGGTTGTATTATACACCCATTTCATTTCATAGTAAATATATGCATCATTTTTTGGATTAAACCTCAATTTTTGTATTACACATCCATTTCATAGTGGATGTATGCATATTAAACCTCTGTTTTTGTCTAATGACAATGTTCA
This sequence comes from Panax japonicus, assembly GCA_020205505.1. Lineage (NCBI taxonomy): Eukaryota > Viridiplantae > Streptophyta > Magnoliopsida > Apiales > Araliaceae > Panax > Panax japonicus. The sequence continues at coordinate 91,819,188 of CM035113.1, forward strand.
TATCCTCTATCTTCCTCTGTTGGGTTGATGGATTTATGTTGATATATTACTCTCTGTGTCTCTGAATCTTTCTAGCTTCATCTGCAAGTTCCGTCTTTTCAGCTCTTATTGTAAAACCCATCTCCCCATCTCCCTTCTACACTGATTATATATATATATATACTCCATGGGGTTACAATTACATACAGTAGAAATAGGGATCTGCTAAGCCCGAACTAAAGGAAGGAGAAAGGTTTATGCGTGCTCCCAAGTAGGAACATTTATTATTGCTCATTTGATATATAAACTCAACTACATTTCATTGAATAGTGCAACAGAAGAACAATTTGGGGGAAATTTCTACATCCGGTACAAATGTCCAATCGGTTCGGTACATACCCAACCTTAAAAGAACTTCTCGAACCCAATCCCGAATAACCTGTATATATAAATCGATAACGAACACATTTTACTTTGTACCGAACTGATAAGTTGAAATCGGTTCGATAACCGAAAAAACCGTTTTTAATACCCACCCCTAAATAAAGAATATTTTTACATTTAAATTAAATACACTTAACAATCAATATTCATTGTTTCACAAACTTTCTAGAGCGTGTAAAATCCCGAAATCTCCAATGGTGACTTCCTAGAGTAGTTTGAATTTTCTGAACAATAGAAAATTATAATTTGAGAATGTTAGAGTAATTTATCCAACATTAAATTTTGTTCATATTTGAATCATTTATATTTCAAGTTGAGCTCGTATCTAACTTTTAGTCGGTGAATACAAATCGAATCTAAATTGTTTGCTCATTTTACACCCTTACCAACATATCTATTAGTACAGATATTTCTTATTTTCACATCAAAATTTCAATAATTTTTCACAATATGCCTTTTTAAAAAATATTTTTTTTATAAAAATATCAACTCTATCTATATTTACATACTCCGTCTTGCAAAAATAACTTTGTTTATTATTTTCTATAAAAAATTACTTTTTAGTTATAATAATATAAGAGAACAACTATACTTATGTCACATAATTTTGTTGATATTGTAGTAATATTAAATTAACCACTTAATATTTTTAGAAATAAAATTCTTTTTGTCCCATAAAGATGATTGAAGTAAAAAATAAAAAATGTTTAAAATACATAATTTAAATACAAAATATTATATAAAATCTAATTTATCTTTACACAAATCTTAAGTAAGGTTCACTAAAAAACAGAGATTTAATGTCTTATGTAGGATTTATTGTCGATCAAAGGATTTTTTTTACCTATATAATTTTTATTTTTTTGAATTGTATTAAAAATTAATTTAAATTATCTTTTATAGGACCAATGAAGTATATAAACCAAAATTATATTTTTAGTATTCAAAATTATTTGTGTAAATGAGATATTTTTTGGGATTATACTCCCTTCGTTTAGTTTTACTTATCTTGATTGATTTTTTATGATTAAATTAATCATATTTAAAATTAAAAATTATTCTTATAGACCCAAAATTATTATTATAAAAAATACATAAAATATATTATTAGAGTAATCCATTCAATTTCAAAATTTGTAATATATTTATTTAATTATTAATTTTAAATTTAATAAATTTGATCTTAAAAAGGCAATGTAGACCGTGTGTGTGTGTATATATATATATATAGAGTCCGGATCAGGTCCGGACTCTCGGATTTTAGGACTTTTTTTTTTTTTGAAACAATTAAAAAAAAAAAAAATTATGGAATTGGAATTTTTTACATTATACAGTGTTTTTGGCGTGATTTGGATGCCTATAACAAAATATGTCTGTACAGTTTGGGCAGACTGTACATACATTGGTTGATATAGGTATTAAAAACACACCCAAAACACTGTATTACGGGAAAATTTCAGTTTCATAAATTTATTTTTATTTTTTTTTAGTTTTTTCAAAAAAAAAAGCAAAAAAAAGAAGAAAAAAAATTGGTCCGTATTTTGATCCAGTCCGGACTCCCGGACTGGATCCGTGTTCTATATATATATATATATATAGAGGCCGGATCCTGTCCGGACTCCCGGACAGGTTTAAAATCCGGACCCTTTTTTTTTTTTTTGCTTTTTTTTTGAAACAACTAAAAAAAATAAAAAAAATTTATAGAATTGGAATTTTTACATTATACAGTGTTTTTGGTGTGATTTGGATGCCTATAACGAAATATGTCTGTACAGTCTGGGCAAACTGTACATACATTGGTTGGTGTAGGTATTAAAAACACACCCAAAACACTGTATTATTGAAAAATTTCAGTTCCATAAATTTTTTTGTTTTTTAGTTGTTCTACAAAAAAAAAAAAAATTGGGTCCGAATTTTCTCCCGTCCGGGAGGTCCGGACCTGATCCATTTTCTATATATATATATATATATATATATATATATATATATATATAGGGGAGCGATCCATAGCATCTATATGCTATGGGACAATTATTGACATATATGCTTTAAACCACACGTTTTATGGATTAACGGCTGGGATTTAGAGTTATAAACCACCGTCCGCTAGTAATACTAGCGGACGTACTTATTATAATTTTCGGATAATTAAGCCCCTCGTTCCTGACAGTAAGCTGTACAGTATAACTGTAGTCCGCTAGTATTACTAGCGGATTGCAGTCAATAGCATTCTATAGGCAATTCATTTCATTAGTAGTAGTAAGCCGTCAATCTGACATATTTTAGCTGATAACTACTCATGAGAAACCTACTAGCTAGTAGTAGTAGTAGTAGTAAAATTCATTTCATTAATACTCCTTTAATTCCTTTCAAAAAACAGGAAAGCATACCGGTTGAAGTGGAGTTGATGACCAGCAATACCAATATACCAACAAAATCTTGCCAATCTGGAGGCCGACCCTGCAGTTGTTCATCGAAGGTCAATATATAGAACTGTGTTTTTTGTGTGTGTGCGTGTGAGAGAGAGCATGGGCGCAGCATGCAGTACGTACGTACCCCTCCATTTGCCAAAGCAATGGCCATGATGGCAGCAATCTCCATAACCCATGACAGAGGATTCCACATGAACCCCAAGAATTTAAGAAATTTACTTTCTTGTTTCAGTTTTGTAGATCAAAGATCAGGTGATTTAATTCCTGAAAGAAAAATAGAAGCAGAAGGAAGAAAAAATTAAAAAAAAAGAAGAGGATATATTCAAAGTTGCCTTCTTCTCCTCTAGCTTGTTTGGGCCAAAGATTTGGAGTCTTTGTTGGCCTTCCTCGCTAGTCAATCCTTGCCTTGTACAGTTATACTGTTCAAATACTTCTTCAACCGGTATGCTTTCCTGTTTTTTGAAAGGAATTAAGGGAGTATTAATGAAATGAATTTTACTAGTACTACTACTAGCTAATAGGTTTCTCATGAGTAGTTATCAACTAAAATATGTCAGATTGACGGCTTACTACTACTAATGAAATGAATTGCCTATAGAATGCTACTGACTTCAATCCGCTAGTAATACTAGCGGACTACAGTTATACTGACTTATATCCGCTAGTATTACTAGCTGACTACAGCTTCCTGTCAGGAACGAGGGGCGTAATTGTCCGAAAATTATAATAAGTGTGTCCGCTAGTAATACTAGCGGATGGTGATTTATAACTCTAAATCTCAGCCGTTAATCCATAAAACGCGTGGTTTAGAACCTATATGCTAATATTTATCCCATAGCATATAGATGCTATGGATCGCTCCCTATATGGGTATATATATATATATATATATATATATATATATATATATATATATATATATATATTTACTGATGTGAGAGTGAGACTACAGAAAGAAATGATTAGAAGATGAGTGATCGAAGTGGATAACAGATTACAAATTTGGTCGTACATGAATGACAACGCTCGATTCTTCATCCCCAGCTGAATCGAGCATGGACGACTCTTCTAACCCCCACCTCCAAACCCTAACTACAACCACCACTTCCAACAAGCGTTTCCGTGGCGCCGGCGGCGGTGCGGTCTCCAGGGGCGACTCGTACTCCGGAGAAGGCGACGCGGAGGTGTGGAATAATTTCACTGAGAGTTTCCGTCAAGTTCAATCCGTATTGGATCGGAATCGTGTTTTGATTCAGCAGGTTAATGAGAATCATCGGTCGAAGATTCACGACAATATGGTCAAAAACGTTGCCCTAATTCAGGAGATTAACGGTAATATTTCGAAAGTTGTTTCGCTTTATTCTGATCTCTCTACGAATTTCTCGACTGTGTTTCATCAACGGAACGAAACTGCTGATGGAAAGGACAGCGCCGGCGAGGGAAATAACATGGGGGCTTGACTTGAGTTAATCGAGATTATATCAGTAATTTCAAATCCCTAATATGTGACTTGTTTCAGTTAATATGATGGTGTTGTTGTACTTGTGTTAGTCAATTTGTTGTGTGTGAGCTAGGCTTTTGGAATAAATGCGACTCGTGGTTAATTATGGAGTATGTATCTTTGTATTGTTCGCCTTAGTTAAATGTTGTGATTGCTTATCTATGTTTTATGTTTTCGAAGGAGGAAGACTGCATGGACAGATTATCTTCCTTTTGGACTTGTAGACTTGATGATGATGAGGTATTTATGTTTTGTTTAATCAAATTATATTCTGACTCTGATCTTTCTTTTTATGTTTTGTTGTGCATAACTGATCTATCTGGCTGACATATAATGGGTTAGAATCAAATTTGAGTTCAATATCACATTGATTACTTAAAATAGAAGTGAGAGCTTCTGAAGAGAAGAATCAGACGATGATTCACTTGTATTAATTCTTTTTATTAGAATCCTCCAGAGGTCCTAGTCAGCTTCTATCCTCAGACACAAGATTTGTGTGTTTACTTGGTTTGCAAATTGTTTAAAGCAAGTATATCTGTCCTATTGAACGATAATTAGCTATACTTTTGACAAAAAATGTGGGTGGAGGACGTTCCAGGTTGTTTATTTAGATAAATGGATCAACTAGCTCACTTCAAGGGAGATCTCTCCACAAAGAAGCCTATTCTTTAATAGGGAGGAATCCAAATCCAAACGCCTCATTCTAAAATGGTCAGTGTCTCTCCTCCATGGATTAAATGTTGTACTAACAAGACAGTTCCTCAGTTAGATACATATTAGAAATTAGAGGATGATAAGTTTGATCTTCTAGGCAATCAATAGATCTGGATTCTTCATATATCTTGATTTCTCATTCATGCCCAGATGAGCCCTTCTGCCTTCTGAGCCTGATTAAAAGTGCAAATAACACTAATGACCTTGCCATAATACTGAAAGGGAGTTTTCAAAGTGGTGTGATACACGTGATGACAAGAAATGGAACTCTATTTTTTATAAACCTTCAGTCTCTGTGTTCATTACTTACACAGGTTAACCTGGAATATTTTTCTACTTGAGATATCTGTGTGTATGCGATATTTTAATAAATATGTTTTTCTTAAGAGATAAGTGTCTACTTCGTAGAATATGTAGCTTTACTTGGACCTACTCGCAAATCTCTCAAGCATCTTTGTTCACTATTGTGGAATGGTAACTAACATATAGTAGGGTTGAGGCTTGAATCACTTAATCTCACACACTACCCCTAGAGTTGGCCCTAAAATTCTCAATTAGAAACTTGGTGTCCATTTTGTTTTTCTTTTTTAAAGAGAAATCTTGGTCTACGGTTGCCTTCTAGTCTATATGTAATGATCAGGTAGTCTCTCATAGTATAGCAAGGTTGCATACTCGCTGTATACTTCAGTTTTCTTTTTGTATTTTACTCTAGGTGTCGGTGTTTATGGTCTTCTTTTTTTCAGGAGATAGCCAACTAGATTACTTGTCTTCCTTCTCAGCCTGTAGATGTGATAAAGATGAGGGTTTGTTTGGCCTCATTGCTTCAAACATCTCCAAGGCTCTTCACCGTGAACAAGCGATCATTTAAATAGAACAAGATTCTTGTCTTAGCATCTGATGTCACTGTAATTAATAGCCACAAATGATTAGTTTTGTTAAGAAGCATAGCAATTTTTGTTTTTTGTTTTGTTTTGTTTTAATAATCTCTCTTTTTCCTCCCCAATATGATGTTGGTGAAGGCATTTGGCTCTTGGTATTATCAGGTTGTTTTGTGATTAAGCAGCATTATGAGTCCATTTAATCATATTAGCATACTTTTGTTCAATGCTTGGCTTTCCGGTGTTTATGATCATAAATGGGCCTACTGTTGTTAAAAAAATAAAAAAGATCATATACGGGCTAAACTTATCAAAAAATAAAACTAAGACATGATCATGATTCATGAAAGAGCTAATTTCAAGTAGGATCAAGGAACCTCCGGCACAAAAATGCTGCATGAGGAAATTTGAAACTTGCAACATATTTTCATTTGCTATTATGCCAGTTTTGCTGTGTCACAAATATTTTTCTCTTACAAGGGCCAGGGAATTCTACAATTTTACATATATATCTCGTGTTGTAAGTTGATAGTTTGGTAGTTCAAAATCGAGAACCTCTTCGACTCTGCAGAATGAAGGTTCTTTTCTTTGCCCTGAACCATGAAAATGAAAGTATATTTCAAGCTCCATTGTGGTGGGAATTGATGTCTTACGCCAGCTTGATGTTGGACCGGTACTTGATGCACCATGGGATGGTGAAAGCTATCAGGATCGTCGTACTTCCCTATCTGGATAATGCCACATTACTATGATAGTGAGCCTGGAATTTTCACTTCCCAGTACAACTATCTGGCTAATGCCACATTACTATGATAGTGATCCTGGAATTTTCATTTCCCGGGGATGCAAGAACTCAATGGAATTTGAAGTAACAGGAAACACATGCATCTACAATCACATTTTGTTTGGTATAAATTTAGTGTTGTTGTTGTAGTTAAATTTAGTGTGATTGTAGTTTTTGTAATGGTTGAATAATGCCATATTTTCAAGGTTGTACTGGTACTTGTGGTGTATTGGCTGCTGGCTTGTGCAGTAAGGAGTTAAGTAACTCAACAACCAAGGCGGACACTATAGCTGTCTCAGGCACATGTAAGCAAACTATTGTTGCCCGTCTTGAGTGTCGTCTTTGGATCTGCCAATTTTTATCTTCAAATTTGCACCATGGCAACTTATATCAGGAGCAGAACTTATTATATGCCGAACATTTGCTGTATGAATCTGAACAACTTATATCATTAATTTTGAGTTCAGGGCATATTTGATTCGGTGGTAAAACTGTTACTACAAAGTAAAACTTAATGAATTTGTAGATCTCACTCAGAGAGTCAGAGTCTAGTGTACAAGACCACTTGAAAAGAAGAAAATCCCTTGATCTGAAAGAGAGACGGACATACTGCACTTTGTATATCCCCAGTTTAATATGAAATTTTATATCGGCAGTTCTCCACTGCCTGAAATGACAACAATGCTTTTGGGAGCCCCATTTTGTCTTCCTTCTGCTTCAATCTTGTGGACTACATCCATCCCAGAGAGCACTTTGCCAAACACGACATGATGGTCGTCCAACCTTTAAAGAAATCAAGGCAAAGGGAGGAGAGTGACTTTCAGAGAAAATTCAAACCACAAAATGCAGACTTCAAAGCAAGCAGCAAAGTAAAACTATCACTGGTGGCCGACGTCAGACATTAATTACTATTAACTGTGATGTTGGGCAAAATGGCAGAGGCATTGAAAGAATAACCTCAAGGTCGCTCTCATGTACCATGTTTTTTGATGCATTAAGCAATCCTAGAACGCAAAATTTCTGGCTATCCTATATTTATCCTAGGAAAGTAGAATATGAGCAGAAGAACATGGGAAATTACCAACTGGTTGTTACAGTCGTAATAAAGAATTGTGAACCATTAGTATCTGGTCCAGAATTTGCCATCGACAGGAAACCTGCTCTCAAAAAGAAAACAAACTTAAAATTTTATTCAGCAACTAGTACGTCTTAAGTCCCTCTGAGTACTTGAGTAATCTACTTGAGCAGGATATAAGCTTTACCTGGAGCCGTGTGCTTCAGCTTAAAGTTCTCATCAGCAAAATTATCACCATAGATCGACTCTCCACCCCGCCCATCACCACGAGTAAAATCACCTCCCTGTATCATAAAGCTGGGTATGATCCGATGAAATGTGCTCCCTTTGTAATGGAGAGGCTTCCTATTTTTACCGATACCTTTCTCCCCTGCAACAAGAGGATCATTGAATATCATACTCGCATTAATGTTAAACCTAGTTCAGATGACTTGACAAAAGGAACATTGATGTTACAGATTCATTCCTTTTGCAACCTTTTTCTATGAGACCAGGGCATGCATCAATGCCATCACTGTGCCTATTAGGCTATTACCAACATTCTCCAACGTTGTTAAAAATAAATAAAAGAAGATGCCTTTATCAGGTTATTCACCTTGTACCAAGTCGTTTTTTTTCTTTACCAAAAAAATAAAATAATATAAAAAATCATTTGTTTTGAATTTATTACTCCAACTTCCATTTATTATGACCCTCACAAAATACTATATGAAAAGAATGAAAATATAGTACGAGTATCTGACCCTAACCCTACTCCTTTAAAAGTACTTATAATGGAAAGAAAATAAAATAAAATTATGCTTGATTCAACAAGCACTCAATAACTCCAATGACATAACTAATACAGCTCGACTCAGGCCAAAAAGCTGTTTATGGTAAGATGGAGTCCAGGTAGACCTGGCAAACGGGCGGGCGCGGCTCAAACACGCCAGGCGAGTGGCGGGCCGGGCCAAAAAGGCTCGGTTTTTATTGGGCCAAAATTCTGCAGCCCGTGACAGACGGGCCGGGCTGGCCCGCGAGCCGAGACCAATTTGTGCTTATTTTATGCTATTTTCCGGGTTTGGCCCAAACGGGCCGGCGGGCCAGGCCAAAAACGGGCGAACCGAAAAGGACCGGATTTTATTTTGACAGTAATAAGCACCTTAATTATTAAACATAGATATATGGGAGCAAAAGTTACTTGGCTACCCGTGCAAAGAGCTCGAAAGTTTTCTGCAGAATAAACAAATATAATCAACAGTTAGATACTTAGATTCTTTCTATGGTAAGAATCTGAAAGGGCAAATGTAATTTAGACAAGTCATCTATATTATTAAGGCACTGCACCTGTTGTCAATGGAACTGTTTTCCCAAAGAGGCCCATGACAATGCGACCTGAAAAAAATCGATATGGATTACACCCAATCTAACTAATGCTATTAATAATAGTAACAAATTTCATCTCAAAATGTGTGTTTTATTTATGCAAGCTGAATCCCCACAAATAGGAAGCAGAGCATCATTTATAGATGAACATGTGAATTAGGAAATAGAAAATTGACCAAATGGTATATTTCACCACATTTGAAAATATAGGAGGTCACATGAACCCATTTGCACTGCTCAAAGCATATATGATAAGCTCATTTAAGGTTTCATTTGATTGAATTAGACATTTAGGTATATTATACACAAAAATGTTTGTGGTTTAGTGAAATCTGTTGTATCAATTGCTTTAAAACAGAACGGAATAGCTATTGTGACTGGCAAAGGTAAGTAGGTAATGGAGAAGTAAGGAAACTAAATAGATATCTACGTAAATACAACAAAAGGGAAAAAGGGTTATATCGAAATAGAAAATGTTTATACTACAATTATATGAGAATTGTAATTGATAAGTTTCAAATGTAGATACCTACTTGAAGTATGCAACTACTTATTTATCCGAGGAAAAAAAACTACTTATTTATTTATATCTTCATTCCTAAATCCGGCTCTAGCTTCTTATAAAAATAAATATTAATTACATAATTAATCAAGCAGAATTTTCTAGGTGCAAATAAATCATGTGACAAAACCTAAAGGAGTCTATGCTTCAGCCTGCACAAGATTACTTCCTTTTGGGTTCAAAATGATGATGACATATTATTCTTCAAGTTACAAAAATGTGGACATAAATATATCCATCCATATAAATGGAAGAAAATTCTAACCATGTCCATATTACCAAAATAATTAGCATTTTGACAGTGAGAGAGTAAGCATTGAGAAAAACTGAGGATTGAGAATTTCTACATGGAAAGAGATGCACAACATCTTTGTCTTGCAACTAAGTGTCAACAAGACGATCACAACAGAAAGGAATGGGAGTGAAAGTTTTCAATAACAAAGATCAGTCCTCACTGTGATACACCAAGATAGACTGGCATGCATGCCATTATGTGAGCAGCATCATGCAATATTAAACAAAATTCAGTAATATATTAAGTTATTAACTAAGCATCTGCCGTTCTCAATTTTCATATAAAAATAAACATACCCATAGGTTTGCCACCAATCTCAACATCAAAGTAAACTTTGTTTGTGACTCCTTCTGAATCCCCATCCAATAACTTTACCTTGAACAGACAAATTCACATTTGAAACAATAAAAACCTTAAATACATGATAATTAATTCTAACTCGGTTAAACTATACAATTTCTTACTCGATGATCAAGTAGAAAAGAAAACAGTTATAAGAGTGAAAATTAAACATTCACATTTGCATGATCAAATCTATAAGACTACGAATAGTAAAATGATGGCAGTACATAGCTCCTATTAAATGTTTGCTCTGTCACTCAAAATGAGAGTCTCACTTCCAAATTCAATGATAACTCCTATAATCATTGGTCAAGATCACAAGTTCACAAATTACGAGTGGCGCCATTATTGTTTGGGGGTAGGTGGCGGGGGAGGAGAAGGGTAACATGATCCCCATGAAATTCACGAGAAAAAATCTGATACAGATATGTTATACTTCCTTCATCAGCTAAAGTGAAAAAACAAAATCATCTACAAAAGTATAGTGAACTTCATAAGTCAAAGCTATAAAGCTTGAGGACCATCTAGTTAAAATAACTAGATATACATTTTTTGTGGCACAATGTTAGAGTAAGAGTATATTTTTATGCTAAAATTGTACCTTTTATTTTGGGCCCATGGTTAGAGAAACAATATTGACTTTCTTAATTAGCATAAATGATGTACTTAAGTCATTCATTTGTTAATTGACGAAATATAAGAAAACACATACATACAATGTCCAAATGAAAGCTAGCAATGGTAGAACACTAGAACTACTAGTAGGGTGTAATAATCACAAACCCTAACTTGGTGTAGAAAACAACTAAGAAATAGTATCACAATCCCTTAAAAGTAGGTTCTCATTCTACACTAGACTTCCACTCTAAGTTGCAAGGTTCATAAACTTATTGTTGTACGTTTTTTATACTTAAAAATTTGTCATGGTGGAGGCTAAACTATATTAGAATCCAACACGTAATAAAAGTCAAAATGGAAGAAGAATATTTTATATTAAATCAAGGATGATCAGAAAGGTATTTTATTCTTCCATGTATTTTAGTACTCCTTCGGATTATTTCTTACTTAAAACTTTTGTAGCTCCTCAGTTGAGTTAAAGTAGATTTTCTGTTTGTAAGAAACTTGTTATTGTTTATTTATTCTAATTGAGAATAATTTCATCTTCTTGAACATTGTGACTCTTGCAAAGACTGTGACAATTCATTTATTCAGATCACGATTTTAGTTATTATCAATGCTGTTTGAATATATTTGAATGACAATTGATTCATAATTTTCCATCTAGTATTTTATATATATATATAGGGGAGCGATCCATAGCATCTATATGTTATGGGATAAAATTTGACATATAAGCTCTAATCCGTCCGTTTTATTGATGAAAGGCTGCGATCTTAAATTTCAACTTCCCGTCCGCTAGTATTACTAGCGGATGCAATTAGTAAAATTTTCGGACCCTTATGCCCCTCCTGAGTGAAATTAACCAGCTAAAATCACATGGTCCGCTAGTAATACTAGCGGATAGAAGTCAACATAATTCTCAATAATTTCATAGTCAAGACTCTCCACACTGCTTCCATCAATCTTCTTCGACAGGTCAGGCCCATCAAATTCGACAGCATAACTCTTCCAAAACCCTATCTCTCTATATAAATATTACCAGCTCCGAATCGGACTCATCCCCTGATCCAATCCAAATCGGACTGTCCTTGGGCTTGGCAGCTGCCTTCTTGAACCGCACTGATTCAATGATAATCATTTTTGTTGTTGTTGGTGATCAATTCTGAAACAAGATTCAACCTCAATTGTCTGGTCTTGTATAATAATAGTATTAGATTCCAAATAATGGGTTTTGGGTGTCCCCAATTTATTTTGGATACAGCTGATAGTCGTACCTAACGAAATTATAACAAATTAACAAGGACATGATGTCATTACTGAGACGGGTATCATCAGTTTCAATGGCATCAATCCCATCATTACAGTCATCTTCTACTTCTTGTATTTTCAAAAACATCATGGATTCTCAAAATTTCTTTGGGGGTTCCGCCAGGCTCGTGGCCTTAGCTCAACAGCTCCGTCTCTACAAACACACTCCGATAGATACAGACATTGAAGAAGAAGAAAAAGAACAGAGAGTTGAAGAGAGTGCAGGGAACAATGGAGTAAAGAAATGCAAACATCACGATCTTCTTGTTCTAAAACTACGGCGGAGGATGATGAACCAGAAGGAGAAGAATTAATGTAATTGACAACAGAAGGGAAGTAAGGAAATCGTGTGAGAGAAATAACTTGTGTAATGTATTTATAACGGGAGACTGTCTTCTATCCGCTAGTATTACTAGCGGACCATGATATTTTGGATGGCTAATTTCACTCACGAGGGGTATAAGGGTCCGGAATTTTTACTAATTACATTCGCTAGTAATACTAGCGGACGAGGATTTGGAACTTAAGATCGCAGCCTTTCATTAATAAAACGGACGGATTAAAGCCTATATGCCAATATTTGTCCCATAACATATAGATGCTATGGATCGCTCCCCATATATATATATATATATATTTAACATTATAAAAAAAACTAATTATATATGGTTAAATAGACTCTATAGATATTAAATCTAATTTTCATAAATAGACTTAATATCTCTTAATTTCTACTGCTCCTCCTGTAGCAAACTTCTGGCTCAGCACAAAATGAAATTTGGTCGATTTATTTTAAAGTGGACTATAATTTGAGATGGGAACAAGTAGTATCAGTGGAGTAGCTTAGATGGTGATCAAAACCCAAACAATTATCATCTTTAAGAAAGAAAACAGCAAAGGTGTTTTGAAAAAGACATATTAGGGCAGTTTCCTATTTCTCTTACCTCATCATTGAGCTTCACACCAATAACTTCTCTTTCAGACGAATCTCCAGAATCACTTAATCGGTTCTGAAACCAAAATTAATGTAAGGCCTGTTAAATTGAATTAGACAGGGCAATTGAAGCGGGAAATTGAGAATTACCAGAATAAGAGCTAGGGTTCCGAATAGAACCAAAACCCAGATAACTACGACGGGAAAGAACTTGCTTCCGGTTGCCATTTCTTCTCTTCGGCCGATGCACTTTTTATTTTTCCGGCGGTCAACCTAATTTCTTTTGGTGAATTGTTTGTTTCCTTTCGTAACAGTCCAGCATTATGTTTGTGAGTTTATATAAAACGTGTAAGTTTTTTATTTTTATTTTTTATTGAATTTATAAAATATAAATAAGAAAATTTAAGTTTTATATTAAAAATATTATTTTACTTTTATACTAATTTTTTTCTTAAAAAAATACTCTTTTCGTCCCTCAAAAATTAGTTTAGTTTGACTCTTATTTTAGTTAAATTGACTATTTTTGTAATAAAAATTTATATAATTTTTTATAAATATTGGTGAGAAACTACAACTATAAAAAATTATATCAAAATTACTATTATCTCTAATTTTCACGAATTTAAAAATATAAATAAATGTTCCTAGATCTTAGTTTTAAAATTAATCAATTTAATAATAAAAGAAATCAAATTAAGCCATTTTTGAGGGAACAAAGGAGTAGTGATTTAAAAAAATGAAAATTAAGTTACCATAGGGAGATTAGACTGAAAAGGTCATAATTGAAAATACAATTACTAATAACTTGTTTTCTTATACGTAGACAAATTTTTTCTTAATTTTTGATGTAGGAGTTGGATGTTAAGGTATTCTCAGCTCACACTTTAAACATGTTAAGAACTATTATTCAGATGTACGGTCGAGCGTCGAAACGTGAATTTCTCCACAGAAAGTTTGATGCATCCTCAAGGTTTTAAAACCGAAATCTCTCGTTTAAACGACCAGAGTACCTTCCACTCCGGCCAACTTTTGTTGATATTTATTTCTACTCTCTCTCACACCCACTTATAGAAATGAAATTTCTGATCCGGTTAGCATTAAGTTATTTTTTTGATAAATTAGTCAATTGGCTAATAAAATATTGACATACATACAACCTCGCATGTTTGTCAGTATTTTATTGATCAATTGACCAGCATACCTCAAAATAAACTTTATACTAACCTCGAACCTCTTCCGAAGATTCCTATTTAAATGTTGAAGTCAATCAACCGATGGAAACCGACGCCGTGCTTCGAACCGGATGGTTGGCAACAAGTCAACTGGAGGGAGGAAATGAAAAAGAAAATGAGTGGAAAAATGATTTTATTTATGTGGATAAAAAATGGCGGGAGAAAACTTTACATGAAACGGCCAAAGTTCCCGGCAAAAACATATCACATCATCACCCCTCGTATTTAATTAATTTCGTAAGATGTCCCATAGTATTTTGAATTTTGCAATATCATCCACTATATATAGGTTTTACAGTTTTCTCACACCTATTTATTAAGTTGAGAAACTTGCAAAAACCAATATTTTTACTTATGAGGACTAAAACAAAATAACATATGTACACACCCCCCTAATCCAAGCCCATGATCTTAAGGTTATTACCAAGGTCAAGTCTGGTTGAGAAATTTTAAATAAAAATAACAATGTTATAAATTAATAACTCAATTATGAATTAGAAACTTACAAAATTTCTCAATACAATTATTAAGAAGAGGGTGAAACCTTTTTTTATATTATACATTCTTTTTTTTTAACTTAAACTTACCTTTTGTTTTGACTTTTGATCATTTTAACCATTTTCATCATTTTCACAATTTCCTCATTTTAACCACCTTCATCATTTCCACAATTTTTATAATTTTCACAATTGAGTACCTCCACAATTTTTATAATTTTCACAATTGGGTACCTGACCTCCACCTCATATGCAATTTAGTTCATCTTATTTGTTCTACAGGAGTGGATCCAAGATCTATTCGCAGCAGGGGCGAATTTCTTTGGACCGAAGTTTAGCTAGGTAGAGAGGGATAATTTGAAACCGTGTATTTAATTTTTTTAGAGTAGTAGTAGTTTAATTTTTTTTTGTTCCTCTAAATTTAACTTTTTTATAAATTTGCCTCTTTAAGTTTATTAAATTTTATTTTTGTTCCTCTCAATATTCCCACAGAAAAAAAATTGAGCATAGGCAATGCCCCATTTGTCCTCCAAGTAGATCCGCCAGTGTTTACGGTTTCATAATTGGGTACCCTATCTCTACTTTAAATGTAATTTTTCATTTAATTCTTGTGTTGACTCACTTAGGAATCTCGATTATATATCATATTATAGATCATCACACATTACTACTTGCTATTAAACTTAAAAAGCTAGAATTTAACCACCACAATTATAATGTGATGAAGATCAACAACATCATAGATAGTAAATAGTAAATCAAGAACTCAAGTTCACTATACAACAACACGTGTACGTTACAACATTTTATGCAATGAATAAAATTACATATAACATCAATCAAATTGCACCTATGGCAAACGATATGGAACAAGAAACTTTATCTTCCCGATCGACTTCCTCTCTCTCATTGTTTCTCTCTCTACATGTGGATGTAATACATATGGGTGCAAAGACCGAACCATAAGTACCATATACTAAAAGCAAAAGTCATGTTTAAGCATATGAACTACTAAACATAACCAAAAGTTTTATACTAAACTTTATAAAAATTAAAATCAAACAATTAATTTTCTAAATTTGCCAAGCCGGTTCAACTTTTTGGTTAGATCATACGGATCAAATTTAAAGCAAAATAAGACAACTCAACCTTAATGGTTAAGAGGGAGGGAACAATTGCGCCAGTTCAGTTGCTTTTCAAATTAAATTGGACCATGTCCAATCCCGTAAGATCGAGAGCAGATCCTCTGTCCTCATTTTTTCAGTCCTCCTTGTGTCCTCCACTTAAATTTTGACATCTGACTTCTAACTTAACACCAATTAATTCTAAAATTAAATAAAAGACTATGTGCCAAAATTTAAGTGGGGGACAGAAAATGAGAACAGAGGATCTGCTATACGTAAGATCAAACCCTTCACTTATATTTAATTTCTCTAATTTAATGAGCAGAAGTGACAAAATTGCAACAAAAAAATGAAATGGTGGACGAGAATGCGAAAGAAAAAATATTATTAACCACATTGCAATAGTGAGTAAAGATGAGGGACAGTTTACAAATTATCACTAAATAAATAATAAGTAAGGGATGTTTGGTGATTGTTTATGTAGTATTAAAAAGACACGTCTAATGATCCAGCATCAAAAACTCCTTAAACGTAGCCCGTCTCTTTCTCTCTCTACAACGAACTAAAAAAGTCCCCCCCTATCCCTTCATTTTTTGCTGTTTGTTTCTCTCTCCTCCACCATTCCCAAGAACAATTCAACACAACATTATCATTTTCTCTGCAATTAATTTCCGCTAATATAATCATATAAACAAACAATTCATCAATTGAGCCACCTCCATATATACACAAAATTTCAATTATAAATGTAGAGAAAAAGGGACGGAGAAGAGGATTTTTCATTGGAGAAAATGGGGAGCTACAATTATTACAAGATGTTTGGATGCTTTAATCGGAAGTTCAAGATGAGCGACACCGGACCACCGCCGGACGTTTCAGAAGCGTTCTCGGTTTACTCGGAATGTGGGACCCACATGTCGGCCGATCAGCTGCTCCGATTTCTGATTGATTTTCAGGGAGAAGTAGGGTGCACTATATCAGATGCGGAGGGAATCATGCATCAGATTCTCCACCAGCGCCATCACTTGATTAAGTACACTCGCCATTACCTTTCACTCGACGATTTCTTCTATTTTCTCTTCCACGATGATCTCAATCCCCCAATCAAATCTCAGGTTCTCTTTTATACTCTCTCTCTCTATATATTTGTGCCTATATATTTATGTTGATTTGGCATTGCACCAAATACAATCATTACTCATTAGGTTACACAATCCCTATTTTGTTTTATTGTGGAAGATTTTAAAAAAAACCTTTGAAAATGGCCTTACAGATGAAAATTGTTCACAAACTTTCAACTTCATCGGTCATACTTTGTAAAACTAAAACTATAGAATGAACTGTGTGATTGAATTTAAAATTTTACTTTTAATTGTAAATTAAGGGTAAGAATTTAAAATTCTCTCTAATAATGCAATTAAATTTGTGAGGGTTGATTTTTTTTTATATTTTAATTTTCTTTTTTGTTTTATTCATTCCAATCCAAAAAAATTGAAATCCATCTCTTGATGTTCGTACTTTGTGCCAACATATTTTTTTTTAAAAAAATTGAGTGTCTAATAGTTTCGACATAATATATTTTTTTTTACAATTTGAGTTTAGATATAGTAATGAATTGGCTTTTGGTATGAACTTGTCAAAACATGCACTTTCCTATCAAAATATCAACGTTCCAAAACTTTTTCACCCTATTTAAGCTTATGTTGCACAAGAGCATGAATACAACTTTACTTGAAATCTCCAAATGAGAAGGATCCTCGTATAGCCATTGTCTCGTACAACTAGTGGTTAAAATAAAATCAAATGGAAGGCTAAAAACAACTATTTAGAATCATCTTGTAAAATATCTAGTATATTTATAGTATAAAAATCACATGAGTAAATCTAGAACCCTTTATTGGAAACCCTAATTTATAAGACAAAGTTACAGAGAATACCTACTAATATAGTCAAATGAGCAATTCGTGAGTGTCTAGCAAGCGATGACATGGTGTAATCTCATTGAAATATGCTTGTTGTAACACTATGCTTAGAAACAATACAAACAATTTTAGTTATATATCAACTAATTTTGACTATCTTTTTAGAAAATTATTCCGAATGTACCACATATTAGATGAACGTATTTGTACTAACTAAGGGATTTGAAGAAACCTACCACCACCGTACTCTATATCACGAAAAGTGATGTTTTTCGTCTTTAATTTTTGTTCTGCACACCGCATCGAACCACAATCTAAGTAACATTGGTTGATTCATTAGTTTGTTAAGTTCTCATTAGGGTCAATTGATAGCACTGGTAACCATACCCTTGGATAAAATGCAAGAAAAAGACAATTTATAATTCACTGAAATTGGAAAATATCTCTACTTAAATGTGTTTTAGTTGAATAAAATGCAACATTGTACAACATCTTTTTGTTCCATGGGTGGGAGCATTTTCTTGCTTTTCAAGGCAAAGGTTGGTTATAAAAGTACTATGGATAATATGATATATGCTATAGGGAAACAATAATTGTTATCTATTTCAAAATTTTCTGTGCTTATTTACAAGTTTCTCTTAACTATAAATTCTTGCAACTCCATGGCATGCATACTCTGATTTGGACGACGAAGACATTTTTCTTATTATCTATTTCAAAAGTTTCTGATCTTATTTACGAGTTTCTCTGAACTATAAATAGTTAGAACTCCATGGCATGCATACTATAATGTGGATGACGACATTTTTCTTGTTATTTTCTTCACTGATTTGTAAGCTTAATTTAATGGACAAAATAAATTTTGAATTGTAATAATTGTAGAAGATTGAACCATTTAATAAGGCAATCTAAGTGTACTTTTTAGTTCTTTGCACCTTTGAATAGATGATTAGTTGGTGTGCTTACAATTTAGTTATGCGCGAAAGTGGAAGTTTGACGTTATGATAGTATGTATCATGAGGTAATCAAGAAAAAAAACTTGATTTTGGAATATTTTCTTTTTATCAACAATAAGTAGTCGAGAGATATTGTTTTATTAACCTTTATGCTCATTAATAGTTCTATTTTGGTCACTTAATGCTTCACTAACTTCGAGGAACTCGGCTGTTACATACGTTTGAAGGATTAATGTTTAAGAAAATGAAATTTTTTCCACTTTTACTTCATGTTCTACACTATTATGTACGTGCATTCAGCATTTGAGTTAACTTGGTACTTAACTGCATTCAATTCAATTCATGGCTTTGGTTTTGTTCTTACCAAATATTATTTCATTTTAACAAGGGGTATTTAATTTGCTTTGATCCATCTCCTTCCTCCTTTCTTTTTCATGTGTACAAAGAAGCACACATGATTATAATATACACGAGTTTTTTCATTCTCTTTCTTTTGTATTTTAACATATTTGGACAATATTAGACAAGTTTTTCCCTTTACAAGTTGTATCATTCCAGGTACACCACGATATGACTGCTCCATTGCAACATTATTTTATATATACCGGTCACAATTCTTACCTAACGGGAAACCAACTGAGCAGTGATTGTAGTGACATCCCAATCATAAATGCTTTGGAAAGAGGTGTAAGGGGAATAGAACTAGATTTATGGCCAAATTCAGCAAAGGATGAAATTCATGTTCTTCATGGAAGGTATGATCTCATCCCCTGATTCTTCCTTTAACCTAAAGTTTTCCTCCTTTAGAAGACACTGAATTGCTGACAATAAATCAGTTTGGACGATTATTCCCTAATTGGATTCCACAATGAATAAATTCACCAAATGCATGCATAGTACATGGAAGAAGTTTAAACAAATGCAATGAAGTTTTGATAAACACAAATTTTATTAGTGAGACTAGTTATCAGTACCTTTTATCTGTAAGTGTGGACATGGATAGCAATGATCTGTGATGTATTATAATACCGTATATGTCTTAATTTTGTAACTAAGCTCTGTTTCTGTTACATTCTGCTCATAATTTGTTCGACATTTCCAAATGGCTTTTGGGTGGCCAATATTTTCTGGTGATATACCAATAACATTAAAGGTTTCTGCTCTGTATGGATGGAGAGCTTTGTTAAATTATTTTTGTAGGCTTTGCCAGTTCTCTGATCATATGCTGTCTTGTAGTTTTTTTATAAGTTTCAATTTTGAAGGAGTTTCTACTGAATCAGAACAAATTCATTATTCCTGTTCATTATTGTTTATGTTTGATGTAACCTGAACTTCTTATGAATCATAGGACCCTGACTACTCCTGTGACGCTTGACAAATGCTTCAAGTCCATCAGGCAGTATGCCTTCATCAAATCTCCTTACCCTGTCATAGTAACTTTAGAGGACCACCTTACACCAAGCCTTCGGGCTAAAGTTGCAGAGGTTAGCTTTCCGTCCAAAGAACTTAATTTTTTGATCTTCTCCATGTGACAAGAAATGGTTCTGCTTTCAGATGGCAATTCGAACTTTTGGAGAACTTTTGTATCACCCTGAGCCAGGATGCTTTGATGAATTTCCTTCACCTGAAGAACTGAAACATCATATTATTCTTTCAACCAAACCACCTAAAGAATACCTTGAATCAAAGAATCCTAGGGAGAAGGAGAATACTTCTCCAATGGAGAAGAATTTACCTGGAGAGGATTTTTGGGAAAAGGAGACACCAAAGCTCACTGCTGAACTTGAAGCTGATCAAGGGGTGAGCAAAGAAGTTTATATTTCTTCGTCACTTAATATTACAAGGGACTTGTTTTCATCAATTTTTCATGTGGATTGCAGAGAAACAACGATCAGGATGAAGATGGTGACCACAATCATACACCACGCCAGCTTGGTGAATCAGAAATTCAGCACGTGGTTGCAATTCATGCACCTGACCACAGGGTGAGCTAAGAAGTTGATACATTTTTGTCATCACTTTATGTTCTATGGGCTCATTATCTTCAACTCTTCCTATATATAGAAAAGCAACAGTGATCTGGATGATGAAGATGATGAAGACCATGGTTCAGACAGCCACAAATCCTCCCAGCAAGGGGCACCAGAGTATAAGCGTTTATTTGCAATGCAATCAGTTGATCTCAAGGTGAGCTAAGAAACACTATAATTTATTTTATCTTCACTTTGTATATAAAGAGACTTCTATTTTTCGACTGTTCTTATGAATATTGATAAGAATGATGAAGATTGAAAGGTCATGTACAATAACTTATGCCAGCTTGGGCCTCCCGATGAACTTGCTGAAGGCTGCAGTTTTGACAACATCATATCTAGCCAGCTTGGGGAACCTAATGAACATGCTGAAGGCCAGAGTTTTGACTATGACAAATCTAGCAAACTTGGGGCACCTGATGATCTTGCTGAAGACCACAATATAGATAACCACGAATCTAGCCAGCTTGGGGCACCTGATGAACTTGCTGAAGACCACAGTTTAGACAACCAAAACTCTAGCCAACTTGGAACAGCAGAATACAAGCGTCTGTTTGCATTTCAAGCAGCTGGTCCCAAGGTAAGCAGAGAAATGTCATTTATTTCATCCACAGTTTATATATTAAGGGACTTGAATTCTTCAACTTGCTTATGGATATTGATAAGATTGAAGAAGACCTTGACGTCTACACCAAAAGACCATGCCAGCTTGGGGCAATTGAATGCAGGCGTCTTGGTTCACTTCTTGAAGCTGATGCATGGGTGAGCTAAGAAATGAAAGTGTATCATTGTGACAATGTCAATTTTATCCGAGATCTCGTTCCCTTCAACTTTGTCTTTTTGGATAGCAGAGGAACAACGATCAGGCTAATGGAGACGATGATGTCAACAAATTCAATTATACAGCATCAGCGTACAAGCATTTGATTGCAATTCATGCGGAAAAACCAAAGGATGGATTAAGGCGGACATTATTAGTTGGAGTTGATAAAGTTAGGCGTCTTAGTTTGAGTGAACAAGAACTTGAAAGGGCTGCAGAATTTTACGGAACTGATGTTGTAAGGTACTATCTAAAGTTTTCTGTGCTATATTTCTGTATAAAAAGTTCAACATGTTTATTTATTTTCATATTCATATTTCTTCTTGAGTGACTGAATCTGACCTTTTTTTCTAGGTTCACACAAAAGAATTTAGTGAGAGTCTACCCAAAGGGAACGCGTGTAACCTCCTCCAACTTCAAACCACTTACTGGGTGGATGGTTGGAGCTCAGATGGTTGCCTTTAATATGCAGGTTAGTGTAGATGCTACCGATGGTACATAGTGCTCTACTCTTTTGCTAATTATCATGAACTACACAGTATTCTAGACTTAGATACTTTCTATAAGATTTGGTGCTTTAGAACTTTGGATGTCTGAATGAACGACTTGAGTACTTGCCAATGACTGGCCTCTTCTGCCATCCATATGTATCAAAGTTTGATTCTTCATTAAATAATAGGTTATTATGTACCAACAGGAGAGAGGGAGAATTAGAAAGAGACAGAGGATTTATACCCTACCAATGACTTTTTCCCAAATAATCCTCGTCATATACTTTTTTTTTGTGTTATAGGGGTATGGAAAATCTCTGTGGTTAATGCATGGAATGTTTAGAGCCAATGGTAGCTGTGGTTATGTGAAGAAGCCTGAGTTTCTTATGAAGAAAGGTCCGCACGAGGTATTTGATCCTAAAGTAACATTGCAAGTGAAAAAAACTTTAAAGGTGAGTAAATTAATTTAGATCATAAAGAAATTCATTTGTCTGGGGATATTACCTTAAATAATCATTTAATTTACAGGTGAAAGTATACATGGGGGATGGATGGCGTTTGGATTTTAGCCATACACACTTTGATGCGTACTCGCCACCAGATTTTTATACAAAGGTTAGTTAGAGTAACCACAGCTAATTTCTCATATAAGATGAAACACGACTTTGCCTGGTGATAGTGAAAGGTTATTCTGCAAGCTTCGTAAGAGTGTTTGTGTGTATATGTGTCTGTGTGTGTATAGCCTGCATTGACAGGATAGAAACTGATAATGGCCTTTTGATCCACAAAAAAAAATGCTATACTTCACTTGCAAGCGTAACTGTTGCTGCATTACCTTTTTTCTTTCCTATTTTTCGAGTGAAATGGATAACAATGAGATAGAAACATGTTTACGTAATCTCTTTTATTTGTGAATGCATTCAAGAGGGCTCTTCTAGAATCAGGGTCCAGGAGCAAGGTCAATCTGAGAGTGCATGCATACTAGTGCAAAAACTAGCATTCAGTAGGGTGGTCTTTTTTGTGATCCTTGACCATCCACTTATCAAAGAGCTATGAACTATATTTAGTTTGCTGATAAACTTGTATTGAATATATAGATGTTTGGGTCTGCAATTTGCAGTACAATCCAAATTCTACTACTATGCTGAAAATTTATAGTGGTAGGTTTATATTGTTGGAGTGCCAGCAGACTTTGCAAAGACAAAAACGAAGATCATTGAGGATGATTGGACACCCATTTGGGATGAAGAATTTGTATTCCCGTTGACAGTCCCGGAGCTGGCTTTGCTTCGGATTGAAGTACGAGAATATGATAGGTCCGAGAAGGATGACTTTGGTGGGCAGACGTGTTTGCCAGTCGCAGAGTTGAGACCTGGGATCCGAGCAGTCCCACTTTTTGACAAAAAGGGTGGGAAATATAGATCCGTAAGGCTTCTTATGCGGTTTCAGTTTGTATGAATAGCATAATAGGTTTGATCTTCCGTCTGCATAAAAGCATTCGGCTGTAGGATTTTTCCCAGATTTTTATTTTTGCACAGCTTTCAATTAGGTGACAGTAAGATGTAGAAAATGTCTAGTCCAATGCTGTTGTTTCTGGTATTGCCAATGTACTCTTTCAAAGAACCCTTATATACCAACAAGACAATTTTAAATGCCCAACTTGAAGCTTGCACAAGTACAGTACAAATCATTATAAAGAATTATATTTCCACAAGCTCTTTTTCATATGAATAATTAAAAATTGCTACTCAACCAATTTTATTTGACACCAATTTACTTTTTATTAGTTGATAATTTGTGCAATTCACGGGCTAGTTTGAATAGTGGATTTAAGCTTAAAAATTCCAACATCTTTTATTTGTTAAATTTCCCGTATCATGTAACAATATTCTTGAATATTAAAAAAAAATTCAAATAAAAAATTACTACCCATATAATCAAGAAATTACAAAAATGTTTGAATCGAAATTGACAGTGTACTTCGCAACTACGTATTAAAGTTGAAATATAAACTAAAATTATGAATCAAACCCACATAAAAAAAAAACTTGAGTTGGATCCATATTTTTTACATTTTAAATGGCACCAAAAGCTAAGAAGTTGGATCTGCAGCTTGATGGTGCAGAGGGAAAGAACATTTCTTTGACAATTTGAGATATCCAATGCCTAATACCGCCTAGACAAACTAAAAAATATGTTCCAGAGTAACCCAACTGCAAACGAAAGGCTTGGAAGTTGGAACAAAAGATAAAGAGAAAAGAACATCATCATAAACAAGAAAAAGAATACTAATAAATGATAAGGGAAGCCTAAAGAACTTATACTGGCTTGCATCTGCATATTGTTTGTAGAATGGAAGAGCACATATATAAAAATTGGCTTAAATATGATTTACTACCCTAAACTATAGGTCATATTCCACTTCGGTGATTCACCTTTCAATTTTGTCAATTAAGTTATTAAACTATCAATTTTTTTCAATTTCATTCAATTGAGGCTCCCACGTTAGAAATTGCTGACGTGGCTATTTCGATGGGCCATTAATCAGCTGAGGTGTAACTAAAAATAGTATTTTATTTTTTCTTAACACATTTAAAGGGCAAATTTGTCAAATAATTTTATATTAGACATTAATACTAATCATAAACAACAGATTGAATCTCACAGCTCTCGTAAAATCTAAGACAGATTTATCTCCTTTGTCACTGAGTCACTGACTCAACCATGGCTAACTACAATAATAAAAAATTCAGAAAATTTCAGGTATAAATCATAGCCAACAAAAATCTTTCCGGCGAGATCAAAAAAATTTTAGGTATAAACCATAAACAGATTTATCTCCTTCTTCACCGGATCTTCACTTGAAAAAAAATCTAATGAGAAACAAAAAGACACAAAGGAGATCAGACATATTTTCTGGCGAGATCTGAGGATGCTTTCCGGCGAGAAATGATTTCATACACGTCGGCCACAGGGAGCAGAACCGGATGATTCATCCATTGTTGAAGCACGTGAACGGGTCGAGATCGATGAAATCACAGGGAGATCGATGAGGTAGACTCCATATCTGACAAAATTGATTCTATCAGAACCATCTCCGACTCCTCCTCTGCGTCCAGCTCTGTATCTAACAATCGACGGTCGTTTTATCACAATCGGAAGCCGGAGGAATTGCAAATTAAAAATGTTCGAGAAAAGGTAGAAGAATAGAGTGGAGAAAATCAGAAACAAATCGTGAATGGAGTATTTAACAATCGCCTGTCCTCCAATCGGAAACTGAAGGAATCGACAAGTGAAAATGTTAGGGTTCAGGATGAACAAATTGATGGAGAATCGAAGAAGAAAAAGAAAAAGGACGAAGAATGCATGGAAACCTAAGGTGCAGGAAAACTAACTGGAGGAAATGAACTTGAGGAAAAAAATCCGGTGGTTGTGAGTGAAGGGAAGGAAGTTAAGAAGAAGATTCCCGTGGTTGTTAGTGAAGGAGACGACAATCTTTCCCTCTCCTTTCCCAGATCTGTGCAGTAGTTTTTTTCCTTTTTCTTTTGATTTGGTTTAATTTTATTAAATTATTATGTTTTATTTTGTTTTTGACATATTTACCCTTGATGTTTAGAAGAGATAATTAAAATAATATTTTTTAATTACACATAAGCATTAGTTTGCCTAGTCAACGAGCCACGTCAACAATTTCTGATGTGGCAGTCTCAATTGAATGAAATTGAAAAAAATTGATAGTTTGATCACCTAATTGACAAAATTGAAAGGTGGATCACCGAAGTGAATATGGCCTATAGTTTAGGATAGTAAATCATATTTAAGCCATAAAAATTTAAGCACGATGGCACACGTGCAGTCATATACAATGGCAAAGTCATAAATTTTATTTAGTAGGGTCAAAATATTGTGATGTTATAAATAATTTGGTGGGGGTTCGAGGGCAGCGTCCCCGAGTCAATTTTTTTTAGATAACCTTGTGCTTTTTGACCGATTGCATTGTAAATATGTATTTAGTTAAAAATATTATAAGTCTCTCTTTGGACTTTGGCTACATCTCTTTATACAAGATATAGGAAGCAAGGAACATGAAGACTCATAAAGAGATCCTCATTCCCCCTACCCCTAGACAACTTGCTAAAGATGTTATTAATATTATAAAATCTAGACTTTCTCAAGCTAAATCTTTTGCAAAAGTCACTAATCTTTGCACTTTGTATTGTAACTGGTTTGTGTAATTTTGAGAGTCTCCTCTTGTTCTATAGTTATCTCATCTTTGGGCCTCCCTTAAAATGATCTAACTATATTTCTGAGATATGCTCCTTAGCCATTATATTTACAATTTTTTTTATACAATTAACCAAATTTAGCACAAAAAAAAGATTTAAGTAAGAAAGGAAAATGAATAAGAATCGAAAAAGTCAACTGAGAAAAAGGAATAAAGTTAGAGTAGTTCTATACGGACCGAAATTCTAGACAGGAAAATTGGATATTTTCGATTTTACATTTTTTTTATTTTTTTTACTTGTGACTCTCAAAACATATATACTAGTATTTATTTCAACAGAATTTTTTACAAAATATAATTTTTATGTATAATTTAGATACATATACAAGAACATGGTTGTACAGTCTGTACAATTCTGTTCTTGTATATGTATCTAAATTATACCTAAAATACTATATTTTGTAAAAATTTCTGTTTGAATAAATACTATACATTCTTTGAGAATCACAAGTAAAAAAATTAAAAAAATAAAAAATATCCAATTTTCCTGTCTAAAATTCCTGTCTGCCAAGACTTTTCCATAAAGTTAATATAACCAAGATGATTCATCAGTGCCAACTCCCCGAAATTTCAAATTAAAAGAAATGATTTTAGAAATTGAATTGATAGTCTCACACGTAATTTTTATAGTTTATATATATAGGTATTGCTTACTATTTTTAAAATCAATAAATCCTACCCTTTTATTAAAATATAGTCAAAATATTATAATTATATTAGACTATATATAATTTACTGCCAATCCCAAAGTTTGCTATTTAAATAAATAAATAAGCGTAATTTTAAAATTTAAAAATGGCTAATATCACATAAAATGGGAAAGAAGGAGAATAAAACAATATTATTAAATTAAATAAAAAATCAATATTTTTTTCCAATAAGAATTACGTCGGTCATTAACTCTCTAATTTAATTCATTTTTATTATATTTACATATGGATATAATTTATTAATACCTTAGTGATTGTAACGTATATATAAAAGAAATCATTATTGATAGAATATATGTGATTATTCTCATTATTATTGTAAATATTTTAGAATATTATTCTGTTGTAAAATCATACCGTTTCCTTATTCTTAGCTTAACTTGTAGGCATAATATTTGTTTATACTTTGTATATATTACCAAAGGATGAATGAGAAAAGATCAGGGGATTATATTCTTTTATGCTATCAAAGCCCTAGTTTTCTTCCTGCCTACCTTTTGCCATCTTCTTCTTCCCTGTATCAATGGCTGACTCAAAACTTCATCCCGCCACCACCGTCACCAATATCAAAACAGCCATCCCTATCACTCTCGATCTCGAAAGCAGCCAATACAACAACTGGGCATCTCTCTTCAAGCTCCATGCCCGCGCCAACCTCGTCCTTGATCACCTCATCCCTCTTATGGAAGTTGTCGCTGTCAAAACGGATGCCGAAACAGCGACTTGGTAGAGAATCGATGCCATTGTCACGCAATGGATTTATAGCACAGTTTCTTTGGATATTCTCAACACTATCATTGATCCGAATGATACAGCAAAAGATGCTTGGAACCGTGTAGCAGATTTGTTCCAAAACAACAAGAATACGAGGGCCGTTCACCTTGAAACCCAATTCACCAACACTCACCTTCGAGACTTTCCCAATGTTGTTGCATATTGCCAGCGACTTAAAGTGTTGGCTGATCAATTGGCCAACGTGGGAGCCAAAGTATCCGACGAGCGCATGGTTCTCAAAATGATTCGTGGCTTGACAGAAGCTTACGCGGGGTTCGTCACCATCATTCAACACCGCAGTCCTCTTCCGACCTTTGTACAAGCCCGTTCGATGCTTTCATTAGAAGAGGAAAGCATGATACAACGTACCGCTCTTGAATCAAGTTCGGATTCCGCTTTGTTTATGCATTCAACTAATGATCATATCTCTGGTGGCAATAATTCCAAAAAACATCAAGCAAATGCAAATGGACATAATAATTCTGGTAGCTGAAATTATGGTGGCCGCGGTGGGCGGCGCGACCACTACCGCGGTGGTCGTGGTGGCCGTAGTGGCAACCGTGGTGGATCTCGTGGCGGGGGACATCATCGACCTTCAGCACCGTCATGGCCGCAACAATGGGCTTCCATGCCTCCTTGGGCTCCCTGGTCACCTCCCACTTGGGCTAGCCCACCTTGCCCTTTTCCGACTACAGGGCAGATCCGTCAATCATCTACAAAAGGAGTTCTTGGATCTCAACCTTCCCAAGCCCACTACATGGCAACAGCCCCAAGTGTGAACTACGAACCTACAGACATTGATGCGGCTATGTACACTCTCTCCCTCCATCAACCGGATGACAATTGGTACATGGATACCGGTGCCACCTCACACATGACTGCTAATCATGGTACTCTCTCGTCTTATTTTAATTTGAGCAAGCATAATGGCATTATTGTTGGTAATGGTCATACAATTCCGATTCTTGGTTATGGAAGTGCCTCACTAACCCAAACAAATCCACCTTTGACCCTTAAAAATGTGTTGCATGTACCTAAACTTATTAAAAACCTCATCTCAGTTCGTCAATTTACTAATGATAATATGGTGTCTGTTGAATTTGACCCATTTGGATTTTCTGTGAAGGATTTACAAACGGGGAAGCACCTACTGAGATGTGATAGCTCGGGCGATCTTTATCCCTTCACCAAACTTCGGGGCACACCACCTTCAGCTCTACTTTCTGTTTTTCCTATTCTTTCTTTTGATTTGTGGCATTCTCATTTAGGGCACCTTGGAAGTGCCGTTTGAATTCTCTTCGTAGTAGCAATTTTATTAAATATAATAAGGCTCGCAATTCATTTTGTGAATCTTGTCCTCTTGGAAAACACATTAAGTTGCCATTTAATGATTCTCGTTCTTTTACTATTATGCCATTTGATATAATTCACAGTGACTTACGGACATCTCCTATATTAAGTTCTTCCGGTCATCGTTACTATGCTCTTTTTCTTGATAATTATAGTAATTTCTTGTGGACTTTTCCTATGTCCAGAAAATCAAAAGTTTATTCCATTTTTTTTTATCATTTAGAGCATATATCAAAACTCAATTCGAAAAAGAAATTAAACAATTTCAATGTGATAATGGCCGTGAGTATGACAATGGTCCCTTTCGGAAATTTTGTGAATTAAATGGTATGTATTTTCGCTTCTCCTGTCCCCACACCTATCCTCAAAATGGTAAAGCCGAACGAAAAATAAAAACTATCAATAACATGGTTCGTACTTTACTTGCTCATGCTTCCATGCCACCCTCCTTTTGGCCTCATGCTCTCGAAATGGCAACGTACCTTCTAAATATTCATCCTTCCAAGACATTACACTACTACCTCTCCTACTCAAATTCTTTATGGAAAAACTCCAGATTATACCCATCTTCGAGTTTTTGGATGTTTGTGTTACCCTTATTTCCTTCCACCACCATCAATAAATTACAAGCCCGTTCGACTCCATGTATCTTCTTAGGCTATCCATCAAATCATCGGGGTTATAAATGCTATGATATTTCAATCGGAAAATTATTATTTCCCGACATGTTCTTTTTGATGAATCTAAATTTCCTTTTTCCACACTTCATACTCCATCTCCTACCTCCTATGAATTTTTAGATTGATGATTTTCATCCCCATATCCTTCATCAATTGCATGCCCCTACCTCATTCGATCTACGGACTCAGCTACCCACTTCCCCTGCTGAGCCCTTCTTCGTCTCACACAAACATCCTCCCATTCCTCCCCAGCCTGCGTTGCACACAACCCCCCTCCTCAGCCTACTCGCTCCCATTTTCCCACTGCCACGCCAATCCCAACATCCATTCACTCCGATCCAATTTTCACTACATCCATTCGCCCTATTCCTCTAGCCCATCGAATGGAAACTAGGAGTCAACATGTATCCACAAGCCCAATCCTAAATACCATAACTTAAGTGCCCCCTCGACCACTACCTCTATTTCTCCTATACCCCGCAACCCCGTGAGTGCACTAATGACCAGAATTGGAAATTGGACATGCAGGATGAATATGATGCTCTTATTCAAAATAAGACGTGGAAATTAGTAACCATCGTCCATCTGATATTAATGTTATTCATTCATGTGGATTTTTAGACATAAAAAGAAATCTGATGGTTCTTTTGAGAGGCATAAAGCCCATCTTGTAGGTGATGGCAGGTCTCAAAAAGCTGTAGTGGATTGTGATGAGACGTTCTGCCCGGTTGTTAAACCGACCACTATCGTATAGTTTTGAGCATTGCATTATCCAAATCTTGGGCCATTCATCAGTTGGATGTTAAAAAATGCGTTTCTTCATGGTAATCTAACAGAAACTGTTTATATGTATCATCCTTTGGGTTTCAAGGATGCAGTTCATCCTGACTATGTCTGTTTGTTGAAGAAATCACTCTATGGTCTTAAGCAAGCCCCTCGTGCCTGGTATCAACGTTTTGCAGACTATGTGGCTACTATTGGTTTCTCTCACAGTGTGTCCGATCATTCCTTGTTCATCTATAAAAATGGATCTGACATTGCTTATATTTTATTATATGTTGATGATATAATTCTCACATCCTCCTCCGATGATATTCGATTATCTATCATATCTCTTCTCAGTTCCGAGTTCTCAATGAAGGATTTGGGACAATTGAGCTATTTTCTGGGTATTGCAGTCACCCGGACTGCCCATGGCCTTTTTCTCTCACAGACAAAATATGCCGAGGAAATACTTGAAAGAGCTGGTATGACAGGTTGCAAGCCATGTCCCACTCCTATTGACACAAAGGGGAAACTCAGTGTTTCTACTGGTAAGCCTTATGAGGACCCATCTAAATATCGTCGTCTAGCTGGTGCTTTGCAATATCTTACTTTTACCAGGCCAGATATCTCCTATGCGGTTCAACAGGTATGCTTACATATGCATGATCCGAAAGTCGAGCACATGGATGCTCTCAAGCGTATACTATGTTATATTCACGGAACGATTAATTATGGTTTGCGTCTGTATAAGTCTAAACTTGACTCTCTCCTTTCTTATACGGATGCTGATTGGGGTGGCTGTCCTGACACGCGTCGCTCCACCTCTAGTTATTGTCTATTCATTGGTGACAACCTGATTTCATGGTCCTCTAAACGGCAACCCACACTATCTAAATCAAGTGCCGAGGCTGAATATCGAGGGGTTGCCAATGTTGTCTCTGAATCGTGCTGGATCCGAAATTTACTCCTGGAACTTCATTGTCCGATCCACAAGGCAAATCTTGTATACTGCGATAATGTGAGTGCGATATACCTCTCTGGCAATCCAGTACAACATCAATGCACTAAACATATTGAGATGGACATTCATTTTGTTCGTGAAAAGGTAAAACGTGGCGAAGTGCGTGTCCTTCATGTTCCGTCACGTTATAAAATTGCCGACATATTTACCAAAGGGCTCCCGCGCATTCTTTTTGATGACTTTCGGGATAGTCTAAGCGTTCGACAACCTCATGTTTCGACTGCGGGGGTGTAATAGAATATATGTGATTATTCTCATTATTATTGTAAATATTTTAGAATATTATTCTGTTGTAAAATCATACCGTTTCCTTATTCTTAGCCTAACTTATAGGCATAATATTTGTTTATACTTTGTATATATTACCAAAGGATGAATGAGAAAAGATCAGGGGATTATATTCTTTTATGCTATCAAAGCCCTAGTTTTCTTCCTGCCTACCTTTTGCCATCTTCTTCTTCCCTGTATCAATGGCTGACTCAAAACTTCATCCCGCCACCACCGTCACCATATCAAAACAGCCATCCCTATCACTCTCGATCTCGAAAGCAGCCAATACAACAACTGGGCATCTCTCTTCAAGCTCCATGCCCGCGCCAACCTCGTCCTTGACCACCTCATCCCTCTTATGGAAGTTGTCGCTGTCAAAACGGATGCCGAAACAGCGACTTGGTAGAGAATCGATGCCATTGTCACGCAATGGATTTATAGCACAGTTTCTTTGGATATTCTCAACACTATCATTGATCCGAATGATACAGCAAAAGATGCTTGGAACCGTGTAGCAGATTTGTTCCAAAACAACAAGAATACGAGGGCCGTTCACCTTGAAACCCAATTCACCAACACTCACCTTCGAGACTTTCCCAATGTTGTTGCATATTGCCAGCGACTTAAAGTGTTGGCTGATCAATTGGCCAACGTGGGAGCCAAAGTATCCGACGAGCGCATGGTTCTCAAAATGATTCGTGGCTTGACAGAAGCTTACGCGGGGTTCGTCACCATCATTCAACACCGCAGTCCTCTTCCGACCTTTGTACAAGCCCGTTCGATGCTTTCATTAGAAGAGGAAAGCATGATACAACGTACCGCTCTTGAATCAAGTTCGGATTCCGCTTTGTTTATGCATTCAACTAATGATCATATCTCTGGTGGCAATAATTCCAAAAAACATCAAGCAAATGCAAATGGACATAATAATTCTGGTAGCTGAAATTATGGTGGCCGCGGTGGGCGGCGCGACCACTACCGCGGTGGTCGTGGTGGCCGTAGTGGCAACCGTGGTGGATCTCGTGGCGGGGGACATCATCGACCTTCAGCACCGTCATGGCCGCAACAATGGGCTTCCATGCCTCCTTGGGCTCCTTGGTCACCTCCCACTTGGGCTAGCCCACCTTGCCCTTTTCCGACTACAGGGCAGATCCGTCAATCATCTACAAAAGGAGTTCTTGGATCTCAACCTTCCCAAGCCCACTACATGGCAACAGCCCCAAGTGTGAACTACGAACCTACAGACATTGATGCGGCTATGTACACTCTCTCCCTCCATCAACCGGATGACAATTGGTACATGGATACCGGTGCCACCTCACACATGACTGCTAATCATGATACTCTCTCGTCTTATTTTAATTTGAGCAAGCATAATGGCATTATTGTTGGTAATGGTCATACAATTCCGATTCTTGGTTATGGAAGTGCCTCACTAACCCAAACAAATCCACCTTTGACCCTTAAAAATGTGTTGCATGTACCTAAACTTATTAAAAACCTCATCTCAGTTCGTCAATTTACTAATGATAATATGGTGTCTGTTGAATTTGACCCATTTGGATTTTCTGTGAAGGATTTACAAACGGGGAAGCACCTACTGAGATGTGATAGCTCGGGCGATCTTTATCCCTTCACCAAACTTCGGGGCACACCACCTTCAGCTCTACTTTCTGTTTTTACTATTCTTTCTTTTGATTTGTGGCATTCTCATTTAGGGCACCTTGGAAGTGCCGTTTTGAATTCTCTTCGTAGTAGCAATTTTATTAAATATAATAAGGCTCGCAATTCATTTTGTGAATCTTGTCCTCTTGGAAAACACATTAAGTTGCCATTTAATGATTCTCGTTCTTTTACTATTATGCCATTTGATATAATTCACAGTGACTTACGGACATCTCCTATATTAAGTTCTTCCGGTCATCGTTACTATGCTCTTTTTCTTGATAATTATAGTAATTTCTTGTGGACTTTTCCTATGTCCAGAAAATCAAAAGTTTATTCCATTTTTTTTTATCATTTAGAGCATATATCAAAACTCAATTCGAAAAAGAAATTAAACAATTTCAATGTGATAATGGCCGTGAGTATGACAATGGTCCCTTTCGGAAATTTTGTGAATTAAATGGTATGTATTTTCGCTTCTCCTGTCCCCACACCTATCCTCAAAATGGTAAAGCCGAACGAAAAATAAAAACTATCAATAACATGGTTCGTACTTTACTTGCTCATGCTTCCATGCCACCCTCCTTTTGGCCTCATGCTCTCGAAATGGCAACGTACCTTCTAAATATTCATCCTTCCAAGACATTACACTACTACTCTCCTACTCAAATTCTTTATGGAAAAACTCCAGATTATACCCATCTTCGAGTTTTTGGATGTTTGTGTTACCCTTTATTTCCTTCCACCACCATCAATAAATTACAAGCCCGTTCGACTCCATGTATCTTCTTAGGCTATCCATCAAATCATCGGGGTTATAAATGCTATGATATTTCAAATCGGAAAATTATTATTTCCCGACATGTTCTTTTTGATGAATCTAAATTTCCTTTTTCCACACTTCATACTCCATCTCCTACCTCCTATGAATTTTTAGATGATGATTTTCATCCCCATATCCTTCATCAATTGCATGCCCCTACCTCATTCGATCTACGGACTCAGCTACCCACTTCCCCTGCTGAGCCTCCTTCTTCGTCCACACAAACATCCTCCCATTCCTCCCCAGCCTGCGTTGCAACACAACCCCCTCCTCAGCCTACTCGCTCCCATTTTCCCACTGCCACGCCAATCCCAACATCCATTCACTCCGATCCAATTTTCACTACATCCATTCGCCCTATTCCTCTAGCCCATCGAATGGAAACTAGGAGTCAACATGGTATCCACAAGCCCAATCCTAAATACCATAACTTAAGTGCCCCCTCGACCACTACCTCTATTTCTCCTATACCCCGCAACCCCGTGAGTGCACTTAATGACCAGAATTGGAAATTGGACATGCAGGATGAATATGATGCTCTTATTCAAAATAAGACGTGGAAATTAGTACCTCGTCCATCTGATATTAATGTTATTCATTCAATGTGGATTTTTAGACATAAAAAGAAATCTGATGGTTCTTTTGAGAGGCATAAAGCCCATCTTGTAGGTGATGGCAGGTCTCAAAAAGCTGTAGTGGATTGTGATGAGACGTTCTGCCCGGTTGTTAAACCGACCACTATTCGTATAGTTTTGAGCATTGCATTATCCAAATCTTGGGCCATTCATCAGTTGGATGTTAAAAATGCGTTTCTTCATGGTAATCTAACAGAAACTGTTTATATGTATCATCCTTTGGGTTTCAAGGATGCAGTTCATCCTGACTATGTCTGTTTGTTGAAGAAATCACTCTATGGTCTTAAGCAAGCCCCTCGTGCCTGGTATCAACGTTTTGCAGACTATGTGGCTACTATTGGTTTCTCTCACAGTGTGTCCGATCATTCCTTGTTCATCTATAAAAATGGATCTGACATTGCTTATATTTTATTATATGTTGATGATATAATTCTCACATCCTCCTCCGATGATATTCGATTATCTATCATATCTCTTCTCAGTTCCGAGTTCTCAATGAAGGATTTGGGACAATTGAGCTATTTTCTGGGTATTGCAGTCACCCGGACTGCCCATGGCCTTTTTCTCTCACAGACAAAATATGCCGAGGAAATACTTGAAAGAGCTGGTATGACAGGTTGCAAGCCATGTCCCACTCCTATTGACACAAAGGGGAAACTCAGTGTTTCTACTGGTAAGCCTTATGAGGACCCATCTAAATATCGTCGTCTAGCTGGTGCTTTGCAATATCTTACTTTTACCAGGCCAGATATCTCCTATGCGGTTCAACAGGTATGCTTACATATGCATGATCCGAAAGTCGAGCACATGGATGCTCTCAAGCGTATACTATGTTATATTCACGGAACGATTA
Organism: Panax japonicus; assembly: GCA_020205505.1. Taxonomy (NCBI): domain Eukaryota; kingdom Viridiplantae; phylum Streptophyta; class Magnoliopsida; order Apiales; family Araliaceae; genus Panax; species Panax japonicus. Next base: position 91,855,328 of record CM035113.1, read on the forward strand.
ATTATGGTTTGCGTCTGTATAAGTCTAAACTTGACTCTCTCCTTTCTTATACGGATGCTGATTGGGGTGGCTGTCCTGACACGCGTCGCTCCACCTCTAGTTATTGTCTATTCATTGGTGACAACCTGATTTCATGGTCCTCTAAACGGCAACCCACACTATCTAAATCAAGTGCCGAGGCTGAATATCGAGGGGTTGCCAATGTTGTCTCTGAATCGTGCTGGATCCGAAATTTACTCCTGGAACTTCATTGTCCGATCCACAAGGCAACACTTGTATACTGCGATAATGTGAGTGCGATATACCTCTCTGGCAATCCAGTACAACATCAATGCACTAAACATATTGAGATGGACATTCATTTTGTTCGTGAAAAGGTAAAACGTGGCGAAGTGCGTGTCCTTCATGTTCCGTCACGTTATAAAATTGCCGACATATTTACCAAAGGGCTCCCGCGCATTCTTTTTGATGACTTTCGGGATAGTCTAAGCGTTCGACAACCTCATGTTTCGACTGCGGGGGTGTAATAGAATATATGTGATTATTCTCATTATTATTGTAAATATTTTAGAATATTATTCTGTTGTAAAATCATACCGTTTCCTTATTCTTAGCCTAACTTGTAGGCATAATATTTGTTTATACTTTGTATATATTACCAAAGGATGAATGAGAAAAGATCAGGGGATTATATTCTTTTATGCTATCAAAGCCCTAGTTTTCTTCCTGCCTACCTTTTGCCATCTTCTTCTTCCCTGTATCAATGGCTGACTCAAAACTTCATCCCGCCACCACCGTCACCAATATCAAAACAGCCATCCCTATCACTCTCGATCTCGAAAGCAGCCAATACAACAACTGGGCATCTCTCTTCAAGCTCCATGCCCGCGCCAACCTCGTCCTTGACCACCTCATCCCTCTTATGGAAGTTGTCGCTGTCAAAACGGATGCCGAAACAGCGACTTGGTAGAGAATCGATGCCATTGTCACGCAATGGATTTATAGCACAGTTTCTTTGGATATTCTCAACACTATCATTGATCCGAATGATACAGCAAAAGATGCTTGGAACCGTGTAGCAGATTTGTTCCAAAACAACAAGAATACGAGGGCCGTTCACCTTGAAACCCAATTCACCAACACTCACCTTCGAGACTTTCCCAATGTTGTTGCATATTGCCAGCGACTTAAAGTGTTGGCTGATCAATTGGCCAACGTGGGAGCCAAAGTATCCGACGAGCGCATGGTTCTCAAAATGATTCGTGGCTTGACAGAAGCTTACGCGGGGTTCGTCACCATCATTCAACACCGCAGTCCTCTTCCGACCTTTGTACAAGCCCGTTCGATGCTTTCATTAGAAGAGGAAAGCATGATACAACGTACCGCTCTTGAATCAAGTTCGGATTCCGCTTTGTTTATGCATTCAACTAATGATCATATCTCTGGTGGCAATAATTCCAAAAAACATCAAGCAAATGCAAATGGACATAATAATTCTGGTAGCCGAAATTATGGTGGCCGCGGTGGGCGGCGCGACCACTACCGCGGTGGTCGTGGTGGCCGTAGTGGCAACCGTGGTGGATCTCGTGGCGGGGGACATCATCGACCTTCAGCACCGTCATGGCCGCAACAATGGGCTTCCATGCCTCCTTGGGCTCCCTGGTCACCTCCCACTTGGGCTAGCCCACCTTGCCCTTTTCCGACTACAGGGCAGATCCGTCAATCATCTACAAAAGGAGTTCTTGGATCTCAACCTTCCCAAGCCCACTACATGGCAACAGCCCCAAGTGTGAACTACGAACCTACAGACATTGATGCGACTATGTACACTCTCTCCCTCCATCAACCGGATGACGTATAGGCACAGATTGTACAGACCTGTTTTATATGTACATATATATATATATATATATGTATGTATAAATTTTTCCATAATATATATGTATGTATATATATAGGGTCTAGATCAGGTAAGGACTCCCTTACGATACTAACATGCGGACTGTACATATCTGTTTTATTATATGTATCCAAATCACACTCAAAACACTGTATTATGGAAAAAATTTAGTTCCATAAAATATTAAACTTTTTTTTAGTTATTTAAAAAAAAGCAAAAAAAAAGTCTGCATTTTAGTATCGTAAGGGAGTCCTTACCTGATCCGGACACTCTCTCTCTCTCTATATATATATATATGGAAAAAATATGTGTACACAGCTGTGTATTACACAGTAGGCTATAACGACGATTCTTTGGGCTATAGCGACGGTTTCACCCGTCGTCATAGCTATTCTGGGTTATGACGACAGTTTACCGTCACTATAATCCAAAAAATCTGTCGTCCTAGGCCTACTGTGTAATACACAACTGTGTATATACATATAGCCCTATATATATATATATATATATATATATATATAGAGAGAGATAGAGAGGAGAGAGAGAGAGAGCAAGGATCTTAGGTTAACCCTTATTAAGCTCACCTCGAGCTCACTCTGCCTTTTTTTTATAAAAAAAACATAACTAATAAAAAATGTATAATAATTTTTGGAATTGAAAGTTTTTTTAAAAAAAATATTTTGGATGTGATTTGGGTACATATAACATAACAGTGTTATACAGTCTGTACAACACTATTTTGTTATATGTACCCAAATCACACTAAAAATACTTTTTTTAAAAAAACTTTCAATTCCAAAAATTATTATACATTTTTTATTAGTTATGTTTTATTTTATTAAAAAAAAGGGCAGGGTGAGCTCGTGGTGAGCTCAATAAGGGTGAGCCTAAGAAATGGACTATATATATATATATAGTCCGAATCTTAAGCTCACCCGAACTCACCCCCCTTTAGCGATGGATCCGGCAACGGTTCGGTCATACAATCGTCGTCTATACTTTTAGCGACGCTATATGTTGTTCGTCGTTAAAAGTATAAACGACGGTTGTATGACCGAACCGTCGTCGGGTCCGTTGCTAAAGGTGGGTGAGCTCGGGTGAGTTGGATAAGGGGTGAGATAAAGATTCAAACCGAGATATATATATATATATATATAGAGTTCGGATCTTAAGCTCACCCATTATCCAACTCACCCGAGCTCACCCCCCCTTTAACGACGGACCCGATGACGGTTTGGTACTACAACCGTCGTCTATACTTTTAGCGACGCTATATGTTGTCTGTATATAGCGTTGCTAAAAGTATAGGCGACGGTTGTATGACCGAACCGTCGTCGGGTCTGTCGCTAAAGGGGGAGTGAGCTCGGGTGAGTTGGATAAGGGGTGAGCTTAAGATCCGGACTGTATATATATATATATATACATACAGTTGTGTATTACACAATAGGGCTATGGCGATGGAATTTTTGGGCTATGACGACGGTAAACTATCGTCATAGCCCAGAATAGCTGTGACGCCCCCAAAATAGATATACATCATCTATTCTGAGTCGCCAAATACATGGTACTGAATACAAATACAACTAATTATACAACAGTCGTGTAAAAATACGACAAAATATATATTGTGAGTTTTAATACAAATATTGTCATCTAGACAATATCCACACTCAAAATAAGTCCTCAATACATTTATTAACACACTATTTTACAGAATAGTGAGGACTACTAATGCTATCCTCTGGACCTTCACTCCGTTCCCCGACTAGTCCCTGAAACGTTCTCATTTCCTGAAGAGAACAATGAAAGCAAAAGGGGCGAGCTCAACTAGCCCAGTAAGAATATTATGACTAAGATAATGCAGAATAAATTATTATTAGCCTTCAACAGTGTTAAACTGATAAAATATAACAAACATCAAGTTTAACTGCAGCGGAACGAACAATCCATTAGAAATTCAATTAGGGAATAAATCTACTATCTTCTATGATTTAAAAGAATTTTCATCACTTTTATCGCTAGGACTCAGCTTAATAAATAATCCACATCACCGAATCACCCCTGCACTACGGCCAAGGATATTCTTTAGTATCACGACCACAATTATTCATGCACTACGGGCCAAGAATATTTGTGTATTCATTAATGGTCATGATCATGCCAACAACGGTCCATCAATGCACTACGGGCCAATGATGACTTTTATCACATCATTTATAATATTACGGTCATGATTACACCGAATAATCCCTGGTCATAATCATACCAAGTCCATCTATGCACTACAGGCCACAAATGACTTTCAAAAAATATAAACATGAGGATGATGACAATGATATAAAAATTCAATAAAACAAGTTCACGAATTAATTTATTCAGGAACTAATAACGTCCAAATTGTCAACATGATACTTCTTTGTAGAGTAAAATTCAAGAATGCTCAGAAGAATATTTCCATGAAAAGATACTGGATCAAACGCAAATATCAAGAATATTCCACTAATTTCATGGAGTATAGAAGTTAAAACTTTAACCAACTGTGTATAATAAGGAATGAAATAACAAAAAAAATTACCATGCATGCGATAGACCGCACAGACAGGTTATTCCAACAGATTAATAATTAATGGAACCAGGTCCGGCGTAAAACGCACAGACATGATATTTCAACAGAATAATAAAGACGGAATCAGGGATATTCCAACAGAATAATAAAGACGGAATCAGGTCCGACGTAAAATGCACAGACATGATATTCCAATAGAATAATAAAGACGGAATCAAGTCCGACGTTAAACGTACAGACAGTTTATTCTAACAGAATAATAACGAATGGAATAACAAAAGAATTTCACCAAGTATAGGGTAGCCCGCGTATACAGGTTATTCCAACAAAATAATAATTAATGGAATAACAGAAGTTCTCTTCATGAATACAAAAGAAATAATACCCCTTACCGTAAAAGAAATTGGATATAACAGTAGGGAAGTAGTAGAATACTTTTCTATAGTTTCTCTATAATTTCTCTCTCTAGAGTTTCAGTGAATTCGTAAGAAAATAATGAAGGAATGAGCTTCTATTTATAGAAGAATGGACTGTATAGTAATTAATTCCTGAACGGTCCAGATTGATATGTTTTTAAACGGACGGTCCAGATTGATTTAATAAAATATTCTAATAAAACAAAACTTTTAAATAAAATATAATATATATTATATATTATATATATATATATATATATATATATATATATATATATATATATATATATATATATATATATAAACTCATGGGTCATTACCATCGTGATACAATCTGTCAAAATCTCGTGAATCTATGCCAACCATCAAATTATTACAGGCATATATATATATATATATATTAATAATAATAGTTGTACTCCCTCCCTGCCCACTTTCTAATTCATTATATATATATATATATATAATACATATAATACTCCATCCCGACTCAGCCAAAATACTCCATACTATAGCAATAATTGAACAAAACTGAGTGACTTCTTACGTAAGCATCAATAATCAATACTGTGTGCTACTATGCAACAACGCGTATTACTGTACTTTTAACACGTGGTTTTTCAACAGTTAACGATAAAACTTCCGCCATTATTTTCATAAAAAGTTATTTTTATCGTTTTCTCAATTCGACAATAATTCTGTTGTGGGTTCCACCAATGATTGTGCCGTCGTACGAATATTCCCTGTTAAAACTAATATTCCCCGACCAATCGATTATTATATAACAACTTGCGTACTTTGTAAACTTTATAAATATTACCCACAACTATAACATTATATTAAATTTACTCCATAATATTCAAAATGATATTTATAGAAAATTCATCTTTATTAAAAAGTTGGGGTCTTACAACCTCCCTTCTTATGAAATTTCGCCCTCGAAATTAGGGTACGTACCTGGTATGTCGAAGAGGTAAGGATACCTTGATTTCATTTCAGATTCTAACTCCCAGGTCATTTCCTTAACATCGTGGTTCCTCCTTTGACTTGAGGTATAACCTTGGAGCGTAGAATATGTTCCTTCTTATCCAAGATTTGAACAAGAACCTCTTCATACGTTAAATCTTTCGCTATTTTGTCCGGTTCTAACTCAATAATGTGGTTCGGGTCTTTCACATATTTATGTAACATGGATATATGAACAACGTTATGAACACGAGACATACTTGGCGGTAAAGCGAGTCTATAGGCCACAGTTCCTATTCGATCGAGGATTAAAAATGGGCCAATGAATCGAGGATTGAGATTTCCTCTCTTTCCAAATCTCGTAACTCCTTTCCATGGAGCAACACGTAACAACACATGATCTCCTATATATAATTCCACGTCCTTTCGATGAAGATCAACATAACTCTTTTGTCGATCTTGTGAGGTTTTTATACGTTGCCGGATCGTTTGAATCTTTTCTGTAGTCATACGTACCAACTCCGGTCCCAAGAACGTTGCTTCACCCACCTCATCCCAGCATACTGGAGAACGACACTTTCTTCCATACAACGCCTCAAATGGAGCCATGCCAATACTTGCTTAATAACTGTTGTTATAGTAAAACTCCCCAATGGTAAGAACTTGTCCCAACTTCCCTTGAAGTCAAGGACGTAGAGTCTTAATAAATCTTCCAGAGTTTGAATAGTCCTCTCTGATTGTCCGTCCATCTGAGGATGATATGCCGAACTAAATCGTAAATCTGTGCCCATAGCTTTTTGCAAACTAACCCAAAATCGTGAAGTAATCTTGGGTCTCGATCAGAAACTATGGATACTGGAATACCATGCAGTCTTATAATTTCGTTTCTGTATATATGAGCAAGACGTTCAAGTGTATAAGTTTCTCGTATAGGTAAGAAATGAGCAGACTTGGTCAATCTATTAATAATGACCCAAATCGCATCTATGCCTTGAGAAACCCTGGGAATACCAGTAACGAAATCCATGGTAATGTGCTTCCACTTCCATTCAGGAATTTCAAGTGGTTGCAATGGACCTTTTGGTACTTGATGCTCCGCCTTGACTCGTTGACAAGTTAAACACCTCTAGATAAACAACGCTATCTCTCTCTTCATATTGCTCCACCAAAATGTATGACGAAGATCACGATACATTTTGGTACTCCCAGGATGGATTACAAACGATGGGTTGTGCGCCTCCATCATGATTTTATACTTTAAATCAGGGTCGTTAGGAACACAAAGTCTGGAGTTGACTCGAAGTATTCCTTCTTAATCGATTCTTGTTTCCGACATAGCAACTTCCTGCACTTTCTTCCTCATACGCATCAGCTCTAGGTCTGTAGCTTGAGCAACTTTAACTTTATCAATTAAAGTTGGTTCTACTCGTATATTCGCCATCATCACATGGGTCCCTAGAGTCTTTAACTTTATCTCCATCCTTTGTAAGTCACACAAAATGGCCCTTTGTGTTTACAATATCGCACTCGTACTTGCATATGATCTTCTACTCAATGCGTCAGCTACCACGTTCGCTTTTCCAGGATGGTATTGGATGGTATAATCATAATCTTTCAACAGTTCAAGCCAACGTCGTTGCCGCATATTGAGTTCCTTTTGAGTGAAGAAATATTTGAGGCTTTTATGATCCGTAAAGATCTCCACTTTCTCCCCATACAAGTAATGCCTTCTAATCTTTAGTGCGAAAACGACTGCTGCCAACTCTAGATCATAAGTAGGATAGTTCCTCTCATATTCTTTGAGTTGTCGTGAGGCATAGGCTATGACTTTCCCATGTTGCATGAGAACACATCCCAACCCTTTGCCCAAAGCATCACTGTTGATGACAAATCCCTCCGAGCCAGATGGTAATGTTAGAACAGGTGCTGAAATGAGTCTCCTCTTGTGTTCTTGAAAACTCTTCTCAAATTCTTTGCTCCAACCGAACTTTGTATCTTTCTGAGTTAGTTAAGTTAGTGGAGTAGCGATTCGAGAAAATTCTTCCACGAATCTCCGATAATAACCAGCTAAACCGAGAAAGCTACGTACTTCGGTCACTGATTTAGGTTGCTCCCAGCTTTGAATAGCTTAATCTTTGCTGGGTCAACAGATATTCCATGACTTGATACCACGTGCCCAAGGAATGCTACTTCCTCAAGCTAGAACTCTCATTTCTTCAACTTGGCATAAAACTTATATTCACGAAGCTTTTGGAGTATCAACCTCAAGTGTTGCTCATGATCTGCACGGCTTTTGGAATAAATATGGATATCATCAATAAAGATAACCACAAAGTGATCCAAATATTCTTTGAATACTCGGTTCATCATATCCATGAAAGCAGCAGGAGCATTAGTCAATCCAAAAGACATGACTAGAAATTCATAATGCCCGTACCGAGTTCTGAAAGCCGTCTTTGGAATGTCATCGGTTCTAATCTTCAATTGGTGATATCCGGAACGAAGATCAATCTTTGAAAAGAATTTGGCGCCTTGCAACTGGTCAAACAGGTCATCAATACGTGGCAATGGGTACCTACTTTTGATGGTGACATGATTCAACTCCCGATAATCAATACAAATTCGCATACTCCCATCTTTCTTCTTCACGAATAGAACAAGAGCACCCCAAGGAGAAGTACTAGGACGAATAAAGTCAATGTCTAACAATTCCTGCAGTTGGGTCTTTAACTCCTAAAGTTTAATAGGAGCCATTCGATATGGGGCTTTGGAAATGAGTTTTGTACCGGGTTCAAGGTCGATACAAAATTCAATTTCACGCTCTGGGGGTAGGCCAGGAAGTTCTTCAGGGAATACGTCAGGAAATTCATTAACAATAGAAATATCATTCAAAACTGACATATTTTTGTTTAGATCCGTGACATGAGACAAGAAAGCTTGACATCCGTTTTTCAATAAACGAATAAATTTATGGCTTGAGATGACAGTGATTGATTTTAATAGGTTAGTTGCTTGAATTCTCATAATAGGTTGGTTAGGAATATGAAAGCTAACAACCTTATGAAAATAATCAATTTTTGCATGATGAGTAGTTAACCAATCAATCACTAGAATCACATCAAATGCAAATATTTTTAATAAAATAAGATCGACAGGTAATGTGAGGGTACCGATTTGAACCAAAAAAGACTTATAAACAATAGATGTAATGAAGGTTTCTCCCAACGGAGTTTCTATAGATAAGTCAAAGTTTAATTTCTCCGGAGTCAAATTTAATCGTTGAGCGCAAGTAGGAGAAATAAAAGAATGGGTAGAACCAGTATCGAATAAGGTATAGACTTCGCTAGAGTATCTGATAAGCTTACCCGTGATGACCTCGTTCGGCTTTTTTGTTTTCTGGGAGGTCACTACAAACGCTCTCCCTTGCACCACCGGCTTTGACTTTTCTAGGACGGCTTTTGGTGCCTCCATCCTAGCTGAACTTGTCTTCGGTGAACGACAAAATCGGGCTAGGTGACCTTCTCTTCCACAATTATAACATGCTTTAGAAGGTATCGCGCTGTGAAACCCCAGATTTTATGAATAAAGAATTAATTTTCTCGAAATAATTTTTTAATATTATGGTGTGAATTTGAGATAATATTATAGTTGTGGGTAGTATTTATAAATTTTACAAAGTATGCAAGTGGTTATATTATATTCGATTGGTCAGGGAATGTTCTTTGTGTCGAAAAATATTCGTACGACGGTACAATTATTGGTGGACCCCACAACGGAATTATTGTCGGATTGAGAAAACGACAAAAATATTTTATTAAAAATAACGGCGAAAGTTTTACCGTTGATACTGTTGAACTACAGGGTAGTAAAAGTACAGTAATACGCGTTGTTGCACAGTAGCACACGGTATTGATTATTGATATTTATGTGAGAAGTCACTCAGTTTAATTCAATTATTGTCGATTAATAATATGAATTATTATAGCGATGATGACGTTTTGTTTTATTCGTATTATTAACGTAATAAAACAGAAACATCTTTTTATATAAAACAAATAACTTTATTAAAGTTATTCTATAAATAGAAAATATTATATTTTATTATGCATAGTATTTTGCATAGTGTTGCATAGTGTTTGCATAGTAAAAATCTTTTTAATAGAATATATTATATTTTATTTAAAATATTTTTCTTTAAATATGGACCGTCAGATTAAAGTAAATCAATCTGGACCGTTCATGGATTAGTTACTATGCATTCCATTTTCCTATAAATAGAAGCTCATTCCTTCATTATTTTCTTACGAATTACTGAACTCTAGAGAGAGAAACTATAGAGAGATAGAAGAAAAACTTTTTGCTACTTAACTTTTCTTTTCCTATATCCAGTTTCTGTTACGGTAACGGGTGTTATTCTTTCTTATTCATGAAGAGAACTGTTGTTATTCCATTTCTTATTATTCTGTTGGAATAACCTGTATACGCGGTCTACCCTATACTTGGTGACATTCTTCTATTATTCTATTGGAACATCCTATCTGTGTGTTTTACACCGGACCTGGTTCCGTCTTTATTATTATTCCGTTGGAACATCCTGTCTGTGTGTTTTACACCGGACCTGGTTCCGTCTTTATTATTATTCCGTTAGAACATCCTGTCTGTGTGTTTTACACCGGACTCCGGGTTCCGTCTTTATTATTCTGTTGGAACATCCTGTCGGTGTAAATTTTACCTGACCTGGTTCCGTTATTATTATTCTGTTGGAATAACTTGTCTATGCGAAGTACCGCATACATGATGATTTCTTTTGTTATTCCATTCTTTATTATACTCAGTTGGTTAAAGTTTTGACTTCTATACTCCATGAAATTAGTAGAATATCTTTGATATTTGCGCTTCATCCAGTATCTTTTCATGGAAATATTCTTCTGATCATTCTTGAATTTTACTCTACAAAGCAGTATCATGTTGACAATTTGGACGTTAGTAGTTCTAGGACAAATTAATTCTTGAACTTGTTTTATTGAATTCTTATATCATTGTCATCATCCTCATGTTTATGTTATGTTGAAAGTCATCTGTGACCTGTAGTGCATAGATGGACTTGATATGATTATGACCAGGGATTATTCGGTATAATCATGACCGTAATGCTACAAATAATGTGAAAATTAAAAGTCATCATTGGCCCTAGTGCATTGATGGACAGTTTTTGGTATGATTATGGCTATGGATTCTCTTCGGCCAAGGGAGCAAAGATGAATTATTTTATGGCATGATCAGGACCGGTGATGAAAACACGATTATCTTTGGCCCGTAGTGCATGGATAATTCGTGGTCGTGATACTAAAGAATATCATTGGCCTGTAGTGCAGGGATGATTTAATGATGTGGATTATTTATTGAGCTGAGTCTCAGCGATAAAAGTGATGAAAAACTTTTTAAATCATAAAAGATAGTAGATTCAATTCTCTACTTAACTCTTTTATTGGATTGCTTGTTCCGCTGCAGTTAAACTTGATGTCTATTATATTTTATCAGTTTAATACTGTTGAAGGCTAACGATAATTTATTCTGCATTATCTTAGTCATAATATTTCTTACTGGGCTAGTTGAGCTCACCCTTTCTTTCACTGTTCTCTTCAGGAAATGAGAACATAGCAGGGACTAGTCGGGGAACGGAGTGACGGTCCAGAGGATAGCATTAGTAGTCCTCACTATTCTGTGAAATAGTGTATTAATAATTGTAATAAGGACTCTTTTTGAGTTTGTATAATCTCTAGAAGACAAAATTGTATTCAAACTCACAGTTATGTTTTGTCGTATTATACACGACAATTGTATTAGTAAGTTGTATTTGAATTATGTACCATGTATCTGACGACCCAAGATGGGTGATGTATACCTAATTTTGGGGGCGTCACAGTTGGTATCAAAGCTTAGGGATATGATCCCTGGCTAAGAAGTGAGATAAGAACTAGGAGGGGAGAGACGGGGAATTCCTTCGCTAGTATGACCTACCTAAGTTTATTTGGTATTTAATTGGTCGGTCAAAGTATAGGGATAATATGTGATATGTCAATTAACCCTTGTTTTGTGGCAGTATTTAAAAATGGCATCTGAGAATGTTGAGATTATCAATGGAGCATAGGAGACTGTTGAGTCTCCACAGATCAATAATCAGGATAATGTGCAACTAGAGGACAATACTCCTCATGAAAACAATAACACCAATGAAATGGTGAATGATGAAATGGTCAGAGACTTTATGCAATTCATGCAACAACAGGCGAAGGCAGCTCATGTCCAAAATGCAGGTAGAAATACTGATAACTCTCGGACGGTCACCGCTAAGCAGTTGAAGGAGCTGGGACCACCAGAGTTTTTGGGAAAGCCAGAACCACTTATGGCGGAGACATGGATAAAGCAGATTACCAAGATATTTGATGTCTTGGAATGCTCAGAGGAGCAAAAGGTTCCATTCACCACCTTTATGTTGCGTGAAGAAGCAGATCATTGGTGGGAATCTGTAAAACGTACCCAGACTGACGCACTCAAGATGTCTTGGGAGAAGTTCCAAGAGCTGTTCAACGACAAGTACTTTCCCAAAAGTATTCATCACATGAAGAAGGTAGAGTTTATCAAGCTGGAGCAAAACAATATGACCGTGTTGCAGTACGAGGCTAAGTTTGCAGAGTTGTCCCAGTTTGCATCCCATTTGGTCGATAATGAGGAGCGAATGACGCGAATGTTTCTGCGAGGTTTGAAACCCGATATACGTCAATACCTCATTTTTCATAAACTTTGTTTATATTCAGATATTGTGAATAGGGCTCAGTTAGTGGAGCGCGATAATGAGTTATCACAACCAAAAGGTAATGACCAGCAACACGATAATAATCATACCGGTGGCAACGGCCATCGGAACAATGATAACCATCGCGGGGGAAATTATCATACCAAGAATGGTAACCACTTCGGTGGTAATCGTGGCCAAGATAATAGAAATGAACATTTCAAGAAGAGAAGGTTCAATAATGACGTAAAGACGTCGGTACCAGCACCCGTTTTAAAGGAAGAAGAACGACCACCGGTCGTATGTTTCAAATGCGGACAGGAGGGACACATCCGTCCAAACTGTACGCAGCAGTCTAAAACATGTTTTAATTGCGGAAGAGAAGGTCACCTAGCTCGATTTTGTCGTATGATGAAGTCAATTCCAGCTGGGATAATGATGCCGAAGGATGTCCCAGACAAGCCAAAGCTGGTAGTTTAAGAGAGAGCGTTTTTTTTCTCGTGACGAGGAACCTGAATAAAATTATCACGTGTAAGTTAATCATAAGCTCTTACGAAGTCTATACCGTGTTAGATACCGGTTCTACTCACTCTTTTATTTCACCTAGTTGTGTTCAATTTTTGTACTTAACTCCGGAGAAGTTAAACTTTGATTTATCTATTGAAACTCCATTGGGAGAAACATTCGTTACCTCCATTGTTTATAAATCTTATTTAATTCAAATCGACACTTTCACGTTACGTGTTGATTTTGTCTCTTTGAAAATACTTGCCTTTGATGCGATTTTAGGAAACGATTGGTTAACTACTCATCATATTTTTTCGTAAGGTTGTTAGCTTTCATATTCCTAACCAACCTATTATGCGAATTCAAGCAACCAAACCACTAAATTCAATCATTATCATATCAAGCCATAAGTAAAGAGCCCCGATCCTTTTGTTGATGACTTCCTTGTGTGGAATGCACTGAAGCCAGACTTTCTATAGGCAACGTCGTGAATGACGATAACAAGTTGATAGGTATCATTGTGAGGTGCTATCTAGGTTAAGGGATAGAAGTCACAGTTGGTATCAATGTGACGTACTATCCAAGTCTTGGATGTGAGTAACAGTTTTGAATGATATTTTTATCATTAATAAATCTCTTGACGTATTCCTGAAGACTTCTTAGCCTACCCCAGAGAGTGAAATTGAATTTTGTATTGACACCAGTCAACGATCTCCTGTGTTCCATTGCTATTCTCAACATTCTTGGATGTCATTTTCAGATACTGCCACAAAACAAGGGTTAATTAACATATAACATATTATCTTTATACTCTGACCGACCAATTAAATACCAATAAACTTAGGTAGGTCATACTAGCGAAGGAATTCCCCGTCTCTCCCCTCTTAGTTCTAGTCTCACATCTTAGACAGGGATCATATCCCTAATCTTTGATACCAAATGTGACGCCCCCAAAATAGATATACATCACCTATTCTGAGTCGCTAAATATATGGTACTGAATACAAATACAACTAATTATACAACAGTCGTGTAAAAATACGACAAAATATATGATGTGAGTTTTAATACAAATATTGTCATCTAAACAATATCCACACTCAAAATAAGTCCTCAATACATTTATTAACACACTATGTCACATAATAGTGAGGACTACTAATGCTATCCTCTGGACCATCACTCCGTTCCCCGACTAGTCCCTGCTACGTTCTCATTTCCTGAAGAGAACAATGAAAGTAAAAGGGTGAACTCAACTAGCCCAGTAAGAAATATTATGACTAAGATAATGCAGAATAAATTATCATTAGCCTTCAACAGTGTTAAACTGATAAAATATAACAAACATCAAGTTTAACTGTTGTGGACAGTTTGGGCTGATATGTCCCTCTTTTTCACATTTATAGCATACGACCGGCGGTCGTTCTCCTCCCTTAAAACCAGTTGCTGCTGGTGCTGACGACTTCACAGTGTCATTTTTGAATCTCCTCTTTTTAAAATCTCCCCTCGACTCGCTTCTTCTATTTTCATGGCCACGATTACCACCAGAGTGGTTACCGCTTTTATCTGAATGTTTTCCTCCCCGCTGGTTTTTATTGCTCCGATGACTGCTGCCACCGGTATGACCCTGGTTGCGGTCCCTTGGTTGAACGTACTCGCTATCTCGCTCTAATAATTGAGCCATGTTGACAACATCCGAATATAAAGCAAATTTATGAGAGATAAGATATTGCCGAATCTCGAGTTTTAAACCTCTCAGAAGCATCCTCGTCATTCGTTCCTTATTCTCTACCAAATGAGGTACAAACCTGGATAACTCTGCGAACTTCGCCTCGTATTGGGACACCGTTATGTTGTTTTGTTTTAGTCTAATAAACTCTATCTCCTTCATATGGCGAATACTTTCAGGAAAGTATTTTTCGTTGAAAATGTTTCTGAAATATTTCCCAAGGCATGCTAAGTGTGGCTGGTTGGGTACACTTCACAGACTCCCACCAGTAGTCTGCCTCAATGCGGAACATAAAGGTGGCGAATGGAACCTTCTGTTCCTCCGTGCATCCCAAGACATCGAATATCTTGGTAATTTGCTTGACCCACATTTCCGCCAAGATCGGATCCGATTTTCCCTTAAATTCTGGTGGTCCCAACTCTTTGAACTGCTTGGCTGTGACAAGCCGCGCATTGCTAGGATTTCCACCCGTATTTTGTGCACGAGTCTCCCTCGTTTGATTTTCTATGAACTGCAAAAAGCTCCTAAACATCCCGTCGTTCATCGTCTGCTCAGTGGTAATGTTTACAGGAGGAATATTGCCTTCCTGTTGTACGTTCCCCTGAGTGGTGATTAAAGGTGTTTCCACGGTCTCATTAACTCCACCGTTAATATTCTCAGCTGTCATTCTTAAATACTGCCATAAAACAAGGATTAATTAAATAATTTAACATATCACATCACATATTAACCATATGCTTCAACTGACCAACAAATAAGCTTAGGTATGACACACTAGCGAAGGATTACTCGTCTCTCCCCTCCTAGTATTATTTCCCGATCTCCGCCAGAGACCATATCCCTAAGCTCTGATACCAACTGTGATGCCCCCAAAACAGGTATACAATCAAAATACATGGTACAGAAACAGCTACAACTTTATTAATACAACATAAAAACTATGAGTTTAAATACAAATATTGTCATCTAGACAATATCCACACTCAAATAAGTCCTCATTTCAATTATTGATACATTATTTTACAAAAATGGTGAGGACTACTAAAATAACTTCTAGAACCATCATTCCATACCCCGACTAGTACTCACTACATTCTCGCCTCCTGAGAAGAAAAATGGAACAAAAAGGAAAAGGGTGAGCTCAACTAGCCTAGTAAAGAACATTATGACTAAGATAATACAGAACAAATTATCGTTAGTCTTCAACAGGAAAAAATCTAATAGACAACAAGTTTTAAATCAATATTCGCAGCGAAAATAATAATTCATTAGAAGAGTTAAGTAGAGAATGAAATCTACTATCTTCTATATATGAATTTAAAAGTTCATCGTCTATCTTTTATCCCTGTAACATCAATTAATATATATCAGGAATTAAATATTCATCTTTGCACTACAGGCCAAAGATATTCATCAGTTGGTCATGTTCATCTAAACACCTGTTCATCTTTGCACTACAGGCCAAAGATATTCATCAGAAATCATTAATCTTTGCACTACAGACCAAAGATATTCAGTTATATCATCATTTAGGACTGAGGATGATGAAAAATATTTTAAAGAAAATGAATCCAGTGAAACAAAAGAATAAATATTAAGGATTCGTATTTCAGCTATTCCATGTCCAAAAATACCTCAGAAATAATTATAGTGGAATAAAATTCAAGAATGATAAAAACATGGATACAATCAAAGCTAGTATCCAGAATAGATATTTTGGACAAAAAGAAGAAAATTTCATTTTTCGGTGAATAGTGTCGTATACGTGAATAGTAACTTCGACACTAAAAGATAGAAATTTCATAAAAAAGATCATCATGTTTCGTGAATAGTACTCGTGAATAGTAACTCGTGAATAGTAACTCATGAATATTAACTCGCGAATAGTAACTCATGAATAGTAACTCATGAATAGTAACCCCGACATGAAAAAGTTCCAAATTTGATAAAAAGTTTCCACCAATATTTCGGCATAATGATATTGAATAAATAATATCATTTTCAAATAAAATAATATCCCTTACCTCAGAAAGAATAGTACTTCTAACTGGAATACTGCATATAGTACTGAAAGAACTTGCACCGTATAGCAATACTCAAAGTACTAGAATACTCACAAAATACGCTCGATATTATAGATAGAGAAAGAGAGAGAAATCTTTAGTTTCTGGTGTGATTTTCAATTCTAACCTAAGCACCTTATTTATAGGAAAATGCTTAGAACACCAAAGTAGAAAATTTAATAAAACATTAATATTATTAATTAAATTTCCTACGCCACCAAACTTCTGAACTTCAGCACTTTGCATATGTTGGTGTAGCCAAAAAATAAAAAAAATGTTTTTCTAATTATAAATATTTAAAACTTCCAAAAATCAATTATTCAGGAATTTTGGAACTTCAATAATTCATAATAAATAGCCATTTTATCAGAAAATTCGAATCTCGCAAATTTTTATAGGAAATTCAATTCTTAACAACTTTGCAGAAGAAAGTTTTTACAAATTCCAAACAGAAATTGACCAAAATTCATAAACGGACGATTTTACTGGCTATAATCAATTTTCAGTCAAGAAATGGGTTCATCAACATGTTTAACATGTTTTTAGTATTTATTGCAACAAAAATACTCCTCATCCTCATTTACTCATATATACCACATTCATTATAAAACTATCACCATTATTATATTAAAATAATATAATAAAATATTATTTTATCAGAAAAGATAAAATATCGATTTTCAACAATTGTCATTTTAAAAATTTTCTCCATCTATATCTACATAAAATGAATATTTTTCTCATCATATAAATCAATAATTAATTATTCACAAATAATATTACAGAATCATAATATTGACAACCAGGCAGTTCCTAGTAAAGAGGGGGCTTTCCAATAAGGATTTCTCCTTTCTAGCGCGCAATTAGGTGACCAAACCTCTTCTTAGACAGAACTTTCTAGACATTGCCAATAATGTTATCTAATAATATTATTCAGATAATATGAATTATTGCTTCGATAATGAAAAATACTGTGTAGTGATAATTATTGAAACAACAGTAATATAAAATATCAACGCAGCAATTATTGAATCAATAAAATAAAATATTGAACAGTAATTACTGTAACAATTATTGAGTAGTGCCTTCTTGAGTAAGAATCAATAATTGGTGCAATACCTTGTGCTACTGTGCAACAACGCGTATTACTGTGTTTTAACCACCGAGTTTTCCAACAGTGTTAACAGTAACAACAACGCTATTATTTATAAACAACTTATACTTGTCGTTTTATTCATCCAATCGCTATCTGTGACAACCCCAAAATAGGTTCATTCCACCCAACCCATTCTGAGTTGTCAAATACATGGTACAGAAACAACTACAACTTTTACAACCCATAAGCTGTGAGTTTGAATACAAACATTGTCATCTAGGCAATATCCACATGCAAATAAATCCCCATCATAATTATTGATACATAATTTTACAAAAAAAATGGTGAGGACTACTAAACAACTTTCTCTAGAACCTTCATTCCATACCCTGACTAGTACTCGCTACATTCTCGCCTCCTGAGAAGAAAAATGGAACAATAAGGAAAAGGGTGAGCTCAACTAGCCCAGTAAAGAATATTATGACTAAGATAATGTACAACAAATTATCCTTAGTCTTCAACAGGGAAAAATCTGATAGAATACAATAGACAACAAGTTTTAGATCAACAACTGCAGCGGAAATAACAATTCATTAGAAGAGTTAAGTAGAGAATAAAATCTACTAACATCTATGAATTTAAAAGTCCATCATCAATATTTTATCCCTGTAACATCAATCAATATATATCTCAAATCAAATCAAATATTCATCTTTGCACTACAGGCCAAAGATATTCATCAGTTGGTCATGTTCATCTAAACACCTGTTCATCTTTGCACTACAGGCCAAAGATATTCATCAGTCAGTCATGTTCATCTCAACACCTGTTCATCTTTGCATTACGAGCCAAAGATATTCATAATAAAATCAACCATCTTTGCACTACAGGCCAAAGATATTCATTAACACCATCATTTAGGACTGAGGATGATGAAAAATATTTTAAAGGAAACGAATTCAGTGAAACAAAATAACAAGTATTAAGGATTTGTACTCTAAACAATCCGAGTTCAAAAATACTTCATAAATAATCATACGGAAGTAAAATTCAAGAATGATCAAAACATGGATACAATCAAAGCTAGTATCCAGAATAGATATTTTGGACGAAAAGAAGAAATTTCATTTTTCGGTGAATAGTGTCGTATTCGTGAATAGTGTCGTATACGTGAATAGTGTCGTATACGTGAATAGTAACTCCGACACCAAAAGATAGAAATTTCACAAAAACATCTTCACACTTCGTGAATAGTACTCATGAATAGTAACTCGTGAATAGTAACTCATGAATAGTAACTCGTGAATAGTAACTCATGAATAGTAACTCGGGAATAGTAACTCATGAATAGTAACCCCGACATGACAAAGTTCTAAATTTGATAAAAAAATTCAACCAATATTTCAGCATCATGATATTGAAGAAATAATATCATTTGAGAAGAAAATAACATCCTTTACCTCGAAAGACAGCACTTCTAGTTAAAACACCAGATATAGGCTATGACTTGAACTTGCACCGTATAGCAATACTCAAAGTATACTCAAAATACTCACAAGAATACGCTCGATAATATAGACAGAGAAAACTTCAATTTCTGGTGTGATTTTCAATTCTAACCTAAGCACCTATTTATAGGAAATTGCTTAGAACACCAAAGCAGAAAATTTAATATAATAATAATATATATATTAAAAATTCTTATGCCCACTTTTCAGATCTGATTCAGCTCAATAACACATGCTCCCTTCTAGAAAAAATAAAATAAAAACGTTTTTCTTTTATAAAATAATTTAAACTTCCAAAAATCAATTATTTCGGAGCTCCGGAACTTCAATAATTCACAATAAATAGCCCTTTTGCCAGAAAATTCGAATCTCGCGAGTTTTTATAGGAAATTCCATTATCTACAACTTTGCAGAAGGAAGTTTTTCCAAATTCCAAACAGAAATTGGCCGAAATCCACAAACGGACGATTTTACAGGCTATAATCAAATTTCAGTCAATAAATAGGGTCTACCGACACATAAAACATGCTTTAAATATTTTTGATAACAAAAATACTCCTCCTCCACATATACTCATATACCCCACATTCATCGTAAAAATATCACCGTTAATATATTATTAAAATAATATATTTAAATGAATTATTTTATCAGAAAAATATAAAATATTAATTTTCAACAATTGTCACAATAAAAATTTTCTCCATCTATATCCACATAAAATCAATATTTTCCTCATCATATAAATCAATAATTTAATTATTCACAAATAATATTACAGAATCACAATACTGACAACCAGGCCGTTCCCAGGAAAGAGGGGGCTTTCCAATAAGAATTTCTTCTTACTGGCGCGCAATTAGGTGACCAAACATCTCCTTAGACAGAACTTTCTAGACATTGCCAATAGTGTTATCAAATAATATTATTCAGATAATATGAATTATTGCTTCGATAATGAAAAATACTGTGTAGTGATAATTATTGAAACAACAGTAATATAAAATATCAATGCAGTAATTATTGAATCAATAACATAAAATACTGAACAGTAATTACTGTAACAATTATTGAGTAGTGCCTTCTTACGTAAGAATCAATAATTGGTGCAATACCGTGTGCTACTGTGCAACAACGCGTATTACTGTGTCTTAACCACCGGGTATTCCAACAGTATTAACGGTAACAACTACGCCGTTATTTATAAATAACTTATTTTTGTCGTTTTCTTCATCCAATCGCTTTCCGTTATGGGGCCCACAAAAGACTGCGCCGTCGTACGAATATTCCCCGACATCAAGAATATTCCACGACCAAACGAATATTTCCCGACAACAATGAATATTTTATAACCACCTGCTTATTCGAAATATTTGCGTATTTTACCCATAACTATCCACATTATTCAAATCAACCCTTACTATTTCAAAATAATAAATAAAGGAAATTCCTTTTTATTAAAAAAAATTTTCGGGGTCTTACAACCTCCCCTCCTTATGAAATTTCGTCCTCGAAATTGACGTACGTAACTGGTGTTTCAAAAAGGTAAAGATACCTCGCTTTCATTTCCGTTTCCAACTCCAATGTCATTTCCTCTATAGCATGATTCCTCCACAAAACTTTAACTTGTGGTATGGCCTTCGTACGTAGGACATGCTCCTTCCCATCCAACATCTTGACAGGTACCTCCTCGTACGTTAAGTCTTCGGCTATTTCATCCGATTCTAACTCAATAACATGGTTCGAGTCGTCCACATCGGTACATAAAAAAAAACGTTATAAACACGCGTCATACTTGGCGATAAAACGAGTCTATAGGCCACAGTTCCTATTCGATCGAGAATTTCAAATGGATTAATAAATCGAAGGTTTGAGCTTTGCTCACATTGCCAATTCTCGCTTTTGAAATAACAACTTCTTGTACCTGCTTCTTTATATTCACCAGCTCCGGTGTGTAGCTTGAACAGCTTTAACTTTATCGATTAAAGTCGATTATACTCGTATATCATCACGTAGGTACCTAGAATTTTCATCTCCATCTCTATTATTTGTAAATTATACGAAATGAGTCTTTGACAATATCGTACTCGTACTTGTATACGATCTTCTACTCAACACGTCAGCTACAACGTTCACTTTTCCAGGATGACATGGTCAGAACATGTGCTGGAATGAGTCTCCTCTTGAGTTCTTCGAAGCTCTTCCCACATTCTTTGCTCCATTCGAATTTTGTATCTCAACGAGTCAGCTGCGTTAATGGAATAGCGATTCGAGAATATCCTTCAACGAATCTCCGATAATAATCAACTAAGCCTAGAAAGCTACGTATTTCGATTATCGACTTAGGTTGCTCTCAACTGTGACTCATATCCCAACCTTGGATAGCACGTTACAATGACACCTATCAGTTTACTATCGCACGAACATTGTGTCCCCTACGAAGAGTTTGGCTTCGGTGCATTCCACAAAGGAAGTCACAAGATAAAGGCTCGGGTATCAACTTCTACAGTTGGGTTTTTAACTCCTGAAGTTCAATAGGAGCCATTCGATATGAGATTTTAGAAATGGGTTTTGTACCGGATTCAAAGTCGATACAAAATTTAATATCACGCTCTGGGAGTAAGCCAAGAAATTCTTCAGGAAATACATCAGGAAATTTACTAACAACAGAAATATCATTCAAATCTGATGTACTTTTGTTCAAGTCCATAACATGGGCTAAGAAAACATGACATCCATTTTTCAATAAACGAACGACTTCATGGCTTGATATAAAAATATTTGACTTCAATGGTTTGATTGCTTGAGTTCGAATATCAGGTTGCTTAGGAATATGAAAACTAACAACCTTACAAAAGCAATTAATTTTGGCATGATGAGTAGTTAACCTTAAAATCACATCAAAAGCAAATATCTCTATAGAAATAAGGTTAACAGGTAATGTGATAGTGCCAACTTGAATCAAGCAAGATTTTTAAACAACGGTTGTAATGAAAGTTTCTCCTAACGGAGTCTCCATAGATAGGTCAAAGTCTAATTTCTCTGTAGTCAAGTTCAAACATTGAACGCAAGCAAGAGAGATAAAAGAATGGGTAGAACCGGTACCTAGTAAGGTATAAACTTCGCAAGAATTATAATTAACTAACCCGTGCTAACTTCGTTCGGGTTCCTCGCATTTTGACCGGTCACGACAAACGCTCTTCCAGGAATTGTTGACTTTGACTTTTCTGGGACAGCCTTTTGAATCACCATCCCCGCTGGAATTGGTTTCGCTACCGTACACTCTCGAGCGATATGTCCTTCCTTTCCACAATTATAGCATACCTTGAACTGTTGTGGGCAGTTTGGGCTGATATGTCCCTCTTTCCCGCATTTATAACATACGACCAGTGATCTTTCTCCTCCCTTGGAACCAGTTGCTGCTGGCACTGTCGTCTTCACATGGTCGTTGTTAAATCTCCTCTTTTTAAAATGTCCTCCCGACTCGCTTCTTCTATTTTCATGGCCACGATTACCACCAGAGTGGTTACCGCCTTTGTCCATATTCTTCTTTCTCCGCTGGTTATCGTTATTCTGATGACTGCTATCACCAGTATGATCCTGGTTATGGTCCTTCGGTTGAACGTACTCGTTATCTCGCTCTAACAACTGAGCCCTGTTGACAACATCTGAATAGATAGAAAATTTATGAGAAATGAGATACTGACGTATACCGGGTTTCAAACCTCTCAGAAACATCCGCGTTATACGTTCCTCATTCTCCACCAAATGAGGTGCAAACCTGGATAACTCCGCGAACTTCGCCTCGTACTGGGACACCGTCATGCTATTCTGCTCTAGTCTAATAAACTCCACTTCCTTCATATGGCGAATACTTTCAGGAAAGTATTTTTCGTTGAAAAGTTTCTGAAACGTCTCCCATGATATGCTGAGTGCGGCTGGATGGGTACGCTTCACAGACTCCCACCAGTAGTCTGCCTCGCCACGGAACATAAAGTTGGCGAATGGAACCTTCTGTTCCTCCGTGCATCCCAAGACATCAAATATCTTGGTAATTTGTTTGACCCACGTCTCCGCCATGATCGGATCCGACTTTCCCCAGAATTCTGGTGGTCCCAACTCTTTGAACTGCTTGGCTGTGACCACCCGTGAATTGCTATCATTTCCTCCTGTATTTTGAACACGAGTCTCCCTCGTCTGGTTTTGCATGAACTGCAAAAAGCTCCTAAACATTGCGTCGTTCACCGTCTGATCAGTGGTGTTGTTCACAGGAGGAACATTGCCAGCCTGTTGCACGTTCTCCTCATTGGTAAGTACAGGCATCTCCACGGTCTCATTTACTCCACTGTTAATATTCTCAGTCGACATTCTCAAATACTGTCATAAAACAAGGGTTAATTAAGCAAATCACATATCACATAATATCCCTATATACTGACCAACTAACAAATAAGCTTAGGTAGGACACACTAGCGAAGGAATTACTCGTCTCTCCCCTCCTAGTTCTATTCCCCGATCTCCGCCAGAGATCATATCCCTAAGCTCTGATACCAACTGTGACAACCCCAAAATAGGTTCATTCCACCCAACCCATTCTGAGTTGTCAAATACATGGTACAGAAACAACTACAACTTTTACAACCCATAAGCTGTGAGTTTGAATACAAACATTGTCATCTAGGCAATATCCACATGCAAATAAATCCCCATCATAATTATTGATACATAATTTTACAAAAAAAATGGTGAGGACTACTAAACAACTTTCTCTAGAACCTTCATTCCATACCCTGACTAGTACTCGCTACATTCTCGCCTCCTGAGAAGAAAAATGGAACAACAAAGAAAAGGGTGAGCTCAACTAGCCCAGTAAAGAATATTATGACTAAGATAATGTACAACAAATTATCCTTAGTCTTCAACAGGGAAAAATCTGATAGAATACAATAGACAACAAGTTTTAGATCAACAACTGCAGCGGAAACAACAATTCATTAGAAGAGTTAAGTAGAGAATAAAATCTACTAACATCTATGAATTTAAAAGTCCATCATCAATATTTTATCCCTGTAACATCAATCAATATATATCTCAAATCAAATCAAATATTCATCTTTGCACTACAGGCCAAAGATATTCATCAGTTGGTCATGTTCATCTAAACACCTGTTCATCTTTGCACTACAGGCCAAAGATATTCATCAGTCAGTCATGTTCATCTCAACACCTGTTCATCTTTGCATTACGAGCCAAAGATATTCATAATAAAATCAACCATCTTTGCACTACAGGCCAAAGATATTCATTAACACCATCATTTAGGACTGAGGATGATGAAAAATATTTTAAAGGAAACGAATTCAGTGAAACAAAATAACAAGTATTAAGGATTTGTACTCTAAACAATCCGAGTTCAAAAATACTTCATAAATAATCATACGGAAGTAAAATTCAAGAATGATCAAAACATGGATACAATCAAAGCTAGTATCCAGAATAGATATTTTGGACGAAAAGAAGAAATTTCATTTTTCGGTGAATAGTGTCGTATTCGTGAATAGTGTCGTATACGTGAATAGTGTCGTATACGTGAATAGTAACTCCGACACCAAAAGATAGAAATTTCACAAAAACATCTTCACACTTCGTGAATAGTACTCGTGAATAGTAACTCATGAATAGTAACTCATGAATAGTAACTCGTGAATAGTAACTCATGAATAGTAACTCGTGAATAGTAACTCATGAATAGTAACCCCGACATGACAAAGTTCTAAATTTGATAAAAAGTTTCAACCAATATTTCAGCATCATGATATTGAAGAAATAATATCATTTGAGAAGAAAATAACATCCTTTACCTCGAAAGACAGCACTTCTAGTTAAAACACCGGATATAGGCTATGACTTGAACTTGCACCGTATAGCAATACTCAAAGTATACTCAAAATACTCACAAGAATACGCTCGATAATATAGAGAGAGAAAACTTCAGTTTCTGGTGTGATTTTCAATTCAAACCTAAGCACCTATTTATAGGAAATTGCTTAGAACACCAAAGCAGAAAATTTAATATAATAATAATATATATATTAAAAATTCTTATGCCCACTTTTCAGATCTGATTCAGCTCAATAACACATGCTCCCTTCTAGAAAAAATAAAATAAAAACGTTTTTCTTTTATAAAATAATTTAAACTTCCAAAAATCAATTATTTCGGAGCTCCGGAACTTCAATAATTCACAATAAATAGCCCTTTTGCCAGAAAATTCGAATCTCGCGAGTGTATATAGGAAATTCCATTATCTACAACTTTGCAGAAGGAAGTTTTTCCAAATTCCAAACAGAAATTGGCCGAAATCCACAAACGGACGATTTTACAGGCTATAATCAAATTTCAGTCAATAAATAGGGTCTACCGACACATAAAACAAGCTTTAAATATTTTTGATAACAAAAATACTCCTCCTCCACATATACTCATATACCCCACATTCATCGTAAAAATATCACCGTTAATATATTATTAACATAATATATTTAAATGAATTATTTTATCAGAAAAATATAAAATATTAATTTTCAACAATTGTCACAATAAAAATTTTCTCCATCTATATCCACATAAAATCAATATTTTCCTCATCATATAAATCAATAATTTAATTATTCACAAATAATATTACAGAATCACAATACTGACAACCAGGCCGTTCCCAGGAAAGAGGGGGCTTTCCAATAAGAATTTCTTCTTACTGGCGCGCAATTAGGTGACCAAACATCTCCTTAGACAGAACTTTCTAGACATTGCCAATAGTGTTATCAAATAATATTATTCAGATAATATGAATTATTGCTTCGATAATGAAAAATACTGTGTAGTGATAATTATTGAAACAACAGTAATATAAAATATCAATGCAGTAATTATTGAATCAATAACATAAAATACTGAACAGTAATTACTGTAACAATTATTGAGTAGTGCCTTCTTACGTAAGAATCAATAATTGGTGCAATACCGTGTGCTACTGTGCAACAACGCGTATTACTGTGTCTTAACCACCGGGTATTCCAACAGTATTAACGGTAACAACTACGCCGTTATTTATAAATAACTTATTTTTGTCGTTTTCTTCATCCAATCGCTTTCCGTTATGGGGCCCACAAAAGACTGCGCCGTCGTACGAATATTCCCCGACAGCAAGAATATTCCACGACCAAACGAATATTCCCCGACAACAATGAATATTTTATAACCACCTGCTTAATCGAAATATTTGCGTATTTTACCCATAACTATCCACATTATTCAAATCAACCCTTACTATTTCAAAATAATAAATAAAGGAAATTCCTTTTTATTAAAAAAAAATTTCGTGGTCTTACACTATCCGTTATGGGGCCCACAAAAGACTGCGCTGTCGTACGAATATTCCCCAACAGCAAGAATATTCCACGACCAAACGAATATTCTTCGACAACAATAAATATTTTATAACCACCTGTTTATTTTAAAAATATTCGCGCATTTTACCCATAACTAACCACATTAATCAATTCAACCCTTACTATTTCAAAATAATAAATAGAGGAAATTAAATTTCATTTATAATAAGTTGGGGCCTTACATATTATATATATATAAACTCACGAGTCATTACCCCCGTGATATAATCTGTCAAAACCTCGTGAATCTATGCCAACCATCAAATTATTACAGGTATATATATATATATATATATATATATATATATATATATATATATATATATATATATATATATATTAATAATAATAGTTGTACTCCCTCCCTGCCCACTTTCTAATTCATTACATATATATATATATAATACTCCATCCTGACTCAACAAAAATAACTCCCCCCACTTTTCATTTAATTTTTCAAACGTGGCCCCCACATGAATATATTAACAAAATTTCTACCGATTATTTTGAAAAATGGGTAAATGGGAGGTCCACAAAATAAGCAAAATTTATATCAAATACTATAGCAATAACTGAACAAAACTGCATGACTTCTTAAGTAAGCATCAATAATCAATACCGCGTGCTACTATTTAACCACGCGTATTACTGTACTTTTAACATCGGGTGTTTCAACAGTTAACGGTAAAACTTCCGCCATTATTTTCATAAAGTATTTTTGTCGTTTTCTCAATCCGACAATAATTCCGTTGTGGGGGGTCCACCAATGATTGTGTCGTTGTACGAATATTCCCTGTTTAAAACGAATATTCCCCGACCAATCGAATATTATATAATAACTTGCGTACTTTGCAAAATTTGTAAATATTACCCACAACTATAATATTATATCAAATCCACACCATAATATTCAAAAATATATTTCGATAAAATTTAATCTTTATTCAAAAAGTTAGGGTCTTACAACCTCCCTTTCTTATGAAATTTAGCCCTCGAAATTAGGGTACGTACCTGGTATGTCGAAGAGATAAGAATACCTTGATGTCATTTCAGATTCTAACTCCCAAGTCATTTCCTCAACATCGTGGTTTCTCCACAAAACTTTGACTTGAGGTATAACCTTAGAGCGTAGAATATGTTCCTTCTTATCCAAGATTTGAACATGAACCTCTTCATACGTCAAATCTTCCGCTATTTCGTCCGGATCTAACTCAATAATGTGATTCGAGTCTTCCACATATTTACGTAACATGGATATATGAACAACGTTATGAACACGAGACATACTTGGCGGTAAAACGAGTCTATAGGCCACAGTTCCTACTCGATCGAGGATTAAAAATGGGCCGATGAATCGAGGATTGAGCTTTCCTCTCTTTCTAAATCTCGTAACTCCTTTCCATGGAGCAACACGTAACAACACATGATCTCCTATATCGAATTCCACGTCCTTTCGATGAAGATCAGCATAACTCTTTTGTCGATCTTATGAGGTTTTTATACGTTGTTGGATCGTTTGAATCTTTTCCGTAGTCATACGTACCAACTCCGGTCCCAACAACATTACTTCACCCACCTTATGCCATCATACTAGAGAACGAAACTTTCTTACATACAACGCCTTGAATGGAGCCATGCCAATACTTGTTTGATAACTGTTGTTGTAGGAAAATTCCACCAATGGTAAGAACTTATCCCAACTTCCCTTGAATTCAAGGACATGGAGTCTTAATAAATCTTCAAGAGTTTGAATAGTCCTCTCCAACTGCCCGTCCGTCTGAGGATGATATGCCGAGCTAAATCGTAAATTCGTGCCCATAACTTTTTACAAACTAACCCAAAATCTTGAAGTGAATCTTGGGTTTCGATCAAAAACTATGGATACTGGCATACCATGCAATCTTACAACCTCGTTTATGTACATACGAGCAAGACGTTCAAGTGTATAAGTTTCTCGTATCGGTAAAAAATGAGAAGACTTAGTCAATCTATCAACAATGAACTAAATCGCATCTATGCCTTGAGAAACTTTGGGAAGACCGGTAACGAAATCTATGGTAATGTGCTCCCACTTCCATTCTGGAATTTCAAGTGGTTGCAATAGACCTTTTGGTACTTGATGCTCCGCCTTGACTCGTTGACACGTTAGACACCTTGAGATAAACAACGCTATCTCTCTCTTCATATTGTTCCACCAAAATGTATGACGAATATCATGATACATTTTGGTACTCCCAGGATGGATTGCAAACGGTGTGTTGTGCGCCTCCATCATGATTTTATACTTTAAATTAGGGTCGTTAGGAACACAAAGTCTGGAGTTGACTCGAAGTATTCCTTCTTCATCGATTCTTGCTTCCGGCATAGCACCTTCTTGCACTTTCTTCCTCATACGCATCAGCTCCAGGTCTGTAGGTTGAGCAGTTTTAACTTTATCAATTAAAGATGGTTCTACTCGTATATTCGTCATCATCACATGGGTCCCTGGAGTTTTTAACTCTATCTCCATCCTTTGCAAGTCACACAAAATGGGCCTTTGCGTTGACAATATCGCACTCGTACTTGCATACGATCTTCTACTCAATGCGTCAGCTACCACGTTCGTTTTTACAGGATGGTATTGGATGGTATGATCATAATCCTTCAACAATTCAAGATAACGTCGTTGTCGCATGTTGAGTTCCTTTTAAGTGAAGAAATATTTGAGACTTTTATGATCCGTAAAGTTTCTTTGAATACTCGGTTCATCATATCCATGAAAGCAGCAGGAGCATTAGTCAATCCAAAAGACATGACTAGAAATTCATAATGCCCGTACTGAGTTCTGAAAGTCGTCTTTGGAATGTCATCAGTTCTAATCTTTAATTGGTGATATCCGGAACGAAGATCAATCTTTGAAAAGAATTTGGCTCCTTGCAACTGGTCAAACAGGTCATCAATACGTGGTAATAGGTACCTATTTTTTATGGTGACATGATTCAACTCCCGATAATCAATACAAAGTCGCATACTCCCATCTTTATTCTTCACGAATAGAACAGGAGCACCCCAAGGAGAAGTACTAGGACGAATAAAGCTAATATCTAACAAGTCTTGCAGTTGAGTCTTTAACTCCTGAAGTTTAATAAGAGCCATTCGATATGGGGCTTTGGAAATGGGTTTTGTACCAGGTTCAAGGTCGATACAAAATTCAACTTCACGCTCTGGGGGTAGGCCAGGAAGTTCTTCAGGGAATACGTTAGGAAATTCATTAACAATATAAATATTATTCAAAACTGACGTATTTTTGTTTAGATCCGTGACATGAGCTAAGAAAGCTTGACATCCATTTTTCAATAAACGAATAACTTTATGGCTTGAGATAAAAGTGATTGATTTTAATGGTTTGGTTGCTTGAATTTGCATAATAGGTTGGTTAGGAATATGAAAGCTAACACCCTTACGAAAATAATCAATTTTTGCATGATGAGTAGTTAACCAATCAATCCCTAGAATCACGTCAAATGCAAGTATTTTCAATGAAATAAGATCGACAGGTAATGTGAGGGTACCGATTTGAACCAAACAAGACTTATAAACAGTGGATGTAATGAAAGTTTCTCCCAACGGAATTTCCACAGATGATTCAAAGTCTCATTTCTCCAGAG
Organism: Panax japonicus; assembly: GCA_020205505.1. Lineage (NCBI taxonomy): Eukaryota > Viridiplantae > Streptophyta > Magnoliopsida > Apiales > Araliaceae > Panax > Panax japonicus. Next base: position 91,885,973 of record CM035113.1, read on the forward strand.
TTAAATTTAATCGTTGAGCTCAAGTAGGAGAAATAAAAGAATGGGTAGAACCGATATCAAACAAGGTATAGACTTCGCTAGAGTTTATGATAAGCTTACCCGTGATTACCTCGTTTGGGTTCCATGCTTTCTGGGTGGTCACGACAAATCCTCTCCCTTGCACCACCGGCTTTGACTTTTCTGGGACGGCCTTTGGTGTCTCCATCCTAGCTGTACTTGTCTTTGGATGGCATCGCGTATCCGCATTTGAAGCATATGATAGGTGGTCGTTCTCCTTCCTTAACCTCGGTTGCTGGTGCTGACGTCTTTTCATCATTGTAGAATCTCCTTTTCTTGAAATGTCCATTTTTACTGTCTTGTCCATGATTACCACCGAAGTGGTTACCATTTCTGGCATGTTGATTCCCTCCACGTTTGTTGTCACCGCTTCGATGACTGATACCACTGGTATTTTCATGATGCCGACTGCTTTCTCTTGGTTGCGTTGACTCGTTACCGCGCTCCAAAAACTGAGCCCTATTTACAACATTAGAGTACAAACACAGTTTATGAGAAATAAGATATTGACGTATCTCCGGTTTCAAACCTCTTAAAAACATTCGCTCCTCATTATCAACCAAATGGGATGCAAACCGGGATAACTCCGCAAATTTAGCCTCGTATTGCGACACGGTCATATTGTTTTGTTCCAACTTGATAAACTCCACCTCTTTCATATGACGAATACTCTCGGAAAAGTACTTGTCGTTGAATAGCTCTTGGAACTTCTCCCAAGATATCTTGAGTGCGTCAGGCAGGGTACGTTTTACAGATTCCCACCAAATAATCTGCCTCTTCACGCAACATGAAGGTGGCGAATGGAACCTTTTGTTCATCGGAGCATCCCAAGACATCAAATATCTTGGTGATCTGCTTTATCCATGTTTCCCCCTTAAGTGGTTTTGGCTCTCCAATAAACTCAGGTGGTCCCAACTCCTTGAACTGTTTAGCGGTGACCGTCCGAGAGTTTCCAGTGTTTCCACCTACTTTTTGGATCGGAGCCGCTCTCGCCTGATGTTGCATGAATTGTATAAAGTCTCTGAACAATCCATCATTCATCATTTGGTCAGTGTTAATGTTTGCATGAGGATTATCGCCTTCCTGATGCACATTCTGCTGATTATTGATATGTGGAGACTCAACGGTCTCTTGTGATCCATTGCTATTCTCAACATTCTCGAATGTCATTTTCAGATACTGCCACAAAACAAGGGTTAGTTGACATGTAACATATTATCTCTAAACTCTGACCAACCAATTAAATACCAAATAAATTTAAGTAGGTCATACTAGCGAAGGAATTTCCCGTCTCTCCCCTCCTAGTTCTAGTCTCACATCTTAGCCAAGGATCATATCCCTAAACTTTGATACCAACTGTGACGTCCCAAAAATAGGTATACATCACCTATTTTGAGTCACCAAATACATGGTACAGAATACAAATACAAACTTAATTATACATCATGAGCTGTGAGTTTAAATACAAACATTGTCTTCTAGACAGTATTCAAACTCAAAATAAGTCCTTAATACAATTATTATCACACTATTTAACAGAATAGTGAGGACTACTAATGCTATCCACTGGACCATCACTCCGTTCCCCGACTAGTCCCTGGTACGTTCTCATTTCCTGAAGAGAACAATGAAAGAAAGGGTGAGCTCAACTAGCCCAATATGAAATATTATGACTAAGATAATGCATAATAAATTATCATTAGCCTTCAACATTGTTAAACTAATAAAATATAACAAACATCAAGTTTAACTGCAGCGGAACAAGCAATCCATTAGAAGAGTCAAGTAGGAAATAAAATATATTATCTTCTATGATTTAAAAGGTTTTTCATGACTTTTATAGCTGAGACTCAGCTTAATAAATAATCCACAACATCCATGCACTACGGCCAAGGATATTCATTAGTATCACAACCATAAATTATCCATGCACTACAACCAAGGATATTTGTGTATTCATCAATGGTTATGATCATGCCAACAATTGTCCATCAATGCACTACGGGCCAATGAGGACTTTTACCACATCATTTGTAACATTGCGGTCATGATTATACCGAATAATCTCTGATCATAATCATACCAAGTCCATCTATGCACTACAGGCCACAAATGACTTTTAACATAATATAAATATGAGGATGATGACAATGATATAAGAATTCAACAAAATAAGTTCAAGAACCAATTTATCTAGGAACTGATAACGTCTAAATTGTCAACATGATACTACTTTATAGAGTAAAATTCAAGAATGCTCAGAAGAATATTTTCATGAAAAGAAACTGGATGAAGCACAAATATCAAGGATATTCGACTAATTTCATGGAGTATAGAAGTCAAAACTTTAACCAACTGGGTATAATAAGGAATGGAATAACAAAAGAAATCATAAGGCATGCGATAGACCGCACATGCAGGTTACTCCAAAAGAATAATAATTAAGGGAACTAGGTCCGGCGTAAAACGCACATACATGATATTCTAACAGAATAATAAAGACGGAATCAGGTCCGGCATAAAACGCACAGATAGGATATTCCAACAGAATAATAAAGACGGAATCAGGTCCGGCATAAAACGCACAAACAGGATATTCTAACAGAATAATAAAGACAGAATCAGTTCCGGTGTAAAACGCACAGACAAGATATTCCAACAGAATAATAACGAATGGAATAATAGAAGAATTTCACCAAGTATAGGGTAGCCCGCGTATACAGGTTATTCCAACTGAATAATAAATACTGGAATAACAGAAGTTCTATTCATGAATAGAAAAGAAATAATACCCCTTACGAGTACAACAATTAATATCCCTTACCGTAAAAGAAACTGGATATAAGAGTAGGGAAGTAGCAAAATACTTTTTTATAGTTTCTCTATAATTTCTCTCTAGAGTTTCAGTGAATTCGTAAGAAATAATGAAGGAATGAGCTTCTATTTATAGGAGAATGGAAGGGCACTGCTCATGAACGAAATAATTTTGAAGATGAGTCACGGGCGAAAGGAAAATTTCTTCAGACGCAAATTAATTATCCCACATGTGAATTTCCTCAAATTCAACGACAACTTATATATATATATATATATATATATATATATATATATATATATATATATATATATATATATCAACATGTTTCCCCCACCAATATCAATTCATAATAAAACAACTAACATTTCACTTTTCCACCAAAAACTCTACTTTTCCACCAAAATCCATTATCATATATATATATATATATATATATATATATATATAAAATAAAGATACCTCCTTCCTTCCTACGCCACTTCTCCTCTGTAAGACCCCAACTTTTGAATAAAGATGAATTTTCTATAATTATCATTTTTGAATATTATTGAATGAATTTAATATAATGTTATAGTTGTGGGTAATATTTACAAATTTTGTAAAGTATGTAAGTTGTCATATTATATTCGATTGGTCGGGAAATATTCATTTTAGCAGGGAATATTCGTACAACGGCACAATCATTGGTGGACCCCACAACGGAATTATTATCGGATTGAGAAAACGACAAAAATACTTTATGAAAATAACGGCGGAAGTTTACCGTTAACTATTGAAACACTCGGTGTTAAAAGTATAGTAATACGCGTAGTTGCACAGTAGCACACGGTATTGATTATTAATGCTTACGTGGGAAGTCATTCAATTTTTCTTATTTTATAGACACCCATTTACCCGTTTTTTCAAAATAATCGGTAGAAGATTATACAACATATATTTATATTATACGTGTGTGAAGTGATGTGTGTGTTGGTAAATGTGAGTGGTGGAGTGTGTGAATATATATATATATATATATATATATATATATATATATATAATCTAGAAAAATGGAGGAATAATAGGTGGGGCACATATTTAAAATTGGTGGAGGAAATTTGAATGCATGTTCAGGTGGTTTAAGTTTTCAACCAACATGTGGCTATATATATATATATATATATATAAGTTAAGTTTGAAAAATTGGCATGGAGGATAAGATGAGTTCACGGGGTTTCACCCATGATTTCTTTTTCTCTGCACATGTTATATATATATATAATATATTATTTTTTATTTAAAAGATTCTGCTTTAAATATGGACCGTCAGATTAAAGTAAATCAATCTGGACCGTTCATGAGTTAGTTACTATGCAGTCCATTTTTTTTATAAATAGAAGCTCATTCCTTCATTATTTCTTACGAATTTACTGAAACTCTAGAGAGAGAAATTATAGAGAAACTATAGAAAAGTATTCTGCTACTTCCTTACTCTTATATCCAGTTTCTTTTACGTAAGACATATTATTTGTTGTATTCGTAAGGGGTATAATTTCTTTTGTATTCATGAAGAGAACTTCTGTTATTCCATTCTTTATTATTCTACTGGAATAACCAGTATACGCGGACTACCCTATACTTGGAACCATTCTTCTATTATTTTGTCTTTATTATTATTCTGTTGGAATATCCTGTCTCTGCGTTTTACGTCGGACCTAGTTCCGTCTTTATTATTATTCTGTTGGAAGATCCTGTTTGTGCGTTTTACGCCGGACCTGGTTCCGTCTTTATTATTATTCTATTAGAATATCCTGTCTGAACAAAACTAAGTGACTTCTCATGTAAGCATCAATAATCAATACCGTGTGCTACTGTGCAACTACGCGTATTACTGTACTTTTAACACCGGGTGTTTCAACAGTTAACGGTAAAACTTCCGTCGTTATTTTCATAAAGTATTTTTGTCGTTTTCTTAATTCGACAATAATTCTGTTGTGGGGTCTAGGGCTGAGCAAGTAACCAAATTGAAACCGAAACCGCACCAAAAACCGCACGAACCGCACCAACGGTTCTGGCGTATGTGGCGGTTTTAGGTGGGTTGAATAACCAAATTTACGGTTTCGATTTGGTTACTGGCCAAAACCAAACCGCATAAAACCGAAACCGCACCATGTGTGTATGTATATATTATCTCTAGTAAATTCTAAAATTACTTTTCACTTGAACACGCTCAGAAAAAACCCCAGTCTTGCATTGTCATTTTTTTCACCAATTGAAAGAAGATGTTAGAGGTTATAGAGTCAAAAATTAAGCAATTGGATTTTGGAATTTTGAATTTGTTTGATGCGTTATTGGAGGGGCTTATAGTTGAGGGGCTCGAACACTTGATGCATTGGTTAATGTCAATGCTATAATTGTAATAGTCTAATAGATTATTTTTATTCCTCCCTGCAATATATTTTATTCTATCTTGATCAGTATATACTTTTAATTTTTGGGGAACTAAATAAACATTCTTGCTTGTTATCGAATAGTCTTCGTTGTTTTATATAGCGTATATTTTAGTTTTAAAGCATGCTTGATATAATTCTCATTTTCGACTTTGTCACTAAGTTAATTGCTCGATGTAAGTTTTATGTTAAATTTTATTGAAGGCTTAAACTTTTTTGTTGTTTCAATTGGTTTTGGAACCGAAACCGCACCAATTAAAACCGCACCGCACACTTTAAAACCGAACCGCACCAATCACAAACGGTTTCGGGTGCGGTTTTGAATTTTTCAAACCGCACCTAAGCGGTTTCGGGTGCGGTTTGGACTTCAAACCGCACCAAACCGCACCATGCTCACCCCTAGTGGGGTCCACCAATGATTGTGCCGTTGTACGAATATTTCCTGTTAAAATGAATATTCCCCAACCAATGGAATATTATAAAACAACTTGTGTATTTTGCAAAATTTATAAATATTACCCACAACTATAACATTATATCAAATTCATTCCATAATATTCAAAAATGATATTTATAGAAAATTCATATTTATTTATAAAAGTTGGGGTCTTACAATACAACCGTCGTCTATACTTTTAGTGACAGATAACATATAGCGTCGCTAAAAGTATAGACGCCGGTTGTATGACCGAACAGTCGTCGGGTCCGTCGCTAAAGGAGGGTTAGCTCGGGTGAGTTGGATAAGGGGTGAGCTTAAGATCCGGACCGTATATATATATATACAGTAAGGATCAGGTGCTTACCCTTAAAAAGCTTACCCAGCTTACCTATTAAAAACTCCTACTCATTTCTCTCTCCTCGCTCAAAACAGTTCGCATCATTTTTTCTTCTATCTTATTTCTCTCATCTGAAATGGCGAACTGAGGAATCCATTTGCTTCCGAAAAATTGAGCGAGAGAATCGATTCTATCTCCATCCGAAAATCGACCGAGAATCGATTCCAAATCTGAAGCATAATCCCACGGTCGACCTCTGCCCTCATGTGCTTCCAAAACAAGCCATAATCCTAATATGTATCCAATCCAAATCAGTTTTTTATGGGTATTCCAAAATAAGTTTTTTATGGGTATGATAACTTAGATTTTTGTTTGTCACAATAATCAAAACAGTTATTTCTCTTTCTCGTGGTGTTTTATTTGAAAAATTATAGTTTATTGTAATTAAAGCATTAAAAGATTCATCTTTTAGGAGTACAGGGACTGGAAATAAACAAGTATACAAATGGATTAAAGCTTATCATTATCACATTTTTTCTAACGCTCACTAGAGCTTTCAGTTAGTAAAAAATGGTATTCTGACTTTTTGTGACGAAAGATTATGGATAATGAAAGGGTTGTAATTAACATGACAAAGTATAAAAAAGAGCTAAGGAATTTCTATTTGAAATTTGTGTGACATCGATCAGGAATGGGGATAAAGTCCATGGTGTTAATTTATTTATTACTATTATATGGATGGACTGTTGTGGCTCTGCTATTTTTTTCAATTTTGGAGTAATAATGAAGGTCTTTTTTTATGCCATGAGTCATGAAGCATTGATAATTTCTTATGCTAGTTGCTAATTTGGGTTGTAGAGTCAGGGTCAGCCTATGTTGACCATTTGCTTACTTATCCAACCCAAGCTCTGCTAAACCCAAACTACATTTCTCAAACATTTTATGAAAATTCCTCATAAAATGTAAACAATTGCTCAGTTCTACTGTATGTAATCAATTGCTAAACTGTTCTACTGTATGTAATCATTTTCTAAACTGTTTTAGTTGTAGGGGTTAAACTGTTTTAGTTGTAATATGTAATCAATTGTTGTGTCCTTGGGGGTTTACTTCTGGCTAGTTGTAGTATGTTCATTGCTAGTCTTATTATGCAGTTTTGTTATTTGAGTTGCTCGGTTCCATTTGAGTTGCAGCTATAGTCATGATTAGGGCTTAATCATGACATGTATTATGATTTTTATTTGAGTTGATCGGTTCCATGTGTATTATGTACTATTAATGGTTCTAAAACATCAGTAACTGTATTCGTGTTTGAGGAACACTTTCTCACTTTTGCAGCTATGAACGCACATTGTGATTGTGAGAGGCGACCTCAACTTAAAACAGCATGGACCGATTCAAACCCAGGAAGAAGGTTTTTATCATGTCCAAATTATGGAAAAGTAACGGAATGGAGGAAAAGATGGAGAAAATGTGTGAACTAGGCAAAATACGAAGAAACAAATTTATTGTTGCACTTGTTATTTCTTGGTTATTGATTGTAATCATGTTATTGTAGATATACTAAATATTGTAATGTAATATTGTGTTAAATATTGTCATGGTTATTGATTGTCAGGTTTGTAGTACTTGTTTCCAAGACTGAGGTATATTCTGGTGATTATGGATGTCTGTACTAGTTAAGTGATGCAATAGTAATGTTTTAGGTGTGAAGAATTTGTTGCCTTGGAATTATACTGTAGGTTTGTTTCAAATGTATGGAACTGTACGCTGTAATAGTTAGAGCAAAATTTGGACGGTAAAAAATTGTAATATGCTGGTTCAAAGTGAAGCACAAACAGGTCATACTGTTTCAATTAGTCATACTGTTTACTAATCAACTGTCTGTTCTCCTGTCTGAAATTTCACAAGACCATGTGATTGTCAACTGTGCAACATTATTTCTACTGAAGAAACTTGTTTCACATTACTTTATATCCTGTGTGTTTTTTAGTGATACGGTATTAGAAGAATTTGCAGCACAAAGGTAAAACAAGCTGCAATACTACTGAATACTGATACATCTATGCACGATGCATATTCTCCACCTTCGAGTAGGGAGTAGGAATACTACCCAAACAAAATTGACCATTGTACTTGGCTAGCCCATTAGGCGACTCGCCTAATGGGCTAGCCAAGTGCAATGGTCAATTTTGTTTGGGTAGTATTCATACTCCCTACTCGAAGGGATCAGGTGCTTGCCATTAAAAAACTTACCCAACTTACCTATTAAAAACTCCTACTCATTTCTCTCTCCTCGCTCAAAACAGTTCGCGTCATTTTTTTCTTCTCTCTTATTTCTCTCATCTGAAAGGGGCGAGCTAGGTGCCATCTTCATCCGGAAAATTCGTATACAAATTCGTCCCTCGTCCGATTCTCAATCATGTGCTTCCAAAAGAAGCCCTAAATCCTGGTATGTCTCCAATCCAAATCAGTTTTTTATGGGTATTCCAAATCAAGCCCTAATTGAAAATGTTCTCTCTCATTTTCGTGTTTTCAGACAAACTAAAGCCCTAATAGGAACGAAACTGTGTTCGATTTCTTCTGACATCTGGGATAAGCTTTTAAGGTGCGATTTCTTCAGACAAAGCAAAGCCCTAATAGGAACGAATCTGCGTTCTTGAAACTGATTTGTTTTAATGTACTTTTTCCCTTTTCTTTGAAATTGACTCAATTTTAAAACATATGACAGAGAATTTGAAAAAGTTGAAATTGTTAGAGAATTTAAAAATTTTGAAATTCCAGAAATATATGCACAGGGTATTTGAGTTTTTATTTGACTTGCTGGATTGGGCTAAATTATACTAATATTTTTATTTGGTTTGCTGGATTGGAGCTAATATGTATTAGTGGTGATACTAATATTATATTGTTGAATAATCTCAAAGCATAGTAAGAATATTATTAGTGGTGATGCAGTTTGTTTTTGCCAGTTTATTTCTTTCTTTCTTAAAATGGCACAGTGTCATTCCTGAAATTTTCCAGAATTTGAAAAAGTTGAAATTGATTGCTTATCTCCTTTTATGGAAGTTGAATGACAAGTATTACTTAATCGTTCTTTTGAATTTATTCTTAGGGAACTGTTGTTTATTATGGATTCTATGAACCTTGAAATTGATAGTTGTGGGGATAATGCAGAAATGAATTTAGATTGCATTTATAATTTTGAAATGGAGATGGAGAGGGATGACTTGATTGAAGAGGGGTTGGATGTGAACAATGATAAATCTGTTGTCTACTACCCTCAAGTAGCCGATGAATTTACGCCTAAGCTAGGTCAAGAATTTCAAACATTAGAGGACGTTCAAACTTTTTACAATATGTATGCAGTACATGCTGGTTTTAGTGTGCGAAAACATACCGAGAAAAAAAAGGAGGGAAGTGGTGAGATTGTGAGGAAGGAGTATGTCTGTTATAAGCAAGGAAAGGGCAAACTAGTAGCCAATGTGGATGCAAAAAGAAAACGTGGATCTCGTAAAGAAGGTTATAGTGCAAGAATTGTGGTGGTTAAAAGAAATGACTTGTACGTAGTAACCATAACTGAAGAGGGCCATTGTCACCCATTGTCAACCCCACATAAGAGACATCTGTTACGATCGCACCGTAATGTGTCAGCTGCCCAAAAATGATTGAGTCAACAACTTGGCATTGTAAATATACCACAATGTCAACAATACAACTTTCTTGCAGTGCAGGCGAGGGGGATTGAAAATATTGGGTGCACGCAACGAGATTTATATAATTTTGAAAAAGATAATCGTAATGAGCTGAAGGGACAAGATGGCGATATGTTGAATGAGTACTTGAAGTTAGAACAACAGAAAAATCCTGCATTCACCTTTACAATTGATACAGACGATGAAAAAAGGATTACTCGTTGTTTTTGGGCTGATGCAACTTCGAGACAGACTTATAGATTTTATGGCGATGTTGTCATTTTTGATACCACGTACAACACTAATCATTACAGAATGATATTTTCACCACTAATGGGGGTTAATAACCATGGTCAAACTATTGTATTTGGTTGTGCTTTCTTAAGTGATGAAACCATAGATACTTTTGTTTGGCTTTTCAAGTGTTTTTTGGATGCAATGTCAGGTGATGCACCTAAGATGATTATCACTGATCAGGATCCGGCTATGACAAACGCCATTTCACATATCCTTCCTAAGACATTTTATAGGTATTGTAGTTAGCACATTTTAACCAAATTTTCAGAGAAGATTGACTCAGCAAAATACAGTGCTTATTATAAAGAGTTTGCAGATTGCATTTGGAATTCAGAGACTGTGGAAAAGTTTGACTCTACTTGGGTGGAGTTGTTGGAGAAAAGTGGGTTGGCTACTAATAAATGGCTACAATCAATGTATGACATCCGTTGTAGATGGGCACCCGCACATGTGAATCATGTTTTCTTAGCTGGCATGTCAAGTAGCCAACGAGTGGAGAGTTCTCATGCGTTTTTTAAAAGATTTGTTTCTAAAGAAAATTCACTAGTGAATTTATATGATTCAATTTGGTCGGGGCCTTCAACATCAACGATATGTAGAGTTGGAATCAGATAACAAAGATTTGATTGAGAGACCGAGAATGAAAATTGTCAATCATTTCTTAAGTCAAATGGTGGACATTTATACATATTCTATGTATTATAAATTTGAAGATGAGTTGTGTGAGTCTTTGAATTATAAGATTGAACTTATGAAAGAGGATGTCAACTACCATGTATATAAGATTTGTCGAAGGAATGTCAACAAGTGTAATGTAAGAGAAATCCATTATGACAAATCTTGGGATTATGCTACATGCACTTGCAAAAAATTTGAGAGTTTAGGAATCCTATGTCGGCATGTACTAGCTTACTTGAATAAGTATCATGATCTTGACAAGTTGCCTACAAAATACATTTTATCGAGATGGACAAAGACAACAAAATCAATAAGTGTAATTGATCATAATGGTGTGGTGATAAAAGATGACAAGTCATACTTACTCTTGCGGAGTCAATTGATTCAACGTTCTTTAAATTTGATTGATAGTGCTTTCATAAATGAAGAAGCCACAAAATTTGTAAAAGAATGTCTAGATAATGGATATGAGAGGGTGAAGCAAATTATTGGAAAGACTGATTTCGAAAGAAACAAGGAAATGGAGTGTGGTGGAATGAGTGTATCCAAGTCAGTTAACATGAATTCTACACATGAACATAGTTATATTGAGCCAAACTACGTGCGAGCAAAAGGGTGTGGCAAAATGCTAAAGGGTGGCAAAGAAAGGGCTTTGGGGAAAGTAAAAAGTGCCAAGAGTAGACGTTGTCATGCATGTGGGGAAGTTGGTGTGACACACGATAAAAGAAATTGTCCGAAGCTTAATAATCTGTAAGCCAATTGTGTATTTTGACTTTGCTATTATTTTAAAATTGACTTTGGTATTTGCTCTGTATTTGACTTTAATTTTTGTTTACATGTAGTATTGGAGTATCAAATGATGATGCTACGTAGGCTCCAAGTGTAGATAATGATGATGCTACTGAGATTGATATGTGAATCATTAAATCTAAATATTGAGGTAATTCTGCATACTTATTCTGTATATCATTCTGTATATCAGATTTGTTACATGTAGATATGCATATCAGATCTGCATACTCATTCTTTATTGTCATGTTTCATGTTCATATCAGATCTGCATACTAGCTCATTCTGCATATCAGATTTGTTCTTTATATGTAGATCTGCATGTCCTTCTTTTTATGGCTAACATATCATATTTCATGTCAGGCAATCAGTTGTTCCACAAAAGACTGAAGGCAGCAAGACTGAAGGGGTTGTTCTGTTTGTTGCCATGTTTTGCCTCTGTTATTTGTTACTGCTGCTGGGGGCCGTTGATGGGAATGTTGTTGCGGTTTCTGCTGGTTATTACTATTCTTCAGTTGGTTGGTTCTGCTTTTGCTGAGTTTGTTGTTTGTTGGGCTGTGCTTGCTGATGCTAATGTCTTGCTGCTAATTCTGTTTTTGTGGCTGCTGGTTATGTTGCTTCTAAGCCTATTTTGAGGGTGCTGATTCTAGTTAGGCCTACACGGCTATTTAGATAGTTTCCGTCTCATAGATAGTTTCTTCTAGTTTGTAATTTGGTCTTGTAATCTTTTATAGTTATGATGTCATATTATGTTTATACTATATTATGATTGGAGTTTCCATAGTTCAAGGTGCATGTAGTAGTTCTATAGTTCTATCTAAATGATATGCTATCTTTACATTCTTAAAGAAGTTGCAACAAAATTAACTTTTTATCATTCCTCTACAAATCCTCTGCCTCGTGCATTTTTCTTAGTTTATATCTTGCAGACTCGCCTAATGGGCTAGCCAAGTGCAATGGTCAATTTTGTTTGAGTAGTACTCCCTATTCGAAGGTGGAGAATATGCATCGTGCTTAGATGTATCAGTATTCAGTAGTATTGCAGCTTGTTTTACCTTTGTGCTGCAAATTCTTCTAATTCCCTATCACTAAAAAACACACAGGATATAAAGTAATGTGAAACAAGTTTCTTCAGTAGAAATAATGTTGCACAGTTGACAATCACATGGTTTTGTGAAATTTCAGATAGGAGACCAGACAATTGATTAGCAAACAGTATGACTAATTAAAACAGTATGACCTGCTTTTGCTTCACTTTGAGCCAGCATATTACAATTGTTTACCATCCAAATTTTGCTCTAACTATTACAGCGTGCAGTTCCATACATTTGAAACAAACCTGCAGTATAATTCCCAGGAAACAAATTCTTCACACCTAAAACATTACTATTGCATCACTTAACTAGTACAGACATCCATAATCACCAGAATATACCTCAGTCTTGGAAACAAGTACTACAAACCTGACAATCAATAACCATGACAATATTCAACACAACATTACATTACAATATTTAGTATATCTACAATAACATGATTACAATCAATAACCAAGAAATAACAAGTGCGACAATAAATTTGTTTTTTCCCATTTTGCCTAGTGCACGCATTTTCTCCATCTCTTCCTCCATTCCGTTACTTTTCCATAATTTGGACATGATAAAAACCTTCTTCCTGGGTTTGAATCGGTCCATGCTGTTTTAAGTTGAGGTCGCCTCTCACAATCACAATGTGCGTTCATAGCTGCAAAAGTGAGAAAGTGTTCCTCAAACACGAATACAGTTACTGATATTTTAGAACCACAAATAGTACATAATACACATGGAACCGATCAACTCAAATAAAAATCATAATACATGTCATGATTAAGCCCTAATCATGACTATAGCTGCAACTCAAATGGAACCGAGCAACTCAAATAACAAAACTGCATAATAAGACTAGCAATGAACATACTACAACTAGCCAGAAGTAAACCCCCAAGAACTGAGCAATTGATTACATATTACAACTAAAACAGTTTAACCCCTACAACTAAAACAGTTTAGCAAATGATTACATACAGTAGAACAGTTTAGCAATTGATTACATACAGTAGAACTGAGCAATTGTTTACATTTTATGAGGAATTTTCATAAAATGTGTGAGAAATGTTGTTTGGGTTTAGCAGAGCTTGGGTTGGATAAGTAAGCAAATGGTCAACATAGGCTGACCTTGACTCAACAACCCAAGTTAGCAACTAGCATAAGAAATTATCAATCCTTCATGACTCATGGCATAAAAAAAGACCTTCATTGTTACTACAAAATTGAAAAAAAATAGTAGAGCCACAACAGTCCATCCATATAATAGTAATAAATAAATTAACACCATGGACTTTAACCCCATTCCTGATCGATGTCACACAAATTACAAATAGAAATTCCTTAGCTCTTTTTTATACTTTTTCATGATAATTACAACCCTTTCATTATCCATAACCTTTCGTCACAAAAAGTCAGAATACCATTTTTAACTAACTGAAAGCTCTAGTGAGCCTTAGAAAAAAATGTGATAATGATAAGCTTTTATCCATTTGTATACTTGTTTATTTCCAGTCCCTGTACTCCTAAAAGATGAATCTTTTAATGCTTTAATTACAATAAACTATAATTTTTCAAATAAAACACCACGAGAAAGAGAAATAACTGTTTTGCTTATTGTGACAAACAAAAATCTAAGTTATCATACCCATAAAAAATTGTTTTGGAATACCCATAAAAAACTGATTTGGATTAGATACATACCAGGATTAGGGCTTGTTTTGGAAGCACATGAGGGCAGAGGTCGACCGTGGGATTATGCTTCAGATTTGGAATCGATTCTCGGTCGATTTTCGGATGGAGATTGAATCGATTCTCTCGCTCGATTTTTCGGAAGCAGATGGATTCCTTAGTTTGCCCTTTCAGATGAGAGAAATAAGAGAGAAGAAAAAATGACGAGAACTGTTTTGAGCGAGGAGAGAGAAATGAGTAGGAGTTTTTAATAGGTAAGCTGGGTAAGTTTTTTAAGGGTAAGCACCTGATCCTTACTGTATATATATACCCCATTATCCATACGTTTGTCTTTAGATAGAAACTGCTTTTTTTATTCACGAGAGTATATATAGTTTTTGAAGTTTGAATTTATTTATCGCAAAAACATAAAAAAGTAAATAGATTTGAATTTATAAAAAAATTCCATTAGAAAAAAAGACAAGTTTTTAAATAAACTATACTCAATTTTTTAAATTTTAAAGTTTATGTGGAATAATTTAATTTTAGTTAAAACAATTATAAATAAATATTATAAAAATATCTAAGTGTCTATTTTAAAAAATTAAATAAATCATGTCTATTTTTAAGTTTAATTTTCTTAAAAGTACTTCAAAATTCATGAAGTTAACTTATTGATGATATATCTATTACTGTGTGTCAGTAATATATTGATCAATTGACTAACTTATAATGAAGTGATCCGAAAGAGTATAGCCGTGAGACCATATTACAAAATACTTGTTAACATTTTAAGTGATTTTTTGACGGCTATATTCTCTAGTGAACAAAAAACGAATCGACTATAGTGACAATTTTTCCGTCGCTATAACATAAAAAATTGACGATATAAAAAATTGTCGTTATAGTCAGTTGACTTTTGATTCAAGTTCGTTGAAGAAGGGACCGAACTTTTTGATATTTTTAAATACAAAACTGACATAAATTTCATTGATTCTAATAAATACAATTGTAAATAACAAAATAATCTTCAAAGTCAAAAGTATTACAAGAGTCGAGATTCTTTTTAATGCCAAGAGCAAATGACTACCACTATATATTAAGTAACACAATTAATTAAACTTCATAAATAATAAAGTGACACATATTAAGAAAAATAATTAATTATTTTGATTACAAATAAGTGTAAAACCTGAGGAACACACCAATTGACCAAAGTACGTACACGTAAAGCACGCATGGATTATGGATAGATTCTCTCACTCAGCGGTCACCAGTCAGTAGTCACTACCAATCATCATCATCATTTGTAATGTATGCCAGTTGTGCCAGCGTAACAGCTTCTGTTGTCCCAATTTTATTGTCCTGTTCCAACTGGGTCCCACTCATCTCTGGAATTATCACTTAGCTCAAACACATCGCCATACCTTCCCATTTTCCCAAGGAAAGTAAAACCCTTTGATCAATTCTTCCCCCTTTATCTGTCTCTCCAATCCAAAGGAAAGAAAGAATATGTCGGCCAAGCAGACTTACAGGGTGTGTTTCTGTTTCCGGCGGCGGTTCAGGCTCGCCGCCTCCGAAGCTCCGGCGGAGATCAGGGACTTGTTCGATCGGTACTCCGAGAATGGGACCATGACTGTTAATCACCTCCAGAGGTTCTTAATTGAGGTGCAGAGAGAAGATAAGGCTACATTGGAAGTGGCACAAGGTGTTATGGATAGACTTCATGAGTTGAAAATTCTTAATATTTTTCACCGGAAGGGACTCAATCTTGAGGCTTTCTTTAAGTATCTATTTGCTGACATTAATCCTCCTCTATCTACTATTGGGGTAATTTTTTTTAACTATCTTTACTCACTTTTAATTTTTCAAATTTTGAATTTTTCTTCATATTTATGTTTAAATTGTAGCTAAATTATATTTGGGTTTACTTTAGTTGATCAACATTATGACGAATTAGATGAGTTAACGTCGGATATGTTGCTAAATATGGACAATGGGTTACGAGTGTAGTTGCTTATTATCTTTTATCTAAAAATGGGGATGATAGCTTATGATCCACTTTTGGGAAGAACTTTAAGATTCTAGTGTGGGACCTGAGGCAAATCGCTGGAAGTTGGGCTTCTATTTGGGGCTTGGCTTTTTGAAACTTTGAGATACATTCAATGGCAATTTCCTCCCACTGATTGATGAAGCTGAAAGTGGATGCAAAATTCATTAGCACAGGATGGTAAAAGCATTGTAGGGGGTTTCGGGTATCTAATGGAGAATGGTCGTTTAATTTTTCAAGCAATCGACTTTTAATGTTGCAGCTGAGTTAATGGGGACTATCAAAGGTAGCTTATTGGCTTGGGTAGGGGTTTAGGAAATTTTTTCTCAGAAGGATGTGGAAATTATCCCTAAAAGAAGGATCAAAAGGAGGAATGTGGAAGAACACCCATATGGAGACCTTATTCTAGAATGCCATGAAGCCCATGACCTGGTTAAGGTTAACAATACTGGGAGTGTGACGAAAACCCTAGTGAGTGAGAGTGAGGCTTGGAAAGCCTAGTCAATGAGGGAGAGGTTAGGATTTTTCAAAGAGGCTTGAGAGAGAGTGTATATGGGGCTTTGGAATTGTTTTCGGGTAACAAACACAAAGGCCTAGCCATTGGTTGATTTGGTTCAAGGTTCATCTAATAAGTTCTTTAAGTCTAGTGAAGTTGATTACAGGCAAGTATGGTCAAACCACATAAAGGAGAGACTGATGATGCTGTTACCTGTAGGGTTCGAGCAAGCTAGTTAAAGTGGAGAAGCGTTTTAGGATTTTTGTGTGGCCGTAAAACCCCAACCTAATTGAAAAGAAATTTTTATAGGACGGTTGTGAGGTCAACAATTTTTTAAGGATTGTGTTAGGCTACTAAGAAGCAGCATGAACCTAAGATGAGGGTAGAGGTGTGGATGTGTGGACATACGATTCTTGATAGGATTAGAAATAAAGACATTCACAAGAGGGAAGGGATTTTACCAACTGAAAATTTGAGAGAGAACCATTTGAGATGGTATGAGTATATTGTGCTAAAGTCCATGGATGCCCTGCCCGGCCCCTGGTAAGAAGAAGTGATAGGCTAAAAATTGATGAAGTTCGAAGGGATAAGGGTAGATAAACTAACTTGGACATATGTAATTATAAAAGACATGCAAAATATGAACATAACTGAGAATATGGTTTAGTTGAGTTGATTAGAGTATAAGGATATATGTATCTTAAATTTTTTCAATCTAGAAATCATGATTGCATTTTTCGTTTGGTGTATAGTTTGTCATGTATTCATAAGATATCATTTTTGGAAGACAGGCTCGACCACCTAGGTAGAAATGATTTGTTAAGCATATTGCAAGGGAACATATATTAGTGGGTTTACTCGCACAAGTCTCCAGTTACCTATTCCAGAAATCCCTATTATTCTGAATACCCCACCCCTCCTTGCTGTTGATAATCCTTAGATTGTAATAACAGCCCTGGGAGACATGACTTAGCACACAACTTGCGTGCTCAAGCGGAAGAATTAATATGTTTACGATCAAATTAGAAAATAAGCCGTGTGGATGAAAAGAACATGAAACAATAGGAAGGTTTGTAAATTTTCATAGTATTTGGATTAATGGATTGTGGAGAACCTTCATAATAACTTAGAAAAATCAATGTAGTTTTCAAAGGCACGGATTTGTTGAATTTTTAGCATTAAGATCTCAGCTTCTATATCACTAAATCTGTTTTTAATTTGATCCTAAACTTCACAATTTCTTATGCTTGAGCACGTAAGTTGTGTGTTAAGTCAAGTATCTCTCTTTTTCACTCATAATAATTACACTCCTCCGTCCCAAAAAAAGAGATTACTTTAGTACACTTTTCACTGATATTATAGACATTTTACTGGATTTTAGAAAGATCGAAGACTACAACCCAAGTCACCATACTAAAATAAGCAACTGTTGTTGTTTTATAATTCCGAGGCAGTTTTCCTGAAGCTGTACCCATAAACAATTAGAGGATTGTGTAGTTGTACAGTCATTCATCACCTCAATTCATTTAGTTAGACTATATTGTATTCTTCTTACTTCCTCACTACTTATTAGTGAATTTCTGTTCCTCCCAGGTTTATCATGATATGAATGCTCCACTGTCTCACTATTTTATATTCACCGGGCATAATTCATATTTAACTGGGAATCAACTAAGTAGCGACTGCAGTGACGTCCCCATCATAAAAGCATTGCAGAAGGGCGTTAGAGTTATTGAATTGGATATATGGCCAAATTCGACAGGTGACAATGTGGATGTTCTTCATGGAAGGTATGATGTCAGTGTGCAATGGAAATCCTTTCATCACATTACTTTTGAATATTGTTGGTTAGCAACACTGGAATAGGCCTTTCTTTTGTCAAACAATGAGATCAAGTCTTTTAAACTAAACAAGTCCTTACTCTTCCTTCTTTTTCGATTTTTCTTTGAACTGATCATTTGATTAGTGCGTGCTTGAATTCTCTATTGAGTTTTACTTATTTTGATTATCCTGATCATTGAAATAATATGAAAAATTGTTTGGATTTTCTTGTCTAAAATTTCTGAAAACTAAGTCGAGCGACTTCTTGGATTTGCTTATATGGGGACACTTTTGTCCTAGTAAGATGAACAAAATAGTCTGGATTCTAAAATATAAAAAGAACCACCCTCCACCCCTATTCAGCTTTTTCCATATTTTGTCCAAATCCAAGTATTTGGAACAAATAGTAAAGTTCAAGGTATGCTAAAAGAAAGCAATATTCTGATCCCAAAAAGCCAATCCAAACAGGCCAACAACCTGATTTCAAGCATATGCAAGTATTAGCTCCTTTCCCCCTTTTTGACAAGGTAAGTATTAGCTCCTATATGATGAAATGACAAATTTGGAGTGTTTCATTAACTTTTAATTTTGGGATGGACATGATCTTTCGTTCAACTTGACAGGAGTTTGAAGTTTCAATTTTCTGGTTACGAATATGGTCTGCGTATGTACTACCTCAGAATATTGTTGTCTGTAATGTCAGCTTTCTTAAAGAGACTGATTTTATTGTGTAGGACGCTGACTACTCCGGTTGAACTCATAAAATGTTTGAGGTCTATAAAGGAGAATGCCTTTACTGCATCTGAGTATCCTGTTGTGATAACTCTAGAAGACCACCTTACTCCAGATCTTCAGGCTAAAGTAGCTGATGTGAGTATATGCAGTTATTTGATTAACCATGCCCATGGATTATAATTAACTATTTCCTTTACTCAATTCTAGATGGTCACTCAAACATTTGGAGAGACGCTGTTTACTCCTGGCTCAGAGTGCTTGAAGGAGTTTCCCTCACCAGAATCGATGAAAAGGAGGTTCATTATATCAACTAAACCACCCAAGGAATACCTTCAAGCCAAAAAAGGCAAGGGGAATGAGAACAACAGTTCACAGAAGGAAAAGGATGTAGCCGATGATGGAGCTTGGGGCAAAGAACTCTCAAGCCTCAAAGATGGGAGAACTGTTGATGATAAGGTGTAGGCAGGCACTTCAATTATTATGCCTACCTTATTGATTAGGTAAACAGAGTATTGATCCCACCAATTAACTCTTCTCTTACAGAATGATTCAGATGAGGAAGAATTCCCAGATGAGGAGGATCATGATGAAGAGAGGTCTATTCAGAATACAGTACCGGAATATAAGCGTCTGATTGCTATCCATGCCGGAAAAGGAAAAGGTGGATTAACAGATTGGTTAAGGGTGGACCCAGGATAAAGTGAGACGGCTTAGCTTAAGTGAGCCAGAACTTGAGAAGGCTGTAACAACTCATGGAAAAGATATTGTGAGGTATTAATCTAAATATCCCCTTAATTTAATAGGTATATATATATATATAAGTATTTTGCTTATGCACACAAAAACTGGCATATCTTTCCTTTATTGGATTTACGCACAAATAGCATATTTACTTATGTCAATGTGGGTTACATGGGCTGGTTATTGGAGGCCCATGTTAAATAAGATATGTAGGCTTCATGCGGTGCAATATATGTAATGAACATAACACTTGAGATATTAATCACAAGTCTTGAAATTGGACTTGAGACTATTAGTCCAAGGATAATAACTAGGTATTATTATAATCCCCTATCATTTTGGATTAAAATTTTGTGTACAAAATTTACCTTTATCTTTTTTTAAATGACCGATGTATCATATTATATCCATCTATATCCACACTACTGAGAGTACGATCTCTTTGTTATTATTGGTAAGAGTATAACAGTCCAAACGATAAGTTTTGTCCAATCCATTAAATATTCTGGACAAAACAAACATAACATGAGATTATTTTAAGTTATCACATGAATAATCTTATTCTAAACAAACATGTGAGTAGGACTATTTAATCGGATTAATAGTCTTGAAATTATAATCCATGGGATAGTCCCGGGATTATAATCTTTGTAAACAAACATGACCTTAGGTTACAAACTAGCAAAGTACCAAATGACCTCTCAGCTGATAACCTGATATAACTTCCAACTGTAATCCTTATCCAAAAAAAAAAAAATAATAATAATAACAAACAAAAAACTTCCAACAGTTATTACTATCTCATAATTCAAGTTAGGAATGCTAGTGATCATCTAATCGACCTAGTTATTTGTTTGGAGTCTCTCAGGTTCATTTACCAACTCTCTTCTGCCCTTTGCAGGAGTATATGTGCTGCACTGCTTCTATGCTAGTTCATGCCTCTGAACTTTTATATTACTTGTGGTTCTTCAGCATTACTTGTTAGTAGCTATATATGTCACTTGTCTGCACGTAGATGTATTCAATATTAAGATAACACAATTCTGCCATTTCTGATAGTTGGCTTGCTTTAGGTTTACCCAGCAGAATCTACTGAGGGTGTACCCTAAGGGTATACGCTTTGACTCGTCCAATTACAATCCACTGATTGCCTGGACACATGGAGCTCAGATGGTTGCGTTTAATATGCAGGTTTGCATCTTTCACCTTCCAGGATTTTATTATCTGAAAATTTCCTAGATAAGTGAACTAAATCTAATTTCTGTTCTTATCCAAAAAAAAATAATCTGATTTCTATCCTTCGTTTATTTGTGTGTGGTTATGTTGAATATGTGGCATAGTCAATGATATTACCTAAAGTTGTATTATATATATATATATATATATATATACAATGTATTAGCGTGTCTTTCTAATCAGTGACAAGTTTAAGAGTATAATCAAACAGAAAATATTGCATAAAGACTCCATATTGAAACTAATAAGTATAGGGTTGGTTTTTGTCTATCTGTTAAGAGTTTGAGTTAAACCATTACAGAAAAAATACAAGGGGTAAGAGTAAGACACTGTAGACATTGTAGAAGATTCAACAATTGTGGAGTTATGCTCAAGATATTGTATTTTAGCTATTTCCTTGGGCGATTTCAAATTGTAGGTTTCTCAACCCTTAATACCATAGATGTAATTTCAAAATTTTGACATTGGAGTTTAACGCGCTTACAAATTAAAAGTATTTGTGGCAGCAAAATATTGTGATAGGGAGAAAAACATTGTTAATCCCTCTCTCTTTTTTTTATTTACTTTCGTAGCAAGCCAAGAAACCTCTTGCTGCCATAATCATCTTCTAGGCAATCTGCTTATAGTTTCATTAAAATAATGAACTGAAATGATCAAGCACTTTGTCCTGTGAATATCCACTTCTTGTTATTTAAACTATACTTTTTGAAACCACTGAGAGAACTTTAGGAAACTGTTATGATCTAGGTAACTAAACTTATAACATGCATTTATTGTATATGCTGAAAATTTTGCGAATGACGAAACCATAGCATGATATGCTGAATCTTATATACTCCCTTTTTCTGTCTGTCAAAAAAGTACCTTCAAAAATTTGAATGGCGTCGAAATGAAATTGTGACTCTAGTGAGCAATTGCAGTCCATTCCACATTGGCTCTTTTGTAAGCTTCAAAAATTTCTAGAGGGAACACTTTTTTAAGGGGATACTAGGGGATTGTTTATGATGAGCAAACATCAGTTATTTCACACAAAAAAATGCTAAAGTAATATCTGTTATAAATCATTGGAAGGGTTTTTCCTCTTTTCTCCTTTCTTCTTCAGGTGAAGGCCAGGTGGTTCTAGTTTGACTTGTCGTAATTGACTATAGTTCCTTACACTAAATTTATATACTGCTTGCTCTAATATAAAAGGTAACTTCAGAGCTAAATTTATTTAAGTACCCTGTGCTTGTCCTGATCAACAATGGTTAGAAATTTATTTGGCAACTGATTCAACGAAATTTGTTTGAAGCAATGACTAGAGAATATGTTAAATTTGCATTGTATGTGGTGTTGTTTTCCTTTCTTGAAATTGGTTAGTTTGATCCCAATTCTGGGGACTATAATCAATGACATTAAGGTTCTTTAGTAAAGGCTTCTGTCGTATCACCCACCCTAAGGTTTATGACAAGTCACTAGTCAGATAACTGTTGCACCAATCAGAGATGATGTAATGATATTTCATGATTTCATCAACACTATTTACCACATAACATAATTCTTTTTGACAGGGCTATGGAAGATCACTCTGGCTGATGCAAGGAATGTTCAGGGCCAATGGTGGTTGTGGTTATGTTAAAAAACCAGATTGCTTGTTGAAGGTTGGTCCACATAATGAGGTCTTTGATCCTAAAACTAAGCTACCAGTCAAGACGACTTTGAAGGTGAGTGAAGAGTTACCCTTTATACTCAGCTTTTTGCTTGTTAATTAGTTTTTATTGGAAAATATCTTTCTCCAAATTGAAGTCCTAATTCTTTGTATATATGCATCGCTTATTTCCTCATGACTGAGTACTCGAGTTCGTGCTACTATGTAGGTAACTGTATATATGGGTGAAGGTTGGTATTTTGACTTCCGGCACACACATTTTGATGCATATTCCCCTCCAGATTTCTATGCAAGGGTAAGGCTCTATTAAGAATCTTTTGCCTTGAACACATTATTGATGTATGTTTTTATACCCCTATATGTTCTACCATAATCATAGGACCTCTTGTAGAAGGTTGGTTGCTACAGGGCTTCCATGACTAATTTATCAACAAGCTCCTTTCTGAGAATAATTATAAGTTACAACTGTGTTAATGTATGTTGTTGTGTAGATTGGAATTGCTGGTGTCCCTGTTGATTCTGTAATGAAGAAAACGAAGACACTTGAGGACAACTGGATACCAAATTGGAATGAATCGTTTGAGTTCCCATTAACAGTCCCGGAACTGGCTCTTCTTCGAATTGAAGTTCACGAGTATGACATGTCCTGAAAAGGATGACTTTGGAGGCCAGACTTGCCTACCTGTTTCAGAACTGAGAAGGGGTATCCGAGCAGTTCCACTCTATAGTCGAAAGGGAGACAAGTACAATTCTGTGAAGATTCTCATGCGCTTTGAATTTGTTTGAAATAATTGTGTGGTATTGTATTCTTTTAAAGTTCATTTCTTTAGTTCTGGGCATAAAAAGAGTTGAAAACTCGGAAGGTTTCTACTTGTGTGTATATGTATACATGAGAAAATGTTGTGCTGTTCTATGTTGTGGTGTCTTGCCGGCATTGGCATTGTATATGGAACTCGGATATCTTCTTGTTGTGAAATTAGAGCCCTATAAATTCTGTTATATACTAGTTGAGCATCACCACCATTATATGCAACACTAAAATTTAGCACAGGTTTTCTATTCAAGGGAAAAGTTAAAAAGGATTTTTTGTTTTCTTGTGGGGGGCTACCATTTTTGTGAGTTCCTACACACAAGCATTTTGGCTTGAAACTCAACATTTTCAATCAGTTTCATCATATAGAGAACATCCAGCAGCATATATAAAGAGAGTTAAAATTTGATACATACATGAACGGTGTTAAAATAAGAATAATGATATTCAACATAAGTATTTTATTAATTAGATGTTATGATCTTAACACTGTTTATGTATACGTTAGAGCGTCTCCAACAGCTAGACTATTTGATGGACTATATTTAGTTCATATGACATTAGCAAATGTCCTTTAGTCTTCCATCTTTTCGGCAGATGGACTATCCTGTGGACTATAATATAAAAAGATTAAAATAATCTATGAATTCAAAAAAGCTTCAATCTCCTTCCACTCTCCCATTTAAATATAATTAAAATTATAGTCCATGAACTATCAAGTTCTTAGATTTAGTATTGTTGGTGGTTCAAATAGTCACAGACTATATTTAGTCTACCTGCTGGAGTTGGAAGATAAATCCTAGACTAAATATAGTTTAGGATTGGAAGATAAATCCTAGACTAAATATAGTTTAGGATTGTGCTGCTGGAGTTGCTATTAATTGACAGTGAAATTTAAAATTTTAGTTCATGTAAAAAAAAGGAAAAACTAGGTGGGGTTATCTTGCATGATATATCCTTTTATAATAATAATATTTTGAAAAATTATAAAAATATCATGGAGGATAGAGTATATTCAATTATGCAAAAACGACATCATTTTGGCCCCGAAGAATTTAGAGCTTAACCGAGAGATGTCGAGGGAGCATGAAGTTGCCGAGGGAGTCCAAACAGCCGAAGACACCGTGCTTACCCGAAGTCTCAAGGAAATTCTTTAAAAACATTAGTAAAAAGAATTACTAGATTTAGATCGTCCAGTTACAAGTTTGACTCTTATAATAACTTAATTTGCAAATAGCCGCGACAGTTACAAACCAAACATCAGCTCAAATCATACTTCTGCAAAATCACGAAAATGGCCTCAACAACCACC
Organism: Panax japonicus; assembly: GCA_020205505.1. Lineage (NCBI taxonomy): Eukaryota > Viridiplantae > Streptophyta > Magnoliopsida > Apiales > Araliaceae > Panax > Panax japonicus. The sequence continues at coordinate 91,911,112 of CM035113.1, forward strand.
CTCCCGCCACCTCTCTCGCCGCCATTATCATCAGATTCCGACACAGATTCCGACTCCTCCACCACTGCCATCGAGACTCTCCGCCACACAGACCTCTCATCCACCATTTTCCGATCCTACATCGAGATCACTGGCCAATCCTCCCCAGACCTCACCAAAATCCAATCTTTCCTAACCTCATCACGCTGCCGGCGCTCTATCATGCCTCATATGCCTCGAACGAATCAAACCCTCCGATCCCACCTGGTCCTGCTCCTCCCGCTGCTTCGCCGTCTTCCATCTCCTCTGCATCCAGAGCTGGGCCCGCCAATCCGCTGAACTCTCCTCCTCCCGTGCCGTCCACCCGCCTCCCCATCTCCCCCTCACGCGCCGCCTCCGACCTACACTCCATCTGGAACTGCCCCAAATGTCGAACGGAGTACCCTAAATCCCTAATCCCCAAAACCTACTTCTGTTTTTGCGGGAAAGTCGAAAACCCGCCTCGTGATCCCTGGGTATTACCGCATTCTTGTGGGGAAATATGTAATAGAGATTTGCAGAACAAATGTGGGCATTACTGTTTGTTATTATGCCACCCGGGGCCGTGTCCGTCATGCCCTAAGCTAGTAAAAACCTGGTGTTTCTGTGGGGCAATTCAGGATGTTAAACGGTGTGGTGCTAAAAAAATTTCATGTAATGGCATTTGCTCCAAGAAATTGGATTGCGGGAGGCACAAGTGCAGCGAAATATGCCATGAGGGCGAGTGCCCACCATGCAGGGAGAGGGAAGTGTACAAATGCCAATGTGGAAAGGTGGAGGAAGAGAGGGAGTGCTATGAGAGGAATTTCAGATGTGAGGTTCCTTGTGAGAAGTTGTTTGGGTGTGGGAAGCATTTTTGTGAAAAAGGGTGCCATAAGGAGAAGTGTGGGGAATGCCCACTTCAGGGGAAGCGAGAGTGCCCATGTGGGAAGAGGGTTTATCAAGGGATGGCTTGTGATGTGGTTGTGCCATTGTGCGGGGCAACTTGTGATAAGATGTTGAGTTGTGGTTTACATAGGTGCCCAGAGAGGTGTCACCGGGGACCCTGTGTGGAGACTTGTAGGAATGTTATTACGAAGTCATGCCGGTGTGGGAGCTTGAAGAAACAGGTAAATTTAGCTGCATTGTGTAATGGCTATTTGCTTTGTGTATAAATGTGGGGATTTTATATTTTTTAAGTTTTAATAGTGGATATAAACTGAATTTAGAATAGGTCCCTTGTTATCAAGATTTGGCTTGTGAAAGGAAGTGTCAAAGACTAAGGGATTGTGGGCGCCATGCTTGTAAGCGTCGTTGCTGTGATGGGGACTGCCCGTCTTGTTCAGAGGTGTGTCTCACTATCTCTGCCATATTGTGTGCTTTTGTATATTAGTTAGATGTAATAAGCATCTAAGTTGAGAAATTTCAGATTTGTGATAGGAAGCTTCGGTGTAGGAACCACAAATGTCCTGCTCCGTGTCACAGGTATTTTCTCGGTGCATATCTGAACTAGCTAAATTTAACAGATATTACCTAGTAATTACCGTGGTCATCATATTCCAGTACCCTTCCTCAATTGGTGTTTTAAATATAAGGTTGTTCACATTACTAAACTATTCTTACGAATATGCTTCAAATATGTATAGGACATTCATGCGGTCCTGAAACATGCATATGGTTAGTTGGTTTTTTCATGCAGCTCTTTGATGACTTCAAAAAGCTATAGGTGATATATGTATTCATCAGATAAGAATGCTCCTGAGAAATGGCTAGACTTATGTTTATCTATAAGAAACAAGAACAAAAAACAGAAAAACTGGGGGGGGGGGGGCAGCATATTTAGAATATTTTATGATAATGAATTATCTAATAATCTGTGGAATGCTTTATATTTCAAATAGTTGAGCTTTTTAGCTTACTATAATTTGAGAAATGTGAATAATGTATCTTGCACCTCTATTATGATAACAGACATGTATTTTTTGTTGGTCTTTTGACACAGTCCTGTGATGACTTCAGCATGCTGTGTGTGACTTGTGAATTCATCGCATAAATTGTAAATATGCTTCGAAGAAATGGCTAGAGTTAAGTTTATAATTTAAAAAAAAAGGAACCCAAGGGTTTTAGATACTTCAAATACTTTAACATCAGGAGTTATTTATATTTTTGTAAGGGTAATTTTTTGAGTTTATAAATCGATGAAACTTCTGCCTATTGAAAAAGAGAGATATGATAATCTGTATTTCGTTGTGTTGTGTACTAACCTTATAGTGATGATTGACATTTGTTTTTGTAGAGGTTCTTGTGCTCCTTGTCCCGTGATGGTGAAGATTTCATGTTTTTGTGGGGAGACGCACTTTGAGGTGAGATTTGATTTGGTTTGGTTCTATGGATTTATTGAATCTGAAAGGAGTTTGTGCTAAGCTTTTCCGACCATGACACTAGAATACATAAAAAATTTGTATACATTGCTCTGCATTATGACTAGTGATACATTGGCTTTTTTTGTTCTTAAAGATAATCACTATTGACAATTAAAAAAAGGTAATGGGATTGCATGGTTTTATCCGCCATTGTTTGGGTTATGTGTAATATATGGGTTAAAGTAAAAGGTTTACCGAGAACATAGTTTCTCTGTTCTCCAAGGAAGCACGGAAAACGAAGCCTGAAATGGATATGCTAAGGAGACACCAACATGGCAAATCGAAGATAGAACACCAACATGTTGAAGAGATGTATAAAAAAAAATATCTCCTTTATATGAGAGAATTGTATTTATAAAAAAAGATTAATAGTTTATCAATCCTATATCACTCTAATGAATAATATCTTATAATAAACTTTAATATTCAATAATTACTCAATACTTCTTAAAATGCAGGAAATATATACATATGCGCTTATGTACAGCTGTGAGTATAAATATATCATTATATAACTAATATAAACTATTTTTGTTTATAAACATAATTATGATTGCTATGCTGCTTGTCACTCTAACCACTTTTTGGTGTATATAATGTCGGTATTTTTCTTTAATTTTTTGTCAGGTTCCTTGTGGCACTGAAAAGGAACAAAAGCCTCCTAAATGTCGTAAACCATGTCGTATTGCTTCTTTATGCAGGCATGGATCAACCTGCAAGGTAGTATTTGTTGTTCCTTCTTATTCCACTGTACAGTCATCCCTTCAACTTAAAATCAAACAGCTATTATTTTGGTAGTGGCATATTTACTTAGTTATCTGTTCATCCCTCTATAATGATATCACAATCTAAGTTAAAGTACTTGTTTTGAATAGATAATTTCTATTACCAAAAAAAGAATTTGAAAAAAAAATAAACTCCAGCTTGCATTACTGCCTATGTTCCTTTCATTATTTCATGCTTTTCACGAGGATAGCTCCAATTATTATTCATGTGCATCTTTTCCCAGCCACACAAATGTCATTATGGAGCTTGCCCCCCATGTCGATTGATTTGTGACGAAGAATACCCATGTGGCCACAAGTGCAATTTAAGGTTAGCGACTTTGCCTATTTTACAGTTCCACATTTATTCTTTTTATATGAAGTAATTCTTTTTATATGAAGTAATTCTTTTTGTTTCTTATTTTTTTGTCTATAGGTGCCATGGCCCTAAACCTCCTCCTAATCCTGAATTCACATTGAAACCAAAGAAAAAGAAGTCGAATCATCCAAGTGAATGTACTCCTGGTTCATCATGCTCTCCATGCCCCGAACTCGTTTGGAGGTCATGTCTTGGCCATCACGTCGGAGCCGAGAGGATGGTTGGTATTAAAATTTCTGGTGTTTGCACGTTTATCCCTTGAAGTTTCACCAGTGTCTAACTTGCTTCATTTACAAAATTTTACTAGCCTCTACCTTTAACTCGCCATGATCCATTTTATGCCATCTGTATATGATTGATAACAGAAGTTGATGTCTTTTCACTTCATTTATCAATTATATATCGCCATCTAAAATTGGACTACATTGAGTTACTGTGAGTTGAAGTGCACAAAGTTTTGCATTGGGGACAAGGTTTACCTGTGTAAAACTTGAAGAGATAGAGATGAAAATTTCCTTAGATGTTCTTTCAAGAAGTTTAGCAATTCAACTTGAGCTTTTTAATTTCATCATTTAATGGTAATTAACCTTTTATTACTACCTTTGCAGATGATGTGCTCAGATAGAACAGAATATTCTTGCGACAATTTGTGTGGAAATCTTCTTCCTTGTAGCAATCATTATTGCACTAAAACTTGCCATACCTTGAAGAGTCAATCTTCTGCATCAGGATTTCATGGAAGAGGCGAGTCTTGTGAAGTGTGTAATCTACCTTGCCAAAAGGTTAGAAATTCATTTTCTGTGGAGAATTTGTTACTAAACTGGTCATTATATCTAAAGAGGTTGAGGAAAGCTGGTATTTTGGAGGCGAGTCCCCTGTGCATTTTTAAGAGTTTATGGGGAGAAAGGAATAGTGGAGCTTTTGAAAATGGAGAATTGCCTATTGTCTTTAGTGTCTGTTAGGAGTTTGATATTGAATATGTCGTATTCCTGGATAGGGAGCTCTAGACAGGGTGTGCAGGGCCCTTTTTTTTATACTTTTTTTTATTATCATTCTCTTCATATAGCTAGATGAGGCTTGTTTTAGTGTACATTATGTACTGAAATTTCTTCCTCTGTGATTTGTTATTATGTACTTGTCTAAACAAAAGACAAAAAAAAGATATGTATAGCAGCCAGCCACTTATATGAGTTAGTCGTGGTAAAGATTTGGATATTAAACATGTTGTGTTCCTGGAACAGGAGGCTTAGACAGGGTTTGTTACTGTGTTGAGCCCCTTTTGGTTTTTGGATAATCGTTCTCTGCATATAGCTAGTTTAGGCTGTTTTTGTGTACACTGCGTACTGGAATTTCTTCCCTTCTGATTTATAATACACTATATAATTATTAATATATATATATATATATATAAAGGAAAAAAAGAAGATTCGTATACTAGCCAACCACCCCAACTATCCTTGCTCTGCTGATCTCTTCTACCATTGGTTTAAATTTTTCCTTTTATTCTCTATATGCTCAGAATAACTAAATTGTTTAACATTCCCCCTTCCCTTTCTTTTTCATATTTCACTTAGAACTTTCTTTAGCATATTAAATTCAGAGACTCACTGCCCCCTTACCCTCCACCCTGATTGTCTTCATTCAGGATAGGAAGCCTGCATGTCCACATCCTTGCTCATTGCAATGTCATCCTGGAGATTGTCCTCCGTGCAAAGTACTGATAAAGCGTTCATGTCATTGTGGTTCTATGGTTCATGTTTTTGAGTGCATATACTACAATATCTTGTCTGAAAAGGAGCAAATGAGAGTACGTTCATGTGGAGGGCCTTGCCACAGGTAATTAATTGAGTTTTGTTCTTATGGCCGTGTTTTGGTCGACCTAATTACTTTCCTTTGTTGCGAATTTAGACAAGCCAAGACACATACAGAATAATAATAAAACAGGACACTTTAATTTGGAGAAAAACCTTAATCAAGAAAAAAAACAAAAGGAATACAGTGCAGAGGTGTTTATAGTTTTACAGCACTCAAATCATCCTTACAACACTCTCTAAACAGCCTTAAATAGGCATATTACACAGACCTAGACATTTCTAGATTAGTCTTTACATTTTCCTAAAAGAATATATTCTTGAACTTTCCAAGTACTGCCTTACAATTACAAGAGAAATTATTCCTAATACAGGCTGCACTCTTTTTCTAGGCCTTACATAAATGAATTATTAAATCAAGATTTGACTTCAGATACTAACATTCTCCCACTTGAAGTCAAATTACCATGCCTCCATTACTCCTACTGAGATGCACCGTAGGTATTCAAATTCACACCTTGTAAATGTATATTGCAGCAAGTCCAATGATGCTTCGTTCCAGCTACTGCCTTTGTCAAGAAATCTTAAAAGTTGACTTGTGTATGCACCTTATGAACATCAAACTTTCTTCCAAAGCCTGCCTTATAAAATGATAACGAACATCGATATGCTTTATTCGATCATGATAAGCAGCATTCTTTGCCAAATTAATGGCACTTTGACTGTCACAAAGAATCAAATATTTTGATTGCTGCAACCCAAGCAATCTGAGCAAACGTTTGATCCAGATCACTTCCTTCGCAGCTTCTGCTAGCGCTACATATTCCGATTCTGTAGTTGATAAAGAAATATTCCTTTGCATTCGGGATATCCAACTTATAGGTGTTCCTCCAATAAAAAATATGTACCCCATGGTGGACTTTCTGCTGTCTTTGCAAGCAGCATAATTGGCATCAACATAGCCAACCACTTCAACATTATCATGACCAAAACTCAAACAATAGTTTTGTGTACCTTTGAGATAGCACAAAACCCATTTTAGTGCTTCCCAGTGTTTAGGCCCAGGATTACTCATAAACCGTGAAACAACTCCCACTACATAAGAGATGTCTGGTCTTGTACAGACCATGGCATACATTAGGCTCCCAACCGCAGATTTGTATGGAACCTTTTCCATTCTTCGACGATCTTCTTTGGATTTGGGACAATCCTCTGAAGATAACTGAAAGTGACCACTGACCAGCAAAGGGAGTACTCACAGGTGTACATCCATCCATATTAAAACGTTTCAGTACTTTCTCAACGTAATCGGATTGGCTTAACCATAGCCTACCACGAGACCGATCCCTGGAAATTCTCATTCCAAGAATTTGTTTAGCAGGACCCAAATATTTGGTAGCAAAACATTTGCCCATCTCCTCCTTCAAGTGCTGAATCCCATTAATATCATTCCCTTCAACAAGCATATCATCGACGTACAATAACAAAATAGTTATCTTGCCTGAAGAATTTCTTTGCAGATATACACAATGATCTTCATCACATTATTGTATCTTTGTCTTTGCATGAAGTTGTCGAATTTTCTGTACAACTATCTAGGGGCTTGTTTTAGCCCATATAAGCTTCTCTTTAATCTGCGAACGAGATTTTTATCTTTGGTAGAACATCCATCCGGCAGCCTCATGTATATTTCTTCCTTCAAGTCTCCATGTAAAGACGCTGTCTTGATATTCAGTTGTTCCGATTCTAATTTCAGCCTTGCAACCAAGGCCAAAATAATGTGAATGGAAGAATGCTTTACAACTGGAGAGAAGATATCTGTAAAGTCAATGCCAGGCTTTTGTCCAAAGCCTTTTACAACGAGTCTCGCTTTGTAGCGCTTCTCTCCATTTGCCTCTTCCTTAATTATATACACCCATTTGCTAGCCAATGCTCGCTTCCCATGAGGCAAAGGAAGCAACTCCGAAGTATCATTGTGCTTTAGAGCATCCAATTCTTCTTTCATTGCAGCTTTCTATTTATCAGCATCGGGAGAAGAGATAGCTTCTTGGAGTGTTTCTGGTTCTCCTTTATCAGTGTATAAAATGTAATGTAGTATCTAGGAGGTGGTCTGGAGACACGAGTAGACCTCCTAACAAAATGAGCAGCAGTGGTGACATCACCATCATCATCTGAAAATTGTTGTGGCTGCTCATTAGACTACTCAATTTCATTTCCACTTCCATTTTGAAGAAAATCATGGGTAGTGTCCTCATTCCAGCCATCAACATTCAGTTCATCATCATTTCTGCCATCATCATCTCCTTTATCTCCATTCAATGTTTTTGGATAACTTCGAGGAATCTCCGCAAGAGGAATATCATCCTTCTGGATTTTCCCTTCGTTCATTGAATACTACGATTCGTGACCTGATCACCTTTTTATCTTGAGCATCCCACAACCTGTACCCACAGTTGTCGCTGCCATATACCCATATCCCAAGAACAAACATCTTCGCGCTCGATCATCCAATTTTCCTGCATTTTGTTGATGTACATAGGCTTCACCAGCGGAACACCTTCAAGTGAGAGAGAGATGGAACTCTCCCACTCGACATATTTTCTGAAACTTTCCCTTTGGGAGCTGTATGAGGCTATCGATTAATGAGATAGACTGCAGCTTCAGCCCAAAAATGTTTTGGAACTCTAGATTGTTGTAATAGAGATCGCAGTCTCTCAAGAATAGTTCTGTTGTACCGTTCAGCTACCCCATTATTTTGAGGAGTATACGGTGGTGTCTTAGGATGAACAATTCCATGATTCCTGTAAAACATCTCAAACTCCTTGGAGGTGTATTCTCCTCCATTATCAGTCACCAAATGTTTAATAGAACAACCAGATTCATTTTCTACGCGAGCTTTGAAATGCTTGAATTTTTCAAAAACTTATCTTTTGAGGAAATGGGAAACAACCATGTTTTACGGCTAAAGCCGTCAATGAAAGTAACCCAAAATAAACAACTCCAAGTTCCTTGCTTATGTTGGAAACCTTTTTCTTAAAATTAACAAGCTTTGATTTTACCATTGCACAATCTTTATAGAAATCTAAAGAAATGGCATTGAGCTTTGGCAGCATATTATTAGAGATAAGTACTTTCATACTAGTTTCACTTAAATGCCCAAGCCTTTTGTGCCAGAGAGAGATGCTTTCAGCTTTAGTAACGGCAATATTACCTCTCACCGCCGTATCATGCAAGGCGTATATGCTCCCTTAATTTTGTCCACGAGCCAACACAAGTGCTCCTTTAGTTACTCTCCAACTTCCATCTCCAAAGATTACAAAGCAACCAGCAGAATCAAGTTGACCTGCAGAAATGAGATTTTTCGCAAGCTTAGGTATATGACAAACTTCTTGCAAAAGCAATTTTTTGCCATTAGTTCCTTGTAAAGAAATAGAACCAATTCCTTTGATATACATGTTCTATCATCACCAAGATGGACAAACTGATTTGAAACCTTAGAATAAGTCAAGAAAGCAGAAGCATCTGGACAAGCATGAAATGATGCACTAGAGTCCAGAATCCAAATATTCGAATCAGAGTATTGGGAGACGTTCACTGTCTGTCATTTGCGATTAACACAACTTCCATTTCTTCGTCAAAAGAGCCTTGATTACTTTCGTGCTCTTGCTTTTGAGATACTTCGTTGCTACTACCATCATTTCTTTACTTTTGTTTCCTTTTTAGAAAAGTGCAACCCCTACGCAAATGACCCTTCCTTTTGCGGTGCCAACATTCAACGTCTCTATTAGCCGTCTTTCCTCTGCTTCTACTCTGTCCACGCTCTCTTCCTCTGGACAAAGAATGACCATTATGAACTGCCAATGCTTCACCAGCACTTTTAGAGTCGACAAATTAGTCTTTTCAGCATCCAATAATTTTGAGATTACAGTGTTAAGAGATGATAGAGACTTTGAAGCTGTAGTTATAGTAGTTCTAATCGTCTCCCATGAATCTAGTAAAGAGCTTAGAATAGCAATTACTCTGAGATCCTCTTCAAATATTACCCCCAAATCATCAATTTGAGCAAACAAACTACTCATTTCATCAAGATGAGTTTGTAGCATTGTCCCTTCTTTCATCTTGATCTTAAAACTTTGTTAATAGTGTAATACTTGTTCATTCCAGTAGGCTGGTCATACCTTTCGTTTAGAGTCTTCCAGAGAACATGTGTTTTTGTGATTCCTCTGTGTGTCTGCAATATGCCGTTGCTCAAGCAGGGACGAATGGTTGTGAGGGCCTTTCGATTGAGCCTATTCCATTCTTCATCAGGATACTTTTTGTTCCAATCTTCATCAGACATCTTTAACTCTTCTTGTGCTTCCTTCTTGGATTTAAGAACGACTGTCGCAATCCTTGGAGAATAGAATATCCTCTATTAGAATCTTCCAGTTTCCCCAATTTTCAATTCCTGTCAATCTGTCTGTAGTCTGCAAGCGCTCCATTTCTGCAACTTGTAGTTTCTGCTGCTTCAGGACTTGGACAGACACTTGTCCAATAATTCAGCACTTCAATCCACAACAAATAAGGTCTCTGAAACCAGTTGTTGCGAATTTAGACAAGCCAAGACACATAACAGAATAATAATAAAACAGGACACTAGGAATTTACTTTGGAGAAAAACCTTACTCAAGAAAAAAAATCCAGAAGGAATATAGTGCCAAGGTATTTATAGTTTTACAGCACTCAAATCATCCCTACAACACTCTAAGCTGCCTTAAATAGGCTCATTACACAGACCTAGACATTTCTAGATTAGTCTTTACATTTTCCTAAAAGAGTATATTCTAGAACTCTCCAAGTACTGCCTTACAATTACAAGAGGAATTATTCCTACAGGCTGCACTCTTTTTCTAGGTCTTACATAAATTAATTATTAAATCAAAATTTTACTTCAGATACCAACATCCTTTTCTAGAGATGATTTTGCTTATATAGAAAAAATGACGAGAAGGTTGGGTTTTAAGCATTGGGTTTTAATCAATCAGAAGGAGAAAAACTAGGTATAGGGACTGGCAGGCTGCCTAGTCACCTGCACTCCTATGTAACTGAAGTTATTCCCTTCCCTACATCCCCCAACAACCTACATGGGTGGTTTTGCTTTAGTTTATGTTTAAATATGCATGTTGACAATAGTTTTGAAGAGATACTCAGTTTTCGACTTAGGGTTATATGTCATTCAAATGCCAAGCTAGCAAGCTTTATAATTGCGTCATTGATTACACTGATTGAGTCTTTCTTATTTTGCTCTAGATGATAGAAATACTATGCTTGGGTTAGTGTAATGTGGATTGCTTTTTAGATATATGCATATAAGCAATCCACCAGCATCTATTTAATATGAAAATTTATGCATTCTAATGCTCATGTGAGCAGTGGTTACTTGCATATCCTGATGAGTCTATATCTTGTTTATTGTATTGGACATGCAGAAAATTGCCTAATTGTACGCATCTATGCCCAGAGACCTGTCATCCTGGTCAATGCCCATCACGTGAAAAGTGCTTGAAAAAGGTACTCTAATATATACATTATTCCTGTTCTCTTGAACTGCACATTCCATTCTTTTTACATTATATCTTCTCTTTTATGTAATAAATAAATAAATATCCGTGATCTATTTCTATAATTTATAAAATACTTTTCTGTTTGGCTAATCTCTGTATTCATACTTAAAATTAGTAACGTCGTGTGTTCTCCATGTTATATTCGAGGAAGTTCTTTAATAGTTCCGGAGGTGGTCTAATGTATTGTGTAATAATTCATGCTAAAGCTTTTGTAATCCTACATAATTGTCTCTGCGGGACAAAATCTTTAATCAGATACAGAAAGGGAGATTTGATAAGGGACTAACTGATCGATAAGGGGAAAGTATTCAGATAAGTCTTTCTAAATTTTCTTATTCATATTTGATCCGATTGATTTTTCCTTAACTTCTTATTTTTGGAAGGCCAATGTTTCCTTAAAAAATTAGGGCTTTTATTTTGTTAGAAGTACTCAAATGTTGTAATATCAAATGATTTGTTACAGAGGAAAAGGCCATACACATGCTTGTGACCTGTGTATGTCATGTGTAGGTAAAGTTTGTAGTGTCATGAACATCTTTTTTCTTCTTTATTCTCTCTCTCTCTCTCACACACACACACACATTGTGCCACAATGCTAAAGCTTTGTAATTTTCTTTATGTGATTTTTAAGGAAGCTTAGGTGTCGCCTTACTCATTGGAGGGTTTGCATCAGGTGGTTTAGGAATTTGGAAGACATAATGATATCAAGATTCTATGAGAATGCGTTTGTTTTGCTATTTTATGGGGCATACATGGATAAAAGGAATGCTATAATTTTCAATGATGCCCCTCCCATGTCTCTATTCCTCTTCTAGAGGACAGGGTTTTCATTCTAGCATTGCCATGGGTTTGGGCTATGAAAGCTTTTGGTGGTGTTGCCATTTCAGATATTCATAGGGACTGGCGGGCTGTACTTCATTAGTTTTTACTTCTTTGCACATTTTTCTGTGGTCCTTGTCGTCCCCTTCTGTGCTCTTTTTCTATTTAATAAAACTTCTTTTATCCAGAAAAAAATGCATAGAGAGCTGAAGTGAGGTTATTACCTTGCATTCATTTTCTGTAATCTGATTTTTCTTCTCTACTCATTGAAGTCAACTGAGAACATATATGTTGTTTGGTGACATTTGATTTATGATATAAGTTCATGCCTTAAAGATCTGATAGCTTGATTAGTTCGGAGGTTTCTGAGTAACCAAAGGAAATTCTATCAGTTGTCCTTGGATACTATAATAGCAGCTTAAGATTTTCCTTTGTTCTTAGAGTTGAACATCACTGTATTATCGGTCGATATATGAGCTAACATGAAGCTAATGTATTTGTATGGACTATTGATATCAGGTTTTCTTTATTAGATAAATCTCAAAGATAGTTGTCGTTAATATTTCTTTCTCTGCTTACATGTTCGCAAGGTTACTGTTCGTTGTGGGTGCCAGACCTTGAAAAATGAGTGGCTATGTAAAGATGTACAAGCGGCATATTGCAATGATGATCGTGATCCCAAAGACATACCTAAAAATAAATATGGGTTGGGACTTCTTCCCTGCAATTCAGATTGTAGAAGTAAAGTAAAGGTTGCTGATTCAGAATTACAAATCCGGAAATATTTAGTTCCTGAGGTAGGGCCCTTCTGTTTTTTGCTGACATCTAGAAGTCAAGTAGCCACTAAATCCCCTTATGTTTATAAGAAGTAAATTTAATGCCCTTTAGTTCTACTGCCAATGCCATGAACACAAACTATAGCTCTGTAAGCAGAACATCAATCATGACCCTTAGATTGTAACACTGTTTTCTATTCATGAGCTCATGTGAGCTCCAATCTAACCTCAATCCTTTTCCAGAAGGAAGAAGCAGAAGCAGATACCGATAAGAAGAGACCAAAACGTAGAAAGAGACGAGGACGGGTAGAAGAAGAGCAACAAGTTTCAAGACTGCAGGTTTGTCTTAGTTTATATATCCCGACACTAAAAGCCTTGATTTGGTTTCTTAACAACCGTGATTCTGAACAGAAAATCCGTAGACTGCTTCTGCTCGTTATCATTGTGGTGTCACTGATTGCTGCAGCATATTTTGGTTATAAAGGCCTCATGTGGCTCTCTGATTGGATGAATGACGTCGAAGTCCAAAGACGAAGAACAAGATACCCTCCTCGAATCTATTAATTAATTTAACTTCATTGAAAAGTAAACTCTTCTTTTATTTATTTATTTACACTCTCCAGTTTGTACTTTTGTCTAGTGTACCAATATAATATAACCTTCATCTTTTATCCGTTAATCCGTTGGTCCAAAGTTTATATTTCTTGGATTCCAGAAGAAAAATTTAGATTTGGGTCGACAAAAGTTGGTCAATTGACCAATAGAGTGCTGACACGTAGGCGATGTTCTATGTGTGTCAGCATTCTATTGGTCAATTGACCAACTTATCAACAAATAAACTTCATGCTAACCGGATCCCCACTCACAGTTGATAATAATAATAATAATTTGGATCTAGAAATTTAATATCAAGATACAATATATTAATTTATTTTTTCCCTAAAAATTTAATTTATTACAAATACTAGTATTAAATTTCTTTTACAAATTGTGATGAATATAATTTTATTGATTCTTTTATTTAAGTTGACACCGTTGTTTTGTGACATAGATAGAGACTTTGATTCCATTTCTAATACATACTGGTGACTTTATTTTATGGTAGTATTTATTATACACCCACGCTACCCTACCTAACTTTTAATTTATTGCGTTTTATCGAATTTTCAAAGTCAAAAATTCCGACTTACTGGACAGTTTTGGTATGTGACAGACCATGTGGACATGACCAAGTATTTTATGCAGCAGACCCAGAATTGAATATTATATTTATATGCACATATGTAGGAGTGAACCTCTCCCCTTGTACACCAAGTTCAATTACCCAACATCCTTTGATGGTTGATGATAAATAATTCTATTTTTTAAAAAAAAAAAATCAAATTTTGATAATAAAAAACATTATCTTGACAAGGATTGGTACTTCCTGCATTACCTGCCTACTTGTACCAGATATAGTTTTATGTTGAAGAATAAGAAAACCATTTATAATTTCAAGACTTTCACTCTTACTGCAGAAATGCAGAATTATCAACAAAATATTGATTAATTAATTAATCATGCAGATTAACTACATTATGCACAGAATATAGATAAAACACTGCACAAGCATAAGGAAACTAGATTGATAGAAGATACATGCATGTATTAGCGTGAAGAAGAAATTTGCCCTTTCTAATTGGCACAATAAATTATGTAAGCCTTTTGTGGTGGCTTCTGTCAGTGTTCACAAAATCATACACCACACCACAGCTCATGTTAGTTTTAACACCCTACACTGTACACTCAGAAGGTATAAACACAGGTCATTAAAAAATTGAAAGAAAGAAAAAACAAATCAAATTTCCCCCCAAAGAAATTCTGAAATTTACTCTGAAACAATGGAGATTGGACCACTGGAGATGCTGCCATGGCTATCATCACAGAGAGCCAATGCACGCTCCAAATTAGCAACAATGTCGGTCATAGTTGGTCTCTCTTTCCCTTCCAAATTCACACAATGCAATGCAGTGTATGCCACCAGCTCTACTGCCTCTGCTTCATTCAGCTCCGGCGGCCCAACCCTTGTGTCCAGAATCTTCATCAATTCTCCAGCCATAATTGCTGGTACCGCAAAGTCCACCAAGCTTATTGGTGTACCCCCATTTTCACCACTCTTGAATATAGCCCTCTTGCCGGTTAAAAGTTCTAGCAACACCACTCCAAGACCGTAGACATCACTCTTTGCAGTTAAAACATTTAGTCCATAGTACTCTGGATCAATGTAGCCAACTGTTCCAGCTGCCTTCATTGGTCTATAATCACGATCAGACTCCGGACCATGTAATGACAATCCGAAATCAGACACTCTTGCAGTCCAATTCGCATCCAGCAATATGTTAGAAGACTTGATGTCCCTATGAATTATAGGAGGAACTGCATAATTGTGCAGATATTCGATGCCACGAGCTGCGTCTAATGAAATTTTGATCCTCATTTTCCAAGAATTCAGTAAGCTGCTATTTTTAGCCACATTGTTCTTGTCATGTAAATGATCATAAAGTGCTCCATTTTTCATATAATCGTAAACCAAGAGCCTCTCATCCCTCTCTTCGCAATACCCAACAAGCCTAACCAAGTGTTTGTGGTGAAGCCTAGACAAGAATGCCAATTCTGAATCAAAAGCACTCTCTTTCTCTTGAAACTTCTTCGTCTTCGTTCCAGTTTCTCCCCTTTTAATGGCGACCTCATGACCATCAGGTAGTTTACCTTTGTACACAACACCAAAGCTCCCAGCACCAATCTTGTTCTCCAGGGAGAAACTATTGGTGGCTGCTTCAAGATCTGAAAAAGTGAATTCTTCCGCTCTCTCCGCATGCTTTGCAGAGGTTCCACTCTTCTGGCGACTAAATACTCCTGAGGTTCCACTCCTCTGGCGCCCCCATGCTCTTGAACCCTGCCGCCTAATAGTGGATGATCTTGAAGGTGGACTGTTATTTGAGTGCTGGGCATTAGAATTAGACCGAGTGATAGTTGGTTGCACTGAATTGTGAATTTTCTTGTGCCCAAAACAAGCACCAGTCCACACAAAGTAAATTATAGTACAAATAGCAAATAAAGCACCAACAGATCCAACAATGGCAAATGCCAATAAACCCCTTGTCATTTCTTTGGATGGTGAAGACGGTGAGGGACTACCAGTAGTTGGTGGTGAAATTGGCGGAATCGAATTAATTACATCACATTGCCTGCATATATTACCCCTACCAGAGCAAAGTGTTTGCGACTGAGGATACAGACCACAATCACATTTGGCTTGAACACATGGCCCTGGAAGAATCTTTGGCAATGAGAGCTCAATCCCTAAAGCATATGAACTATTAGCCCAACCTGCCCCCCAACAAATAACCGAAAAATTACTAGTTGTCAATCCACAAGTAAAATTCAATCCAGCAACAATTGATTCAAACGAAATCCCATCTGTAACACTGCTAGAAAATTCTCCACTTCCACCCCAACAAACAATAGAACTATTCATTCTCCTAATAGCACAACCATGATTCATTCCTAATGCTACAGCAGAATATTCATAAGCCAAATTTGAAGAAGGAACATTCAATTGCCCTAAATTGTTATATCCTCTACAAATCAAGAATCCAGTCAAATCAAAACCACAAGCATGATATCCACCAACAACAATGCTTGACATTGATAAATTAGTAAATTCATTTTGAATCAATGATGAAAGTGTATTATTACCTCCCCAACAACTCACCCTACTTGTATTCATCAGGATTCCGCAAGAAAACCCTAACCCAGATGAAATTTCGTGAAATTGAGCTGACCCGTCTGGTAATTGGGCAGAAATGGCATCGCCTCGCCAACATTTAGCGTTTCGAGTTCCATTTGTGAGAGCACAAATTTGAGTATCACCGATTGTTAGGTTTTGTAATACGACATTCCCACTGTAGTACAGCCTTTTCGGAGTGAAGCTAGAGTTCCAGCAGAGGAGGCTAAAGCCTCCGGTCCTCACTCCGCAGAAAAAATCCCGGCCGCCGGCGACGGACTCGAAAGAGATTTCCGGGAAGACGATGATCGTATAGTTCTTTAGCCAGCATTGAATTCTCTGTGTTTGCTGCTCGGCAACGATGCCGCAGACGGTAGTGGTGACGCCGTAGCTGACGGCGAGGGTTGATGCCGAGCCGCCGAGGGAGTGGACGGTGGAGGCGATGGCGATGAGGGTGATAAAGGCGGAAATGACGGCGGCTGAGATCGGCGTCGTCATCTAATGGAGTGAGAAGTAATGACGATGAAGTTTAAGTGTGGTTCTGTGATCTTCATTTGTGGAAGAAGGGTGGACTGGTGTAAAGAGAAACAAGAATCGTGGAGAGAGAAAGGAAGAGGAATTTTTGGAGGGTCTATAATATATATATATATATATATATATATATATATATATAGTCCGGATCAAGTGCATACCCCTTATCTTATTCACACGTGCTTATCCCTTTTAAGCGACGGTTTCGGTCTTACAACCGTCGTCTATACTTTTAGCGACGGACAACATATAACATCGCTAAACGTATAAACAACGATTGTATGATCGAAACCGTCGCCTAAAAGAGGGTAGGCACGAGTGAGTAAGATAAAGGGCATGCACTTGATTTTTGCTATATATATATATATATATATATATATATATATATATATATATATATATATATATATATATCAACCAGGATCCTATCAGGGATCCCAGATTTTAGTAAAAGACGGACTTTTTTTTTTTACTTTTTTTTACCTTTTTTAAAATAACTAAAAAATTAATATTTTATGGAACTGAAATTTTTCCATAATATAATGTTTTGGGCGTGATTTAGATATCTATACCAAAAAATATATGTACAGTCTCCACAGACTGTACAAACATGTTTTGTTATACGTATCCAAATCACATCCAAAACACTGTATTATGTAAAAATTCAAGTTCCATAACTTTTTATTATTTTTTTTAGTTGTTTTAAAAAAAAGCAAAAAAAAAGGTCCGAATTTTGTTAAAATGCGAACCTTAAAAAGCAAACCAAAGACGAACCGTCGTCTTTGGTGTCTATGACGACGGTTCGATCCGTCGTCATAGCCATGTAGTTTTTGGCGACGGGTCGAACCGTCGCCATAGACACCAAAGACGACGGTTCGTCTTTGGTTCGTTCTTTAAGGTTCGCTTTAGAGACGAACCGATATATATATATATATATATATATATATATATATATATATATATATATATATATATGGGAGCCCTTCCATAGCAACCGGTTGCCATGAGAACTGTGCAACAACCCCTTTTTGTACCGTTGATAAACTTATTGGAAGGCTGAGATTGAAACATAAATATACCCAGCCGACACAACTTGTACCGGCTTTTATTTTAATATGAGGACCCCACCATAGTCAACATGTTGTCAGTTTATTGAAATAAAATGAATTTTTAATATTAAATAATGCCCGACCGGCACAGCTTGTACCGGCTGTGCCTTTTTTATATAAAAAAAAAAAAAAATTCAAACCGGCACAACCTCTTACGGCTTGTACAAAAAAAAAAAAAAATCCTATCCAAACCGGCACAACCTCTTACGGCTTGCACAAAAATAGCAAATATTTTATATTATTTATTTGTTATAAAATATTTTATATTCTTTATTTGTTATAAAATATTTTTATAACAAATAGCAAATAAAAATAGCAAATATTTTATATTCTTTATTTGTTATAAAATATTTTATATTCTTTATTTGTTATAAAATATTTTTATAACAAATAGCAAATAAAAATAGCAAATATTTTATATTCTTTATTTGTTATAAAATATTTTGTATTCTTTATTTTTTATAAAATATTTTTATAAAAATAGCAAATAAAAAATTATAAAAATATATTTTTATAAAATAGGATATTATTTTTTATTTGAATTATAATTCTTTATTTGTTATTAAATGAAAGAGTTATAAAAAATAACAAATATTTTATTTGGAATAACAAATAAAAAACTTTTGTGCAAGCCGTAAGAGGTTGTGCCGGTTTGGATAGGATTTTTTTTTTTTTTGTACAAGCCGTAAGAGGTTCTTTATTTGTTATAAAATATCTCTAAATAGTCAATATCTCTAAATGTTTTAGATTTCTTATCTCCAGTGGTAACATTGAATCTGCACAGGTGTCAAAAACAAGACTATATTTCTTTATATAGTACTTTATACATATACAATGGAGCTGAACATGTGTAATAAGTAGCATATTTTATTTAATAAATAATTTACTTTATACACACACAAAATAATTTATATAGTCAAAAAAAAAATAAAAAAAATCCTATCCAAACCGGCACAACCTCTTACGGCTTGCACAAAAATAGCAAATATTTTATATTATTTATTTGTTATAAAATATTTTATATTCTTTATTTGTTATAAAATATTTTTATAACAAATAGCAAATAAAAATAGCAAATATTATCAAAATATTATTAATATAAAAATAAATACAATTATATCAAAAAATATATCAATTATCAAAAATGTATCAAATGTATCAAAAATAACAAAAATGTATCAAATGTATCAAAAATATATCAAATGTATCAAAAATATATCAAATGTATCAAATATATCAATTATCAAAAATGTATCAAAAATATATCAAATATATCAAAAATATATCAAATGTATCAAAAATATATCAAATATATCAAAAATATATCAATTATCAAAAATATATCAAAAATTGTATCAAATGTATCAAAAATATATCAATTATCAAAAATATCAAATATATCAAAAATGTATCAAATGTATCAAATATATCAAATGTATCAAAAATGTATAAAATGTATCAAAAATATATAAAAATATATCAAATGTATCAAAAATATCAAAAATATATCAATTATCAAAAATATATCAAATGTATCAAAAATGTATCAAATATATCAAAAATATATCAAATGTATAAAAAATATATCAAAAATGTATCAAATATATTAAAAATATATCAATTATCAAAAATGTATCAAAAATATATCTAAAATATATCAAATGTATCAAAAATATATCAAGTATATCAAAAATATATCAAATGTATCAAAAATGTATCAAATGTATCAAATATATCAAAAAATATATCAAATATATCAAAAATGTATAAAATGTATCAAAAATATATAAAAATGTATCAAAAATATCAAAAAATATATCAATTATCAAAAATGTATCAAATGTATCAAAAATATCAAAAATATATCAAATGTATCAAAAATATATCAAATGTATCAAAAATATATCAAAAACATATCAATTATCAAAAATGTATCAAAAATATATCAAATATATCAAAAATATATCAAATGTATCAAAAATATATCAAATATATCAAAAATATATCAAAAATATATCAAAAATTGTATCAAATGTATCAAAAATATATCAATTATCAAAAATATCAAATATATCAAAAATGTATCAAATATATCAAAAATATATCAAATGTATCAAAAATGTATAAAATGTATCAAAAATATATAAAAATATATCAAATGTATCAAAAATATCAAAAATATATCAATTATCAAAAATATATCAAATGTATCAAAAATGTATCAAATATATCAAAAATATATCAAATGTATAAAAAATATATCAAAAATGTATCAAATATATTAAAAATATATCAATTATCAAAAATGTATCAAAAATATATCTAAAATATATCAAATGTATCAAAAATATATCAAGTATATCAAAAATATATCAAAAATATATCAAAAATGTATCAAATGTATCAAATATATCAAAAAATATATCAAATATATCAAAAATGTATAAAATGTATCAAAAATTATTAATAATATAATTATATATCTTGCATAATTATATATTTATTATATTTATTTTTAATATATTAATATTAAAAATAATATTTATATTTATATATTTATTTATTTATAATATAATTATATTTATTTTTATATTACTAATATTTATTTTTAACATTATATTTGTAAGTTAAAATAAATTTTGTGCAATATCTTTATATTTGATTAAAAAGTGAGAAAACATGAATGTGTTAAAAAAAAAAGAGTAGGCCGGTACAACTTGTACCGGCCGGAATATTTTTAAATATTTTATTACATCTTGCATAATTATTAATAATATAATTATATATCTTGCATAATTATATATTTATTATATTTATTTTTAATATATTAATATTAAAAATAATATTTATATTTATATATTTATTTATTTATAATATAATTATATTTATTTTTATATTACTAATATTTATTTTTAACATTATATTTGTAAGTTAAAATAAATTTTGTGCAATATCTTTATATTTGATTAAAAAGTGAGAAAACATGAATGTGTTAAAAAAAAAAAAAAAGTAGGCCGGTACAACTTGTACCGGCCGGAATATTTTTAAATATTTTATTACATCTTGCATAATTATTAATAATATAATTATATATCTTGCATAATTATATATTTATTTTTAATATATTAATATTAAAAATAATATTTATATTTATATATTTATTTATTTATAATATAATTATATTTATTTTTATATTACTAATATTTATTTTTAACATTATATTTGTAAGTTAAAATAAATTTTGTGCAATATCTTTATATTTGATTAAAAAGTGAGAAAACATGAATGTGTTAAAAAAAAAAAAAAGTAGGCCGGTACAACTTGTACCGGCCGGAATATTTTTAAATATTTTATTACATCTTGCATAATTATTAATAATATAATTATATATCTTGCATAATTATATATTTATTTTTAATATATTAATATTAAAAATAATATTTATATTTATATATTTATTTATTTATAATATAATTATTTTTATTTTTATATTACTAATATTTATTTTTAACATTATATTTGTAAGTTAAAATAAATTTTGTGCAATATCTTTATATTTGATTAAAAAGTGAGAAAACATGAATGTGTTAAAAAAAAAAAAGAGTAGGCCGGTACAACTTGTACCGGCCGGAATATTTTTAAATATTTTAATATTTTGTGCAATCTCATTGTATTTGATTAAAAACTGATAAAGCATCAATGCGTAAAAAAAAAAGAATAGGCCGGTACAACTTGTACCGGTCGAAATATTTTAATATTAAATATTCATTTTATTTAACTAGACTGACAATATGGTAAAATGTGGGTCCCTCTTATTTTAATATTTTTTTTATTTTTTAATACCAGCCGTATGAGCCTGTACCGGCCGGGAAAGAAAAAAAAATTTAAAAAAAAGGTACCAGCCGTATAAGCTTGTACCGGCCGGAAAAAAATAAAAAAAAATGTACCACTTCAAACTTTATTACGGATGTTAAAAAAAAAAAAAATACAAACCGGGACAAGCTCATCCGGCCGGAAAAATAAAAAAAAAATGTACCACTTCAAACTCTTACGGCTGTTAGAAAAAAAAAAAATTCTACCGGCCGGTACAGGCTCATACGGCTGTAAAAAAAAAAAAAGTTTTATATTGTTTGTTGCTATTTTATTTTGTCCTTGGTTTTTTTTTTTTTTTTTACAGCCGTATGAGCTTGTCCCGGTTGGATATTATTTAATATTAAAAATTCAATTTATTGGTATAAACTGACAACATGTTGACTATGGTGGGGTCCTCATATTAAAATAAAAGCCGGTACAAGTTCTTACGGCTTGGTAAATTTATGTTTCATCTCAGCCTTCCAATAAGTTTATCAACGGTACAAAAAGGGGTTGTTGCACAGTTCTCATGGCAACCGGTTGCTATGGAAGGGCTCCCTATATATATATATATGTATATATAGAGTTCGGTTCCAGTTCGAACGCCCGATTTTAGTACGGTCCGGACTTTCTTTCTTTTTTTTCTTTTTTTTTTGCTTTTTTTTTAAACAACTAGAAAAGTTTAATATTTTATGGAACTAAATTTTTTTCATAATAAAGTGTTTTGGGTGTGTTTTGGATACATATAACAAAATATATCTGTACAGATTGTACATACATATTTTGTTATATGTATCCAAATCACACTCAAAACACTGTATTATGAAAAAAAAATCAGTTCCATAAAATATTAAACTTTTTTTAGTCGTTTTAAAAATTAGCAAATAAATAAAATAAATTTTGGAGTCCGTATTTTAATCAGGTCCGGGAGTCCGGACCTGATCCTCTCTATCTATATATATATATATATATAATTCACTTTAAATTTAATTATTAAGATTTAGAAAATTGTTATTTTTTATAAAAAAAATATTTGCACAAGAACTTACTCATATATATCAATATAAACCCTATTTATTACTCATAAGGAGAATTTTGTAAAATCACCAATTCTCTTATAGAAATATAAATTCTCATTATTTATTATAACATAAATTTACTTAATTTTAAATTTTTTATTGGAGCAAATTAGTCGATTCTAGATAAATAGGTAATCCATTCTTTTAAACTAGATATAACTCTTTTTTTATCCATTTTATTTGAAAAGATATATTTTTATTTTTAAATTATTTTAACATAATATTATTTTTATTTTATAAAATTAAATATTATTATGTCACCATAAATATACTATAATTAATAATAAAATTAATT
The DNA here is from genome assembly GCA_020205505.1 of Panax japonicus. Lineage (NCBI taxonomy): Eukaryota > Viridiplantae > Streptophyta > Magnoliopsida > Apiales > Araliaceae > Panax > Panax japonicus. The sequence goes on from CM035113.1 coordinate 91,934,316, forward strand.
GTTTTTCTAATAGTCATGATTTTTTAATTGTACCTAACTATAACCATAGTATATGTCGTTTTAGAATAATGTACATTAAATATAATATTAATTATCAATTATACCCTTAAATTCATATAATTATTATACTTATCAAATACTTTCTCTTATCTTGTAATATTTTCCTATGAAGAATACTTTTGGAAAGATAACAGTTAATTTTCTTAGATCAAAAATTCTATGTGGACATGAAAATTAGATATAATTGTATTTAAATTTTACTTATTTGTGTTGACCCCCAATAATGGATAAAAATATAAATAGATAAAATTTAAATACACTCATATCCAATTTTTATATTTAATCTTTTTGTTCAACTAGAAGAGTTCTTCTTAGATTATATAAGATGATAAGAAATTAAATAAAAATAAAATTATATATTAAAGTACCAGAGGGAGTAATCTGATGCATTCGTGTTATGATGTGCGGGTGGAAATTATTGACTAGTAGATCATATTACTCCTGATAAAATATTGACTTAATAATAGTTTTACTAAAATTTACTGCTATTATATTATGAATAATATTAGAGACACAAACTATTTTACAAATATTTTACATACTGCTGATGTGGCATACTCCACATCAGCAGTTTGTGTGGGACCGAAGACTATATTAAACAATTTGTTGATCAATAAGCTGACGTGAAGTATGCCACATCAGCAGTTTGTAAAATAGTTTGTGTCTCTAGCACCACTCATATATTATATAGAATAATGCTAGAGACACAAACTATTTTACAAACTGCTGATGTGGCATACTCCACATCAGCATATTGTGTATTTGTGTGAGACCGAAGACTACATTAAACAATTTGTTGATCAATAGACTGACGTGGAGTATGCCACATCAGTAATTTGTAAAATATTTATAAAATAATTTGTGTCTCTAGCACCACTCTATTATATATCCATTGCCTTCAAAACAGAAACGTTAGATAAAGTTTTAAATATTTTGGTCATATTTTCATTAATCTCAATCATAAATTCCTATTAAAACAATTCATTTCAAAATTAAATTTCAATTGCATTAATTATGAGTTCAATAATACTATTATACTATTTTATTCCAAATTAATTGATTTTTTAAAATCAACTTAAGAGGCAAATTGTATCTAATTTCTTATGAACAATGATATAAAAATTAGTTTTAAAATGATTAATTTAACCAAAAAAATATCAAAACTAGACTTTTAATTTGAGATAAAGGGAGTATTAAACTTGTTATTGAAAATCAGAGATTTTGATTTGAAAATTTGTATTCTCAGAACCAACTTTGACACGAAACATCTTTCATTTCATGTAACATTCTAAATTTAAATTTTCGTAAATTAATAAGATCGAATCGAAGTCAAATAAGGCTTCTATTTTTTTTTGTAATATAAAAAGGGTTTATTTTAAAATAAATACATGAATAGTTTATAAGAGTATTGTAATCTGAAAATATAATCATTAGATGAAATAATATTAATGTCGACATATCCTATTAAAAATCTAAAATGAGTACCTAGCACATGTATCATGTCATGTTCTTATGAAAAAAATAATACTCGATGGTATATATATATATACACACACAGTCTGGATCTTAAGTTCACCTCTTATTCAACTCACCCGAGTTTATCCCCCTTTAGCGACGGTTCGGTCATACAACCGTCGTCTATACTTTTAGCGACGAACAACATATAGCGTCGCTAAAAGTATAGACAACGGTTGTATGATCGAACCGTCGTCAGTTCCGTCGCTAAAGGGGGTGAGCTCGGGTGAGTTAGATAAGGGGTGAGTTTAAGATCGGGACCGTGTGTGTGTATATATATATATAAATGAAAATTATTTTTATTATTATTTTTTAATATTTTCATATGTAGGGCCCACATATTTGCTGTCGAATTTTTATTAACTAATATGTGGGCCATATATGCGAAAATATCAAAAAATAATGTAGAAATATAAGTTTCTTATATATATAGACTATCATTTGTTTGGCAAAAAAAACAATACTTATTGAATGATAGAAGTGTATTGAATATTTATTTATGATTGAATTTTATGGATCTGGTTATCATGAAATGGTCAATTGACCAATACAGTGCTGACATACAAAAAGAGAAATCACATTCGAACTTATATGTCGACATTATATTAGTCAATTGACCAAAATTAATTTCATTCTAACGGGTCCCGAATTTTATACTATCCGGATTTCAGCAGCGATGATGATGCTTTTTTCCAAAAGGGGAGAGACCCTTAGAACACCAACGTAGACTCTTGGAGAAACAACTTTCTTATCTTTTTGGGTTCAAATAAATTTAATAATATATTGTTCAAGTAGTTTATTCTTTTAACAAGTACCCCAAAAAGTACTTTTTGCTTGCTTCTCTGTTCCAACCAACTTAATAATTAATCTCAGGGAAAAAAATAATTTTATAATTTTAACCTCTTTTTTAATAATATGCGTAAAAAATTAATCATTAAGAAACGAACTGGATTAAATCCAAATCTAAGTAAGGTAGACAGTCCTTTTACATATTATAAATAAATAAAATCCCCAGCTCAGCTATTTGGAGCAGTTGGATATATATGTCCATGGACGGACATCACACCACTGGCTTTATTATTTGGGGAAATTAAATCAGACGACTTTAAAAATCACTATTAATAATCTCAATTTGGAGTTTTAGAATTTTACAAATTGATTTTAAAAAAAATTAAAATGTATATTTAATTTTAGAACGGATTGTGATATGGAGGAGTTTGGATTCTCTCTATGAAGACAATTGGATGCACAGTGCGAGATGCGACATGTTTAAGATGATTGAATCGAACTTTTAGTCGAGCGAGTACGAATTGATCTCGAACTGTTTGTTCATTGTACAACTTTACTCACGTCTTAGGATGAAAAACAAAAAAGGAAAGAAAAAATGTAGCTCCTGCGCACAAGTCATTAAAGCTGTAAAATGAACAAAAAATTCGGGTTCGATTCGTACTTGCTAGACTCAAAATATAAATGAGTCAAATATAAATAAATTTTAAAGTTCGATAAACTGCTCGAACATGCTCAAATTACAATTTTCTAATGATATTCGGATCATATTCGTTCGAAAAGTTTAAACTGTTCGGGCTCGATTCGAGATCGTGATCGACTCAATAACTAAATGACCCTCAATTAAATCTTATTTTATACTCAATAAATTTTGTAAATAAAATTTTTGCAACTCAATACTCGGTTGGACTCAATTCATTTACACCCTTACAGGTGATTAAAAATCTGGTCAGCAAGACATCATTTGGCTTTGGAAAGGGAGGATAAAGTAGAGAACAAAAAGCTGAAAGAATTGCACAGGGACAGGGGTAATTAATTAATAAGAACATGCAGGTCTGAATTTTATAATGATCAAAAAATAATGCAGAAAGAAGAAGAAAAAGACAAGATGCAGCGCTGTAAAGCTCAATTGAATTCCTACCATAATGTCTCACTTTTTCTCACTTCTTCAGGGTACTAGTAAATATCTAAAATAAGTAAATATTTTTAAATAATTTACAATATTTATTATTATATTGGCTAAAATTAAAATAATTTATGTTAAATTTGAATTTAAAAATATTTTAAATTAATTTTAATAACTCAATAATAATATTAAATTTTAAAATGAATGAAGTAGTACACGTGGTGCAGAAAAAAAGAAAGAGAAATGATACACTATGGCATAAACCCCCAAGTCCAAACCAAAGCATGACAATTTGTTCACCTCGGTCCTCGGCCCATCATTTCATTATTTCTACATTACTTAATTGTTATATTCATTGGGCTCTTAAAAGCTGGTGAACGCCCATATCATTTGTATCAGCCCTTTGCCCTTGATATTGGTAGCCTGGTATGTCTTTTTATATAGGGTTCTTTACATAAGTATACAACAAAAATAAAATAATTACAACAATAGTGCACCAATTAAATTATTTTAATAACAGTAAACTACTGAATAATAATGCCAAAAATAATGCAATACACATCAGTATATCCAATCCAACAAAAAAAGAAATCCCTAAAATCAAGGAGAAAACTACTCCACTTATTTTATCAGTTAAATTCAAATTCAAAATAATAAATCAAACTTAAATATTTAAATTCAAATCTTCATCTCCCTCACATACACTTTGAAATAATAGTCCGCCGCTACACCGTAGCGCCTCACATACTCCGCCGCTACACCGCCGCGAATCTCCGTTGTTCAAAATGCCAATGAGAATAAGAAGAAGATTCACCCTACAAAAAGTTTAAAAATAAATAAATGAAACTATTATGTTCTGAATTTTTTTTTATAACTATTTTGTTACTCATAAATAATAAAATGGTTACCTTTGTATGAATGATTGGCTACCAACTCCATCACATTCAAACGAAAGTGGTAACTTAATAAAATTGAATTGGTAACCAAACTTTTATACCAAGGTAACCAAACTTTTATACCAAGATAACCAATCTATTTTCACACCTTATAGTATGAATTAGTTACCTTGGTCTGAAAGTTTGGCAACCAACTACATGAAGGTTTGGCTACTAACTGTATTACATGCAAAATAAATTGGAAACTTAATAAAACAGAGTTGGTTACCTTGATATGAAGGTTTGACTACCAACGGTATTATGAAAAAACGTTGAATTCGGGTGACGCAGTGACATTAAAAATTCGGGTAATTCAAGAAAAGAAGTTCCCCAAATTTTCATCATTGAACGAACACGTTGCCTCCTCCATTTCTTTTAGTGTGAAAACTGATGAGCCCTGGCGTCTTTTTGCAGGCAAAATTTGATCTTCAAGTTGTCAATACTCCACAGGCTTATATATCCATGAAAGTACTGTGTTCAATTCATCCAATAAAATATATAGAGCTACATGAGGTGTAAAAAGAAAGTAGAAGCAGAAACATACAGAGCTTGTTCCACGCTGACACCAACCCGAAAGATGAGTTCGAGTATATATATATATATATATATATATATATATATATATATATATATATATACAAGATGGATCAGGTCCGGACTCCCGGACGGGAGAAAATCCGGACCTGAAATTTTTTTTTTTTTTTTTTTTTTTTTTTTGTAGAACAACTAAAAAAAAAAAAAAAAAAATTTATGGAACTGAAATTTTTCAAAAAAACAGTGTTTTGGGTGTGTTTTTAATACCTACACCAACCAATGTATGTACAGTCTGCCCAGACTGTACAAACATGTTTCGTTATAGGCATCCAAATCACACCCAAAATACTGTATAATGTAAAAATTCCAATTCCATAAATTTTTTTTTTTTTTTTTTAGTTGTTTCAAAAAAAAAAAAAAAAAAAAGGTCCGGATTTTAAACCTGTCCGGGAGTCCGGACAGGATCCGGCCTCTATATATATATATATATATATATATATATATATATATATATATATATATATAATTGCAGTTGTTATAGATGAGAAGAGAGAGAAGAAATTATGAGTATAACTAATCCATAAATTAAGGAATTCTAATTGAATATTAATTCCCTAAATTAAGGAATCCTAAATGCACTAAGATTATAAATAAATATGGAAGTGTATTAGTTGTCTAATTCTTTTATGAGGGCACTATTGTTGTAATTTTTTTTAAAAATGTAATAGAATATGTAAATCACCCTTTTATATATACCATGTAATTTAACAAAATAAGAATTAGATCTGTTTAATCATTTATTATCATCAATTGGGGGGGCGTCCGGTGCTTATTGACCGGTGCTAACGTCCGGTTCCTTTGTTTTGGTTTTTTTTTTTTTTTTGGTTTTTTTTAATGACAATTATAAAAATAAAGAATAAAAAATAATAGAGCAAGTTTTAACAAAAAATTGTAAAAGAAAGTATATTTTTTTATTAAAAAAACACTGTAAACTGTTTACAGTATTTTTTTAATAAAAAATATACTTTCTTTTACAATTTTTTATTAAAACTTGCTCTATTATTTTTTATTCTTTATTTTTATAATTGTCATTAAAAAAAAACCAAAAAAAAAAAAAAAACCAAACAAAGGAACCGGACGTTAGTACCGGTCAATAGCACCGGACGGCCCCCCAACCCATCATCATACAAACGATGAGTATTATTTAATTCTTTCTCACAAATTAGTTGCCCCAATATGGCAATATTCTTAATTATATATTAGAAAATGAATACTGCGTTTGTCCTCAAGGGATTAATTAAAGTGTTTTTATATGATTTTTAAGACAAAAAAAAATATATTTCTATTGCATTTCTCAGACTCTCATTTTTTTTCAACGAACCGAGTCGATCCGAGTATTGAGTTGTTCAAATTTGGTTCATAAAATTTATCGAGTATAAAATAAGGTTTGATTGAAGTTTATTTAGCTATCGAGTCGAGCACGATTCTGAATCGAGCCCGAACTGTGAGAAGATTATAATTTGATCCGAATCGAGCACGATTTCCAACGAATATATATGATCCGAGTATCAATAGAAAATTATAATTTGAGAATGTTCGAGTAATACTTTAAAATGTGCTCATATTTGACTCATTTATATTTTGAGTCGGGCTCGAATCGAACTTTTAATCGAACGAATATGAATCGAGTCCGAACAGTTTGCTCATTTTACCATCTTAGTAATAGGTGGTGTTTGATTAGCGTAAATCAATGTAATAATTTCGTAATGCGATAAAATATTATATAATTTTAATATATTTTTTATTTGGTTTAATGATTACAGGAATTAACTTGTTATGTTAATTTGAATACTTTTCATTAAAGCACATCAATGGATATATTAGCTTATTATATATCCGTAGATTGTAAAAGACAAACGGTAGTGATTACTATTGAGTTGATACTTTTGACTTGCAATTGACTTTATTTTTAATGAACCAAACATAATTTTAAATATAATACAATAATATTACGATTGTCACACACTAATATTAAATACGAACAAAATAAATATATAATACTAAATACGAACATAATATAATAATATTACTTGAGTATATATATATTCTATAGTATTACTCTCTCTGTTCCTAAAATATTGTCGTTTTAAGAAGTAATTTTTATTCTAAAAAGATTGCCGCTTTGAATTTATCAACACACATTAGCAATTTTTTTCCTACTTTACCCTTATTTAAAACTTTCTTCTCTTCTCAATGATTATTATTCAATTCAATGTTATAATTCAAGTAATAATTGGTTGAATAAGAAAATTAGTTGAATTGAATAAGAAATATTTGGAAAGTAATAATTGGTTGAGACAATTAATAAGGGTAGTATAGTATTTTCGCTATGTATTAGTAATTATATTCATTAATCTGTGTGCATTAACCTTAAACGACAATCTTTTAAGAACAAAGAGAGTACAATAAATTTATATTTTGCGCATAATTATGTCAAAATCAAGAAAGTAATGGTGGGCAAGAACTAGGTTCCCCACTTCCCAAAACATAAATTCCCAATATGGTAAAGTCCAAAGCAGAAAACAGGTTATAGAAACGAAACACACACCCACCTAATACTAATATCTATTTTTCCTTTCCACGTCTCTATAATTGCTTCTTTTTTTAAAAAAAATTATTATCTCCTACCAATAAACAGCTTTCCCCCCCTCTCCTCTCCTCCCCCACACACCCACCCACCCACCCACCCACACACCCACCCACCCACCCACCCACACACCCATATATATATATATATATATATATATATATATAAAATCAATTATTCAGAGTCAAAATGAGATGCGAGTCATCCTTCCAACTCAATCGTAGTCGTCCGTTATTTAATCTAATAGAGTAGTAATATAGACCCAATTCGCAAAATATTAATAATAGTAATAATAAGATAGAATTTAATTTGAATTTGAATGAAAAAATATAAAAAATAATTTAAATTTATTTTAATTAATTTTGACATAAAAATATAAGAAGGATTCATATTCATTCTAATTTTTAATAACCAATAAACAATTACTACCGGTATGAATATATATACATGATATGAAATATGAAATGATATTTTGCTGACTTTTTAGAGGATAGGGCTTGTGGGATGTATAGTGTACTTTAGTGGAAACCAAAAAGGCTATGGGGTAGTTTACAGTTGCCAAATTTGGAAAAAAATCTTAGTGGGAAGATTTTTCCCAAGTTGTGTTAAATGGTCATTGGTGGATAGCACCATCTACCCTCAATTATTGAGGTGACATACTTTCCATTCAAGTTTATGTGGGCCCATTTTATTCTACACTTTTGGACACTTTAAATGGAGAACCTAAAGGTTGATCATAAATGGAATTGGTTAACATGAATTTTTTTTTTTGAATAAGTTGATCAATTAGTCAATAGAGTGTAGACACGCAGATAAAATTTTATGCGTGTCAGTATTTTATTGGTTAATTGACCAACTTACCAAAAAATAAATTTCATGCTAACCGGATCCATCATAAATACATGCATATATAGTAATCGAGTTTCTGTCTACTTTACCCACTAATATATATATATATATATATATATATATATATATATATATAGTCCGCTTTTTCAACAAATTGCAGAAAATAAATCGGCTATAGCGATAATTTTTTCTGTCGTTATAGCATAGAAAAAAATCCATCACTATAGCTGGTTCGTTTTTAATTCGCTCCTGCCAGTTCGCTGGAGAAAGCCGAAATATATATATATATATATATATAATTTCTTAAATAATAAAATTCAACAATATCAATTATATTTAATGTATTTATTTTTATAAATAATTTTTTAAGTAATAAATTTTAAAATTGTGAATTATATTCAATGTATTTATTTGCATAAATAATTTCTAAAGTAATAATAGTTAACATTGTCAATTATATTAATTCAATGTATTTATTTGTATAAATAATTTCATAAGTAATAAAAGTTAACATTGACAATTATTTGATTATTTAAAATTTAAACTCCATATTGTATTACAATTTGATTTAATTAATATATATTATATTACGAATAAATACATTGAAACTATTTAAATATAAGTATTTAGGATGTTCCTCCATGCCTATACTCTTAGTAGAGGCAGGCAGCGGCGGAACTAGGGGCGGGTGGGGGCATCTGCCCCCGGTAGCAAGCGGAGGCAGAACTAGGGGGCGACGATGGAGGCGGAGGCGGGGGCGGGGGCCGGCAGGGCAGCCACTGCTGAGTGCTGACTGCTCCGGACTTCCGGTGGGGAATTTTGAGTCATGACACTAACACTACACTGCATTAATCTATGTTGCACTCGACTTGGACAACCGATAACGATTCAAATGAAACGGTACCATAAGCTTCTATGTGGAGACATGGAGTCATGGAGAGGAGAGAGAAAGTGATGATGATGTTTTTAATGAGTTTGAAATTACTATTTAAATAAAAATAATTTTTTAATTTTAACCCATGCCAGGCGCATGGCTAATTTATTTTATTTAATATAATTAATATTTATACATATTTAAGGTGTTAATTAATGTTTTGAAAAAAATTAGTAAGATTTCCTTATAACAATGATTCAAGTAACAATCATAACACAATAAAAAATACAAAAAATAAGGATAAAAATACATGGCTGAACCATGTACCAGTAGGTGTGAAATTTGTCTTTTAAATTTGTGCACATGTTATGTTTGATAAATGTTATCTGAGGTTGTCAAGCATAAATAAAAAGATTTGGTCAAGTTTGTGATTAAAAAATTCTTTATACATGTTTTATAAAGTAAGTCAATTTGTTTTGGTTGGGTGAGCCAAAACAAGTTTGTAAGAATTGAATGAGTTAGGCTCTGTTGAAAAACTATTTCAGCTAGGCAGTTTTAAATTCTTATAAAACCTATCTAAGATGCTTGTTTTAGTAGGTTTATATTTTTTTAAAAATAGTATGATATGCCTTCTAAAACATATTAAAAGTTGATTTATATTGGATGTACGACTTGAAAGATAGAAAATCGCAAAGTAGCTACTATTGGATGTTAGAGTTCTTTCAATTAATTGATTTTTTGTTGGGCCGCTAATATACTTTCTATTTTTTTTTCAATCTAGGTTAAAATCAAACCTAAGGACCTTAACTCCGCTCCCTCGCCGCTGCAACCTACACGTTGCTGCTCCGGACTTCTGGTAACCGCCCTCAAATTTTGACCCCCTCAAATTTGGTTCTGGTTCCGCCACTGGAGGCAGGTAAAAACAATATTCCATGGACTTGTATATAGTTTGACTTGATTTCATGAAATGGAGTTTATACTTCTTTAGCTTTCAATTCCTTTTTAATTATATACTTTTCTAAGATTAATGCAAATCATTAAAGTTATTTTTGCTACAAATTTAGGTGATGAACTCATGTGGAATCTTTATTTTCTGTTGGACAAAAGAAAGAATTAAGCCATTTCATTTGTTATATATATAAATCAAGGAATCAAGTTCCATGCATGCATGTTATTATTCCATATCAAACCTAATCTCTGGCCAAGTTTAATTTTATGATCAGTCTACCAACAAGAGTATCCATTACAATTTATGCAGGATATATAACTTGCATGCATTATTGTTCCTTCTTATCATTTAATTTGTCCTAGCTAGCTAGCTAGTCTCTCTTTCATCACATAAAATGTGAGGGGGAGGGGGACGGGAGGGGGACGGGAGGGGGAGGGGGACGGGGACGGGGAGGGGGGAGGGGGAAGGGGGGGGGGGAAAGAAAAATAAAATAAAGTCATGATACATGAATAGAAATTAAGATAAAAAACAAAGATAACATTACACGTTATAATCGTTTGTATCGAATATTTTCTCCTTTCATCAACATATGGTCGAAGCCATTAAGCCAAACGGAAAAAGACCAAGTATTTACACTAATAATATTGGACTTGGTAATAAAAAGAGAGAACATGACCTAGCTAGTGAAGTCATATCTGATCACTTATGTACATACATAGTATTTTTCAATTGAGATTTGAAAGACATGTTGAATATGTTAAGTTGCCCACTTCAAAATATTTAATTGGGGGAAATTTTTATGACAAATAAAAATTATTTTCATTTCACTGAATATATATATATATATGGGTTAATGGAGCTGCACAAATGTGCAGACTCCTAAATGTACACAATCTACGATCATAGAGTAGTCACTCTACGATCTGAGGATTCACTCAAGTTTTTACGTACGGTAGTAAATTGACTACTCTACTATTAGTCAGTGATTACTTTACGACCGTAGAGTGACTTAACTCTATGATCATAAACTGTGTTAATTTAAAAATTGTACAGCCGTGCACATCCATTTTTTCCATATATATATATATATATATATATATATATATATTGGTCCCCTAGTACTGTAGCTACACTACTAGAGACCTCTCCCTTTCCAAAGTGTTCCTTTATTTTATTTCCCCCAGTCATATATCCTTTAGTTTTTTCTTGTATTAATCCTTTTCTTAGGGAATTAATTACTTTAATCGTGTTATATATATTACCAGTTCATTTTTAGGTATGTCTAGCTAGATTGAATCAAATAGGCATCCATCCTCTTGGCACAAGCATAAATTTACTTTTATCATCCCCAAAAATATAAAGTTCAATGAGTTTAATTTGTTATACATAACAAAAATTTCGAGCCGAATTAATGATCGGATGTATACATAAGATAGGTAAGAATTAAGAATAGTCTCATTTTAATTTAATTTATTTTATCTTATATATTTTTACATTAGTTACAATCCAAGTTCGTCAAATATTCATCGACATATATATTATTTTCTAAGTTTAATTGATTAACATTTCACCATGCATTGACTAATTAACCATCACGATTCATGACTATGTTTTGATGCCATTTACTCTAGAGATATAAATGTTTATACATGCTCGCTTTATATAGCTAGCAAATTGTAGTCAACCTTTTTAGGTGGACACAAGCTTCACCGCCGGTTCTCATGGTTAAAAGTCGACTCCGATTTGGTAAACAAGACCACATTCTAAAGGTTGCATTCTTAGACTATATTTGTTTATAAGGATTATATTTAAAATTAAATTATTAATCACAAGTTTCATATTTATTTTTAAAAATAGATTTAGAACTATTAGTGTCGGGATAATAAAATGACTTAAAAGAGAGATTATTTATTTATTATTATCATGTTCAACTAAGTATTATAATCCTTATCATTTGAGACTAAAAATAATTTGTGAACAAAATTAATATTTAACTTTGTTTAAAAAATTCGATGTATCTTATCATAATTATCTATACTCAAACTAATAAGAATATAATATCTTTGTTATTAGTAGTAAGGGTATAATAGTTCAAATGATAAGTTTTTATTTAATCATTTAAATAATTCTGAACAAAACAAATATAACATGTGATTATTTTAAGTTGTCCCATGAATAATCTCATGACAAACAAACACGTGATTATGACTATTTAATCATAGGATTAATAGTCTTAGGATTATAATTCATGAGAATATTATAGTCCTCGGATTGTAGTCATTGTAAACAAACATGACCCTAGGGTTCAACAAGGTTGTTTGTTTGTAAGGATAACACTTTTGATAAAGAGAGCAGATCCTCTGTTCCCAAATTCTCTGTCCCTTTTGTGTCCCTCCACTTAAATCTTGACACATGTCCTTTTATTTAATTTTAGAATTAATTAGTGTTAAGTAAAAGACTATGTGTCAAGATTTAAGTGAATGAACACAAGGGGACAGGGAATTTGGGGACAGAGAATCCGCTCTCTTTGATAAGTCGCTTGTTTGTTTTAAAAATTGAACTTAAGACTATTAGTTTAGGGATAACAAAATGACTTGAAATGTAGGAATATTTAATATTATGTCCAATCAAGTATTATAATCTCTACCATTTGAGATTAAAAATTTGTGATCAAAATTAACATTTATTTTTATATAAAAAAAATGATCGGTGTATCCTATTCTATCCATCTATACTCACACTACTGAGAATATGATCTCTTTGTTATTATTGGTAAGTGTGTATTAGTCCAAACGATTAATTATTAGTCCGAGCAATTACTTTTTTATCCAATTCAATCTTTATATAATCTTGAACAAAACAAATATAACATGAGATTATTTTAAATTATCACATGAACAATCTCATTCTAAACACATGTTACATGTGATTAGGACTAATATTTAATCCTAGAATTAGTCTTGACATGGTGTTTAGGATCACTTATAAGCAGTCAAACTTGCTTATAATCAGTTTTAAGAAGTTAAAAATGTTTAGTAACTTGATTTTAAAACTTTCTAGAATCACTTTTTATGAAAATAATCGGAATTCTAATTTGGAGCTTCTGATTATTTATCAAATCTAATAATCAGATTTAACCAAGTATATATATTACTAATCTATATATTATTACTAATCTATATCTATTTATTTTAGTAATTCAACTCATTACTCATCTTTACTTCTCAAAACATTCTTTTTTAATAATTTACACTTGAAATAAGTGATTATCAAATTTTTAAATACCAAATACTTTTCACTTTTTACTAGTTTAAGTACTTTTTATTTACCAAATACAAATTATTTTTTAAAAATTGATTATTAGCAAAAGCAGTAATCATTTTTTAAGCAATTGCCAACATATCGTGGGATAAAAATATACGAGAATATAGTTCTAAGATTATAATTCTTATAAACAAACATGGCATAAATGACGTAATTACCTTACCTATAAATTAAGCATAAATGAATCAAACATAGAAAATGAGGACAATATTTGTAAATTAGAAAAAATTAATTTGCAGAAAAAAATTATTTAGTGGGATTATATAAATCCAATGGAAGACCAATTAATATGTTAGAAAAACTAACCAGAATAATATATAGAAAGGTATATCAATGTACTAATTGTTTGAATATATGGATGGAAAGAATATATATATATATAGAGAGAGAGAATTATCGATATTAAATATTTGTTATGAATCAAAAACGATTAAACACTATCATTAGCGTCTAATACAAAAATCAACGGTCCAAATTAAAATTGAAAATTTACGTCCGCTAGCGGACGTAGCAGACGACATGGTACATCCGCTACTAATAGAAACGGATATGAATTTTTTACTTTTAATCTCGGTCGTTGGTTCTTATATTGAAAGCTAGAGACAGTATATGTCAATTTTTGATTCATACCAAATACATCCTATGTATTATACATATATATATAGAGAGAGAGAGAGAGGGAGAGGGAGAGGGAGAGAGAGAAAGGTATGCCCGCGCATAAAGAAGGATGGATATATATACGATCATGGTGGATAATGATAATGAAGCCAAATCGGGCGCATCACTCTTTATAAGAAAAAAGTTTATTCGGTTCAAAATTCTTCTATATGGTGCAAAGCAGTTTTCAACTCCAAATTGAAAGCAATGTTGAATATATTCATTGCATTGCATTATGTGTATTTAGTGGGAATCTATCAAACAACAAGTCAGCATATATAGTTCTTGGTCCCCCAACACCCCAACTCTCTGGGCTTTTCTAATTTTTACCTTCTTTTTTCTCTTATTATTACTATTATTATTACTATTACTATTACTATTACTATTACTAGATTCTTTTTATGACTGGGGTAGCATATAATTTGATTTGGGAAAGTTCGTTAGATAATTTTGAAAAATTTGCCAATAATTTGTCATATTATCATTATTAGCCTTAATTAATAAATAAAACAAAGATATTTTACTACTTCTGTATGAAGAAGGTAAGACTAAAGGGTATCTTCCATTCAATTCATCTTTTGAGTTTAAACTTGCAGATGAAAAGTTGGAATATGATCCTCTATATATATATATATATATATATATATATATATATATCCCCATAAAGGCAAATCTATATATGAATAAAATCTTATACTAGTACCTTTTTGGGAAACTTCAGAATTAAGTAGGCTTAAAAGTTGGGATATTCCAATGGACCAAGAATAGGTCCCTTCTTTATTGCTATTGTTTTGTGATCAAAACTAGGTAAAATTATAACATTCAAGTTGCCATTTAATTTTAATTTGGCCCTTTTAATTATAAAAATCTCAATATAGTCCTTCAAGTGACCAATTTGATTCAACTGAATCCTTCATGGCAAAAATTTCAATTGAATCGAAGACAACATCTGGAGTCAATTTAATCAAATTGACTACTTGAAGGACTCGGTTGAAATTTTTGTAACTTGATACGAATTCTATTGAAATTGAGTGACAACTTGAAGGAAAACTTCTGTAATTTGGCCTCAATTATGAGTATTCTACCCCCTCACGAAAAAAATGAAGTTAAAATATGATAGTTGGATGTACTTGTATGTCGTAAACACTATTTAGTATTTAATACAAAATATGTCACATAATGAGCCTTTATCATATATATATATATATATAGGGATTCCATCCACAGCAACCGGTTGTTGGGAGCAACCCATTTTTGGCCAGCCGTAACAGCTTGTACCGGCTTATTAAAAAAAAAAAAATTGCATAAAGGCCGGTACAAGCTGTACCGGCTGGCCAAAAAGGGGTTGCTCCCCAACAACCGGTTGCTGTGGATGGAGACCCTATATATATAGTTCGGATCAGGTCCGGATTCCCGCATTTTAACAAAATTCAGACCCATTTTTTTTGTTTTTTTTTTAAAAACAACTAAAAAAAAATTACGGAACTTGAATTTTTACATAATACAGTGTTTTGGGTGTGATTTGGATACGTATAACAAAACATGTCTGTACAGTCTGGGCAGACTGTACATACATTGGTTGGTGTAGGTATTAAAAACACACCCAAAACACTGTATTATGAAAAAAATTTAGTTCCATAATTTTTCTTTTTTTAGTTGTTCTACAAAAAAAAAAAAAATTTGGTCCGAATTTTAATCAGGTCCGGGAGTCCGGACCTGATCCGTGCGCTATATATATATATATATATATATATATATATATATATATATATATATATATATATTAAGGATCAGGTTCGGACTCTTGGACCTGATTAAAATACGGATTTAAATTTATTTTTTTTATTTTAAAACAATTAAAAAGAAAAATTTTACTAATATTTTATGGAACTAGAAATTTTTTATAATACAGTATCTTAGGTGCGATTTGGATACATATAACAAAATATGTATGTACAGTCTGTATAGACATGTTTTGTTATATGTATCCAAAGCACACCCAAAATACTGTATTATGAAAAATTTTCAGTTCCATAAAATATTTTAAAAAATTTAGTTGTTTTTTTAAAAAAAACTGGACTGTACTAAAATTCGGAAGTCTGGACTGGAACCGGACTATATATATATATATGATACCTATTTCACAGCATACATTAGCAGATATCACTATTTTAACAAACTGATATGTGGGTGTCCACAGGGGCGGGGGGGGGGGGGGTCCCTGGGGGTCCACGGCCCCCATGTTGCGAGAAATTTTTTTATGTACTAGGGAGGGTCCAACTTGAAATTCGGGAAGTCCGGGGGGTCCGAGTTGCGCTGAGAAGAAGAAGGAAGGGGAAGAAAAAAAAAGTAATTTTTTTTATAACTTAGGATTGGGTTGTTTGACTTGTTTCAGAACTAGCCCACACAAAGAAAAATATTTCTCATGTAGTCATGTTCGTATGTATTTTTTCTAAAAGTCATGATGGCCCATTAAGCCATTAAAGTTAACATATTACATATGTGATATTACCAAATAACAAAACTGCCATCACAAGTCTACATTGAAACAGAAACAGAAACAGAGCCACGGAGCACGGAGGAATTGTTCGCTGCTGCGGTGCTGCCTGCTGGAGAGTGGAGACTGAAGCGCCGCTACTGCCTGGCGCCTGCTGCTGTCCTGCCGCGGTGCCGCCAGACGCCAATCGACTCCATCACTCCAACTTCTAAGGTTAGGTTCCAACATTTTTTTGTTTGATTTTTGTTCCTTAATTTCTGACTAAAAAATAAGGCTTTTCTTTGATTTATAAACCAAAATTGATATATTTTCGTTAATTCTAAGTGGGTTTTGTTACCAAATTTGATTGCATTCATTCTAACTTCTAAGTGGGTTTCACTTATTTGAATTTAGGGTTTCAATTGCTAATTTTGTGTTTCAATTTGTAATTGATTTTTTTTGTTTCAATTGAATTTGAGGAACTAATTGAAATGTTGAATTGCTTATGATTTAGAATTATGATTTTGTTGAATGTTGAATTACTTGTGATTTAGGAATATGGAAAAATATTTTCAACGAACTAAGAGGCCGTTAACAACAACTACGTCACAAGACTCACAACCACAACCACAATCACAATCACAATCACAATCGCAACCATAATCGATTTTGAGCCGTTATGTGAGGATGTTAATGATATTATTGGTGATCCGAGATTGTGCAAATGCATCAACGAGTACGAGGCTCAGATTAGAGATAAAGTTAGAAGAAAATATGTGCAAATGGGCCCTTGTCAACCAATTTCTAATGTTTATCCGAAAATAAAAATAGGGGATAAAATGAGGGCTTTCCAATTTGATTGGTTCAAGAAATGGGAATGGTTGGAATATAGCATTTCTAAAGATGCCGCATTTTGTTTTTGGTGTTATCTTTTTGGGGATAAAAAAGTTGGAGATGAGGTATTTACAAAAAAAGGATTTCGAAATTGGAAGAAAGCTTCAGAGAAATTTGGGGACCATATCGGAAGTGAAGGAAGTGCACACAACAATGCCCGAATTTCATATTTTGCTTTCAAAGATCAAAGGCAAAGTATGACACGGAAGATATCTTATGAAACACAAGTATTAAATGCCGCTTATCGCACTCGGTTGACAGCAAGTGTGGGTGTTGTTTGATTGCTTCTAACATGCGGGTTGGCTTTTCGTGGGCATGATGAGTCGACACACTCGCTAAATAGAGATAATTTTCTTGAAATACTTACTTGGCATAGCTTGCGTTGTGATGAAGTTGGCAAAGTAGTTAAAGAGAATGCAACACACTTTCTTTGAAAAATGCCATTCATAATTTTTTTCCTAAATATGGATTATCAATCTCACAAATTAGAGGTCAAGGATATGACGGGGCTTCTAACATGCGGGGTGAGCTAAATGGTTTGAAAACTCTGATTTTGAATGAAAATCCATGTGCAAGATATGTTCATTGTTTTGCTCACCAAATTCAGTTAGTTGTTGTGGCAAATGCTCAAGTAAACCAATTCGTGTGCAATTTTTTTGAATATGTGGCTTTGATAAGGAATACGATTGGGGCTTCTTGCAAAAGAATGGATGAACTAAGACAAAGACAACATGAAAATATGGTGGAACGTTTAGAAAAGGGTGATATTTCCACAGGAAGAAGTTTGAATCAAGAAACTAGTTTAGCTCGGCCGGGTGCTACACGTTGGGGTTCACACTACAAAACAATTGTTTGTCTTCTATCTATGTGGTCATCAGTGGTTGAAGTTCTTCAGAATATATATGAAGATTGACAGGAATCCAAAAGTAAAGGCATTGTTGTGGGCTTGATTGATAAGATGGAAACATATGAGTTTGTATTCATTGCTCACTTGATGAAGGTAGTGTTGGGGTTGACAAATATTTTGTCACAGTTTTTGCAACAAAAAGATCAGAATATTGTAGAGGCTATGAATTTGGTTGTTACTACCAAGAGACAATTGCAACATCTCAGGGAGAATGGATGGGATGATCTATTAGGAGATGTGAACAGTTTTTGTTCTGAACATAATATTAGCATACCTAATATGGAAGATAATGTTCCAGGTCGCCTTCGTTGCAAACACACATACTTTCACCACTTTCGAGTTGAGATATTTTGTCAGGTATTCAATTGTTTTTCTCTATTTATACTTCTAATTATGTTTTTGAATATAGAAGTAATTTTATTTTATATTTTTTAGGTTGTTGATCGTATTAGTCAAGAGATGGATAATCGTTTCACTGAGACGAACACGGAATTGCTCTTGTGCATAGCATGTCTTGATCCTAAGAATTCGATCTCCAATTTTAGTTTTTCAAAGTTAGTTCGACTTGCAGAACTATATCCACAAGACTTTTCAATGGATGATCGAATGGAGCTTAAAGAACAATTAAAGATGTGGATTTCTGAAATGAGAGGAAATGCACGATTTTCTAAACTAGAAAATGTCGGAGAACTTGTAACTAATATGGTTGAGGTGGGATATCACACTACTTTTCATTTAGTATATCTTCTTATCAAGTTGGCTTTAGTTTTTCCTGTTGCGACTGCTAGTGTGGAACGAATATTTTCTGCGATGAATATTGTTAAGACAAATTTGCGCAACAAGATGGGAGATGACTTTCTCACCGACTGTTTGGTGTGCTATGTCGAGAGAGATATTTTTAGGCGCATTGATAATGAAGTGATTATCCAACATTTTCAGAATATGAGAACTCGCAGGTTGGATTTACCGCCTTTACGGTCCGAACTCCGAAGAGAGACTCCGTCGTTCTAGTACCGTTACCGGTTCAACAGTCAACAATGTGTTTCAATTTTAATTGATTTTTTTTGTTTCAATTGAATTTGAGTAACTAATTGAAATGTTGAATTACTTGTGATTTAGGATTATGATTTTGTTGAATGTTGAATTATTTGTGATTTAGGAATATGGAAAAAAAAATCAACGAACTAAGAGGCCGTCGAAAAAAAAATTACATGCATAATCCGGACCCCCCTGTTGAAATCCTCTGGCTCCGCCACTGGGTGTCCATTGACTAATCTAAGCGCTATGATTGAATGAGGCTGGGGGCTCGGTCGCAAGTGCTACTTGTGGGTGGTACAACTCCTTCCTACGACCAGATCATTTACTAAACTACCACCAGTTTTTAATTCTTTTTCATATCGGCCACAGGTCCTACTAGCGATCAGTCAAAACGTACGCTGTCTGCAGTCAATATGGAAAGGTCCTACTAGCGCAGTCAAATCAACACCGTTTTGACTTGCCACTAATAGGACATGCGGTCAGTTTGACTAACTTTTTAGGCCAAACATCATTGATAATTACATTTTACTCCATGGCATCCATTTGCTAAATAGTTGTAGAATTAAGTTTTGGAGAGAAGTTGATTTGCTGCGATTTGAAGAAATCAGTTGTTCTTGCAAACAATTTTGGTAAGTGTTCATCAATGGCTTTCATGTCTGCTACAAAGATATTTATATTTAGTTATTCTGAATCTCTTTCAAGTTTAGATCGTACAAATACATGTTAATAATGCTGAAAGTAAATGAAGAAGTGGAATGAAGCGAAATAAGTTGAATTTTACATCCACAATTTAATACTACGAAGTTTGAAAAATTAAAAAAATTGAATTTGACATCCACAATTTAATACTGCGGAGCCCGATTTTTTTTATAAAAAAATGAATTTTGGGGTATTTAGGACAATTTTTTCGTCCGTAAAATTAAACTGCAGACCGGAGATCAATTTTATTGTTCAACGGACGGATGAACGATTAAAATTTATTGCAAGGATAACTTTATCCCTATAACATTAACGTTAAATATGGACCGTTCATATATAAATGAAAAAATAGTATATAATTTTAACCAAGAGAGAAGAAATTATTGCATTGCCTTTTCTCATAGTAAAGTTGAGTTGAGTTGAGTTAATATTGAGTTTCTATAAGACTTTGAAAACCAAAAGATACTCCACTTGAAGATTCCTCCTTTCGTAAGTATCTTGGGGCCACATGCATGTATGTCCCTTTAGAATTTCAGAGGACATATTATAAAAGGTTATGTGAAAAGGACTGAGATTATGGGGGAATTTCTTTATTTTCCATCCTCTGATTAATTTAGCCAGCTTAATTCTTTAAAGTGCATGTCTCTCTCAATTAAGAAAACTTGATACATTAACAACTACTTCTAAGTATATACTCCCTCCGTTCTAGGATAAAAATTCTGGTGGACTTTTCACGCATATTAAGAAAAAGAATAAAATGACAAAATTGTCTATAATAATGTCATTAATTATGGAGAGAGAATTAGAATAAGAAAAGTATGAGATATTTAATGCTATGGGCATAATAGCAAAAAATGTGTAAAAGTTTGGTTATTAAAAGAAAGTAGACATTTAACATGGGACAACCCAAAATAGTACTCCCTCCGTCCCAAATTAATTGCTCAGTTTTGACTTTTTAAAGTCAAATTGACCATTTTTAAAACTAATCTTTTTACTATTTTTGCTAAAATATAGGTGAAGAGATTATAACCAAAAGAAAGTATATACAATTTATTACTAATCCTATTTTTTATAATTTCAGAAATATATTTATATATGTTTAATTATTAATTCTAAAAATAGTCAATTTGACTAAAAAAAGTCAAAATTGAGCAGTTAATTTGGGACGGAGGGAGTAATAAGGACTTTTATCGTGGGACGGAGGGAGTATATTTTTACGAGGACAGAGATGTGGCACGTACCTAAGGTTTTATCTTTTAATTTCATCCTCAAACTCAACCATCAATACGATATAGAGAGACACAAAATCTTCTTTTGCCCAAAACATTCATAATTCATTTTATTTAAAATTTGTAATTAATTCACCGAATAAAGACTATGTTTATGGAATGGAAATGAGTTTTATTTAAAAAGTTTATATATATATATATATATATATATATATATATATATGCTTTGATGGAAAAAAATTAAAAAAAATATATTTGGTTATGTAACATATATATTTTATAAACAATTTCCAGCAAATATTGTTAGAATTTGTTTGAATATCGGCGTTTAGATCTCCAAACACACAACATCAAATTTGATGTATTATATTTAAACTTCAAATATTACATTTGTGATTTAAATAAACTATATTTATACTATATAAACTGTTATTATTAGACAAACACGATCATATCTTTAAGTGCGTTAAAACTTCTAAACGTTATGAGCAAACATATATAGACATGATCACTGTATAGTATACCTGGAAGTGGTTAGCATGAAGTTCATTTTTGAGTAAGTTGGTCAATTGGCCAATAGAGTGCTGATACGCAGGCGAGACTCTATGTGTGTCAGCATTCCATTGGTCAATCGACCAACTTACCTAAAAATTAACTTCATACTAACCGGATCCAATATACCTAGTTTAAAGACATTATTTTGCACTTCTTAACATTACAAAAAAAGGTTGAGTTAAAACGTTAGAGCTCTTCAAGTCACTGGGGAAACTAATGAATCGAAAGAATTCAAGTGGTTGAGCTAACCGTTAGAGTGCTAGCTGGGGCACTGTCCAATAAGGTTGGAAAGATATTGTATTTAAGGAAAGAGTTGTTTGGCATGTAGAGATAAAAGACTATGAAAAGGGAAGAAAGAGAGGTGGAAACAAACAAGGAAACATATCAAATCAAACACCTTTCTAAACCCTAAAACCCATCTCTCTCCCTCTCTCTCCATACTCCATGCATGCATGTTTAGTGATAGATGGATGTAATAAAGGGAAAGAGAAAAGGAAAGGAAAGGTATTTAGCTAAAAAAAAAGAAAAAGAAGGTCCACCATGAGTAAGATGACTCAATCAAATGCTTCCGATTAGGAAATATGAATGCTATGTTTGTCGTGCTGCTTCAAACTTCAAAGTAGAGGGAATACTCTTCCTATACCAAATTATAAGATCACTTTTGATTTTAAAAAATTAATTTAAGATATTTTTAAATTTAGAATTGAGATAATTTATTTATTATTAATTATGAAATAATAAATTTTACAATGAGTAATATATTTTAGATAATTTACAAATATAAATTTATATTGTATTTACTAAAATTAAAGGAATTTCATGTCCTTTTTTAGTTAAAAAATATTTTAAGTTAATTTCAAAGAATCATGGGCAGATCTAGCATCGCAGTTCAGTGGGGGTAAATTCAAAAAAAAAATCTTAATTATTTTTTGAGATTTCATTGCTTGAAATTGTTGCATGATAGCCTTATTTTTAATAGTTGCAAAAATATCACGCTCCATGTAAGTTACTAAACATACATTCATCCATTCATCTCCCATTTGATTACGGAGTTCATTTTTCATGATATTCATGGCAGAAAATGTTCTTTCAACAATTGCAGTATTAACGAGCAAAAATAGTGCCAACTTCAACAACAAATAGACTCAAGGATACACACCATCCTTTATTTTCTTAACCAAATTTGACTTAATTTACCAATTACTTTTATACTCGAAAAATTAGGATCGTTTCTCATATCTACAATATAATTTTGGAGTTGACCACAAGTGCCAAAAGTTTCATATATACCATCAAATTCTGAAGGGTAAAATTTCGCAAATTCGATAATTTTTTATGTCAAATGTCGAGAAAGAGACACGTGTGACTCCCCCAAAATAGGTACACACAACTCATTTTGAGTCGTCAAATACATACTACACAATTCAAATAAAAACTTTCCTATTTACATTTATTAAACTGTCGTGCAAAATACGACAACATACATATTGTAAGTTTCAATACAAATATCATACCACATATAGTGCGATAATAAATAATATTATGACTACGATAATAAAGATTAAATTATCTATAACATTCAACAATGATAAATAAGAGATTTAAAGATAATATAAGTTTTCAACGATAATTGCAGAGGAAAAAACAATTCATTAGAAGTGTCAAATAGAGCATGATGTCTACTATATTCTACGATTTAAAAACCATTCATCAATATTTTATCCCTATAACTCCAATCAACAGTTCATGTTCATAATTATGCAAATCAACAGTTTATCTTTGAACTACGGGCCAAATATATTCATTTGTATCACCAATGGTCATGTTTATGCCAATGACAAGTCCATATTTGCACTACGGGCTAAAGAGAACTTTCACCACAAATATTTTTTTTGTAACACCAAATGTCATGATTATACCAATACACAATTCTTGGTCATAATCATACCAATCAACAATCCATCTTTGCACAATGGGCCAAAGATAATTTTTCTCTAAATTTAAGTCTGGGGATTATGACAATGATATAAAGTGTAAGACCCAGTTTTTATAAACAAAGATGAATTTTTATAATTATTATTTTTGAATATTATGGAATAAATTTGATATAATGTTATAGTTGTGGGTAATATTTATAAATTTTGCAAAGTACGCAAGTTGTTATAAAATATTCGTTTGGTCGGGGAATATTCGTACGACGGCACAATCATTGGTGGACCCCACAACGGAAGTATTGTCGTAGTTAGAAAACGACAAAATTATCTTTCTATAAAAATAACGGCGGAGGTGTTACCGTTAAAACTGTTGAACTACTCGGTAGTAAAAGTACAGTAATACGCGTGGTTGCATAGTAGCACACGGTATTGATTATTGATGCTTACGTGAGAAGTCATTCAGCTATACTCAATTATTGCTACAGTAATTGCTGCATCATATCTCTTATATTATTGATTCAATTATTGTCACAGTATTATCTGTATAATATGTTATATTATTAAATCAATAATTGAGACGACAAGTTATAAATGATTAATAATTGTTGAAAGATTAATTATGTGTTGATTAAAAATAAATTAATTTATGGTAATATTTATTCAATTCTTGATGTATATAAAGAGTCTGTTATGAGACGTTTGTGGTAAGTTTGATTATTTTATGGGGGGCCCATATGTCATCATCTAAGAGTCTCTTTCGTCAATAGTAATTACTTTCGTCAATAGTAATTACCTTAGTCAATAGTAATTATTTTCGTCAAAAGTAATTACCTTCGTCAATAATAATTATTTTCGTCAATAATAATTATTTTCGTCAATAGTAATTACCTTCGTCAATAGTAATTACCTTCGTAAATAGTAATTACCTTTACCAGACGTCAAACCACTTGCCGTTTCATATTACAGGCGTCGAACCAATTGTCGTTTCACATTACAGGCGTCAAACCACTTTTCTTTTCACATCACCAGTCGTCAAACCACTTGCCTTTTCACATGGCAAGTGCTAAGCTAGAAATCTTCAATAAATAGAGGCCTAGTGCTTCATTATTTTTCACGAATTCATTCAAGCTATAGAGAGAGAAAGTATAGAGAGAATAAGAGAGAAAGAAGAAGAGTATTCGGTCACTACACTACTGCAGTATTCAATCTCCTAAAAAAGTAAGGGGTGTTATTCTTTCTTCTTGAAGAGAACTTATGTTATTCCATTCATTGTTATTCTGTTGGAATAACCTGTATACGCGGAATACCCTATACTTGGTGATATCCATTTACTATTCTGTCTTTATATTTCTGTCGGAATATCCTGTTTGTGCTATACGCCGAACCTGGTTCCATTTACTATTCCGTCTTTATATTTCTGTCGGAATATCCTGTCTGTGCTATACGCCGGACCTGGTTCCATCATTTACTATTCCGCATTTATTATTCTGTTGGAACATCCTGTCGGTGTGAATTTCACCTGACCTGGTTCCGTTATTATTATTCTGTTGGAATAACCTGTTTGTGCAGTCTCTATCGCATGCATGGTGATATCTTTTGTTATTGTATTCGGTATTACTCAGTTGATTAAAATTCTGACTTCTATACTCCATGAAATTCGTGGAATATCCTTGATATTTGCGCTTCATCCAGTATCCTTTCATGGAAATATTCTTCTGATCATTCTTGAATTTTACTCTACAAAACAGTCTCATGTTGACAATTTGGACGTTAATAATTTCTGGATAAAAAAATTCTTGAACTTGTTTTATTGAATTCTTATATCATTGTCATCATCCTCGTGTTTATATTTTGTTGAAAGTCATCTGTGGCCTGTAGTGCATAGATGGACTTGGTATGATTATGACCAGGGATTATTCGGTGTAATCATGACCATAATATTACAAATGATGTAAAAATTAAAAATCCTCATTGGTCCGTAGTGCATTGATGGACAGTTGTTGGCATGATCATGACCATTAATGAATACACAAATATTCTTGGCCCGTAGTGCATGAATAATTATGGTCGTGATACTAAAGAATATCCTTGGCCGTAGTGCAGGGGTGATTCGATGATGTGGAATATTTATTAAGCTGAGTCTCAGCTATAACAGTGATGAAAAACCTTTTAAATCATAAAAGATAGTAGATTTTATTTTCTACTTGACTCTTTTAATGGATTGCTGATTCTGCTGCAGTTAAACTTGATGTTTATTATATTTTATCAGTTTAACACTGTTGAAGGCTAATGATAATTTATTCTGCATTATCTTAGTCATAATATTTCTTACTGGGCTAGTTGAGCTCACCCTTTCTTCACTGTTCTCTTCAGGAAATGAGAATATAGCTGGGACGAGTCGGGAAACGGAGTAATGGTCCAGAGGATAGCATTAGTAGTCCTCACTATTCTGTGAAATAGTGTGATAATAATTGTAATGAGGACTCCTTTTGAGTTTGTATAATCTCTAGTAGACAATATTTGTATTCAAACTCACAGTTTATGTTTTGTCGTATTGTACACGACAGTTGTATTAGTAAGTTGTATTTGAATTCTGTACCATGTATCTGGCGACCCAAGATGGGTGATGTATACCTAATTTTGTGGGTGTCACAGTTGGTATCAGAGCTTAGGGATATGATCCCTAGCTAAGATGTGAGAATAGTACTAGGAGGGGAGAGACGGGGAATTCCTTCGCTAGTATGACCTACCTAAGTTTATGTGCTATTTTATTGGTCGGTCAGAATATAGGGATAATATGTTACATGTCAATTAACCTTTTGTTTTGTGGCTGTATCTGAAAATGACATCTGAGAATGTTGAGAATAGCAATGGAGCATAGACGATCATTGATTCACCACATATCAATAATCAGGATAATGTGCATCAGGAAGGCGACAATCCTCATGCAAACAACAACACTGACCAAATGATGAATGATCAAATGTTCAGAGATTTTATGCAATTCATGCAACAGCAGGCGAGAGCAACTCCTGTCCAAAACGTAGATGGAAACACGGGAAACTCTCGGGCGGTCACCGCTAAACAGTTCAAGGAGCTGGGACCACCGGAGTTTAAGGGAGAGCCAAAACCACTTATGGCGGAAGCATGGATAAAGCAGATTACAAGGTATTTGATGTCTTGGGATGCTCCGAGGAGCAAAAGGTTCCCTTTGCCTCCTTTATGTTGCACTGAGAGGCAGATTACTGGTGGGAATCGGTAAAACGTACTCAACCTGCTGTACTGAAGATATCTTGGGAGAAGTTTCAGGAGCTGTTCAACGACAAATACTTTCCCGAAAGTATTCGCCACATGAAGGAGGTGGAGTTTATTAAGTTGGAACAAAATAATATGACCGTGTCGCAATACGAGGCAAAATTTGCAGAGTTATCACGGTTTGCGTCCCACTTGGTGGATAATGAAGAGAGAATGACGCGAATGTTTTTAAGAGGTTTGAAGCCGGAGATACGTCAACATCTTATTTCTCATAAACTGTGTTTGTATTCAGATGTTGTAAATAGGGCTCAGTTAGTGGAGCGTGATAACGAGTCAACTCAACAAAAAGAAAGCAGCCGACAAAATTATAATACCAACGAGAGTGGTCATCGAAGCGGTGACAACAAGCGTGGAGGGAATCAGCAGCCCAGAAATGGTAACCACTTCGGTGGTAATCAGGGCCAAAACAATAAGAATGGACATTTCAAAAAGAGGAGATTCAACAATGATGGAAAGACGTCAGCACCAGCACCCGTTGTTAAGGAAGGAGAAAGACCACCTATCATATGCTTCAAATGCGGGGGGGGGGGGGGACACATCAGTCCAAATTGCGTGATGCCGTCCAAAGCATGCTATAATTGTGGAAGAAAAGGTCACTTAGCCCGATTTTGTCGTTTACCGAAGAAAAATTCAGCTAGGATGGAGGCACCAAAGGCCGTCCCAGAAAGGTCAAAGCCGATAGTGCAAGGGAGAGCGTTTGTTGTGACCTCCCAGAGAGCGAGGAACCCGAATGAGGTCATCACGGGTAAGCTTATCATAAACTCTAATGAAGTCTATACTTTATTTGATACCGGTTCTACCCATTCTTTTATTTCTCCTTCTTGCGCTCATCGATTAAATTTGAATCCGGAGAAATTAGACTTTGACTTATCTGTGGAAACTCCGTTGGGAGAAACCTTCATTACATCCACTGTTTATAAGTCTTGTTTGGTTCAAATTGGTACCCTCACATTACCTGTAGATCTTATTTCATTGAAAATACTTGCATTTGACGTGATTCTAGGGATTGATTGGTTAACTACTCATCATGCAAAAATTGATTGTTTCCATAAGGTTGTTAGCTTTCATATTCCTAATCAACCTATTATGCGAATTCAAGCGACCAAACCATTAAAATCAATCATGGTCATCTCAAGCCATAAAGCTATTCGTTTATTGAAAAACGGATGTCAAGATTTCTTAGCTCATGTCACAGATTTAAACAAAAATACTTCAGTTTTGAACGATATTTCTATTGTTAATAAATTTCCTGACGTATTCCCCGAAGAACTTCCTGGCCTACCCCCAGAGCGTGAGATTGAATTTTGTATCGACCTTGAACCCGGTACAAAACCCATTTCTAAAGCCCCATATCGAATGACTCCTATTTAACAACATGGTGAAGACAACTATAGAAAATATCTCAGATCATCATTCCACACGTCGACTAGTCCCAGCTACATTCTCATTTTCTGAGAAGAACAATGGAACAAAAAGAAAAATAGTGAGCTCAAATAGCCCAGTAAAAAATATCATGACTAAAATAATGAAGAATATATTATCCTTAGCCTTCAATAGTGAAAAATCTAATAGAAAATAAGTTTTAGATCAACAACTGCAACCAAAATATTAATCAACTAATTAGGAGAGTAAAATAGATCATGATGTTCACAATCTTCTCCAAATTAAAAGTTTACCATCAATATTTTATTCCTGTAACACCAATCAATATTTCCTTATCATAATCATGCAAATCAACAATTCATCTTTGCAATACGTGCCAAATATATTCAATTGTAACATCAATGGTCATGATCATGCCAATCAACAGTTCATCTTTGCACTACGCGCCAAAGAGAACTTTTTTCACCAAGTGTCCATGTCATACCGACCAAAGACACTCAACAATCATATCGCCTTTGCACCCAGTCCAAAGACATTAACTATAACTTATTTCTTTGATGATTAGTACAAATAACATTGATATAAAGAATGAATGAAAGTTGTATGAATTATAAAATAAAAGAATCAACATCCGAGATTTGACTTTTAATTTATCCAGAGTTCAATAATGACATCCATAAATTCAATTAGAGTTCAAGAATATGATAAATAAGATTCACAATTCAACTATCACGTGTAAAAAGAAATAGGAAGATTCAGATGAAAATATATTAGATGAAGCGCAAACTATTAAGGGAGTTCTAAATAATTTAGGACAAAATAGTTTAGGACTTTTCACTGTTAAATGAAAAAGTTGAAACAAATAACAATTTCTTACCATAATATGGAGTATGAAAGAAAATGATATCCCTTACCTCAATTAACAAGTTTTTGGATGCTGCTTTCTATGAAGTTTATCAACCTAAATATATTTATACTTTAATTAGTAACTATCACATATGGTGTACACTAACTCGTATATTATGAAATTATCAAAAGTGACTATATAGTATAAATTTGTGTAGTGTACATAATAAGTTTCAAAATAATATTTCAAAATAAAATCTTTCAAAATAACTCTTCTAAAGGAAGGATTAAACATCGTGTGATGTGTGTGAGTGTTGACTAACTTTAATAGAAAATACTTACTTGAACAATACTCATACTCTTATTGATCTTCACAAATACTCAAGATAGGTTAACACACTTAGAGAGAACTTAAACTAATAAATTTTTAGAGTGTGGAAAGAAGTATAACTAAGGAAGTTATGAATTTTCTTATGTTAAGTCTTCTTATTTATAGCCAAAATATCCCACATTTTATAAATATATTATAAAATGTGGGATGTTTATAAAATGTGAGATATTTTGGCTATAAATAGGAAGGCTTAACATAAATTTCCTTATTTATACTTCCTTCCACTCTGTAAAAACTTCTTAGTTTAAGTTTTCTCTAAGTGTGTTAACCTATCTTGAGTATTTGTGAAGATCAATAAGTATTTTCTATAAAAGTTGGTCAAACACTCACACACATCACACGGTGTTTAATTCTTCCTTTAAAAGAGTTATTTTAAAAAACTTCCTTTTGAAGATTTTATTTTGAAATATTATTTTGAAGCTTATTTTATACACTACACAAATTTATACTATATAGTCACGTTTGAAAATTTCATAATATACGAGTTAGTGTACATCATATGTGATAGTTACTAATTAAAGTATAAATATATTTAGGTTGATAAACTTCATAGAAAGCAACATCCAATCACTTGTTAATTGAGGTAAGGGATATTATTTTCCTTTATACTCCATATTATGGTAATAAATTGTTATTTGTTTCGATAACTTTTTAATTAAACGGTGAAAAGTTCTAAACTATTTAGAACTTAATTCCTTAATAGTTTGCGCTTCATCTAATATCTTTTCACCTGAATCTTCTTTTTGCACTTTACACATGTTGAATTGTGAATCTTATTTATCATATTCTTGAACTCTAATTGAATTTCTGAATATCGTTATTGAACTCTGGATAAATTAAACGTCAAATCTCGGATGTTGATTCTTTTATTTTATAATTCTTACAACTTCCATTCATTCTTTATATCAATGTTATTTATAATAATCATCAAATAATCAAATCATGGTGAATGTCTTTGGCCTGGGTGCAAAGGCGATATTCTCGTTGAGTGTCTTTGGTCGGTATGGCAAGGATACGTGGTGAATGTAAAGTCCCCGAACCCGGATACTTGAAACCCAAATTCGGTACTTCACGATACCATTTCTATGAGCGGAAATATTACTAATAATAATAAAAATAATATAAATTTTGAACTTAACTTACATTTATCAGAGTCTAATCCCAAGTACGCAACCTTTACTACATTCTTTACATGATATATAATACATATCATTAACTTAATACAATTTATCTATTACAAATGATACCAATAACATATTCTGTTTGCTTTCCTTTTCACTTGTTTTGACATGAGCTTTCTGGTCCTCCACACTTACTGAAAACATTTAAATTAAGCAAGGATGAGCATTTGAGTGCCCAACAAGTATTATATATATATATATATATATATATAAATTGAAAGAATTTAAATATTTTCTTTATAATATTCTTCTACCACCGGTCAATAGTTGTGAAGTAATCTGTACCAATAACAATAACATAACAACCCTCTTTCAAATTTTTGAAACTATGTATTGTCTATACATGGGGTTTCTGTGACACATTATGAACATTGTTTTCATTTTCGAAAGGGTTTAAACAAAAATTCATCTGTAAACCGGCCATTGCTTACGGGCCTGAGGGTGTACAGTCCATGGGCCCTGTATTGATCAATACTACATTGCTAGAACGATATTATCGTTCATCTTTTGTCTGTCGTAGCGCATAAAAATTTTCCCATTATCGGGATGTTCATACCTGTCGGGTTTTTATAACAAAGGTCTTATATAATTCAACATATATGTATATCAAAGGTGTATCAATATGTGATTAAATACAATGATTATCCAAGTGGGGACACTTGGGACACTTGTATAATCATTTATAGAAATTAACGAACAGAATATATATCTGAATTATCATATACTAACATGTTGATAATCAATGGGCGTATATAATATAGGTTTAAAAATCTGTATAATAATAATATAATTCTGAAATATTCTTACACTTGTCCATTGCATAAAGAAAATACAAAGTTAGGATACTTGCCTGATGCGCTGCTTACAATTACGCAACTTAGATTTATCTTTTCTATCACGACCTATCATTAATCAAATCATTCGTTCGATTAGGACAATATAACATAACACATAGTACTGCATTTCGCAGTCAGCAAATAACCTAATCACATTATCACACATGTTCAATAGTCATTGACTCACAAATAAACATCAACACATTCCTAATCGCATTGTCACACAACTTTAACAACCATTGAATCACAAATAAACATTAATCTAGCCAATTATCTGAGTCCAGATCAATTTCTGAAACATGTCGGTCTACCGACAACTTTATCGGGTAAAAATCGAGTCTAAGACTCTATCCCGAAGTTCAATATCCAAATAGTTAACTTAAACATCAGTCATACTATTTTTTATGGCCTTATAATAATTATAAAATATTTATTACCATTTACCAAAATTTTTGAAATATCAGAATCATTATTAAATGATTTAAATATCAAACAATTCTATTATCATTAATATTTAATCAATATTAAACTATTAATAAAATTATTGCCAAAATATTAAAGTTATATATAATAACTCAAAATATTTTTAAAGTATTAATATTACCCTTAAATGATTTTTAAAACATTTAAAATCATCATTAAATAATTACCATTAATATTTAAATATTAATAAACTATTATCTAAATATTAAAAGTCGTTAATTATAACTTAAAATATTTTTAATTCATTTATATCCTTTTTAAATGATTTTTGAATAAATAAAATCATTTTTAAACTATTTATTTAATATAACTATTAAATAAATTTGATATCATAAATCATTAAATAAATATCATTAATATCAAATAATTAATGAAATTATCTTTTAAATATTAAAAGTTTTATTTTATAACTTAAAATATTTTTAAACACTTTATCTTTATTAAAAAATGATTTTTTATAATAATAAAATCATTTGTAACTAAATTATTTAATATAATCATTAAATAAAACTAATATCATTAATAATAAATTATTAATGAGAATTCTTCAAAAATATAAAAAATATATTTTGTAAAGTCAAAATACTTTCTAACACTTTATTACCATTTAAAATGATTTTTAAATCAATAAAATCATTTTTAACTTATTTATTTAATTTAATAATTAAATAAATCTAATATAATTAATATAAAATTATTAATATTTTCATGACAAAATATCAAAAGTTATATATTATAACTTAAAATATTTTTATAATACTTTAAATCATTTTTATATGATTTTTAAATCATTAAATTCTATTTTTCGCAAATTATCTAATACACTTATTAAATAACTAAAATATCATTAATATTAATTAATTAATGAAATTCATCACAAAATATTAAAAGTTATCAAAAATTATCTCAAAATATTTTTAAACACTTTATTCATTTTAAAAATGATTTTTATATAATTAAAATCATTTTTTTCTAATTTATTTAATACACTAATTAAATAAATTAAATATCATTAATATCCAAATAATTATAAATATTAATGAAAAATGTCCCAAATAATTAAAAGTTATTTTTCATAATTTAAAATAATTTTTAAAACTAATTTTGTAATTTTTATAATTTATTTTCTATTTTTAATCAATTTCCGAAAATTCAGAAATTAAATTAATTAAAAACCGTCGCTAAAGGCTTTTGGCGACAGTAACCGTCGCTGTTGGAGTTCTTGAGCCTCAAGAACACTGACAGCTCAGTGGTTAAGGGGTCACGTTTGACCACTTATAATTCTTTGTTCCTGCCTGATCTGGTATTTCTCAAGCATTGGTTATGTAGTGTAAATGTAGAACTACAATTTTAATCCATCATTTTGGTTAAACAATAACTCAAATGCAAGATCGGAGCCATTAAAATCATTGTCAGGACTGTTTATCAAGTTCTGGGCTGCCAAGAAAATCTAGTCAACGCCGGTCAACAACCTTGGTGGTCTTATTCCGGTCGATCAACTCATGTTATAGGTGTTTTATATGTCGGGCCTTGTAGAGTACATGTCATACTATAATCTAGATATCTTAATACAACCAAACTACATTTCAGAAACGAGATCAAAGCCGGTCAAAGTGATGTCAGAAGGCATGTTCTTCCATTTCTGGAAATTCCAGAAACTTCAAATCTGATCGAGAAGGCTATTTTGACCATAGATTATTGTTAGTATGTTGATTATCAAAGTGATCTAGGAACATGAAACTGAAGAACACATTACAGACTATAAACTGGTTCAAATAAAAACATCAAAACACATAAGCATCTGACATATCAAGGCTTCAAACATCTTGTCAGATGCTGCAAAAAACTTTCTGGGTTTACCCAAATTTTTAAAAAGTCATTGTCGGTCAACGAGTTTTGACTGATTATACCGTTCAATATGTAATAGCTATGACTTTGATTCCTCTTTCAGATTAATTTCAACATGACATACTCCAGATACAAACTATAAAACAACAAAAACACATAACAACCAAAGATCTATAATGACTTACATTTGCTTGTCAGAGTTTCTGGAAATCTGGAGATTTTCTGGGTTTTCCAGAAACAGATTTTGTGATCGGTCAATGCACTTTGACCATTAATAACTTTTGATCTATACATGATCTAAGCTTGATTCAAGTTGCAGAGTAAAGATCACATATCATAGAACATATCCAAAACATAAAACACACAAAACACATAACACACACGGATCTAAAGGCCTTGACATTTGATGTCAGAACACAAAAAAATTATTTTCCAGATTTTGAAAATCTTTGATTTCGAGCACTTTGATGTTATGGATCTACTTTCTATCAACCCATATCATGGTTTAGCACTATATACAACATATTTAAACACTTAAACATAAAATTTAACAAAGGATCAAAGATCAAATTTCAAGCTAGGGTTTATACCTTTTTGCAAAAATTCTTGATTCTGATCTTGTGTTTTGTTAATGGTAATCATGGGGCTTGTTTGTGGGACTGATATGCTACAATATTTCGAAGCTTTTAGAGAGAGAGAGAGAGGGTCTAGGATGATGGTTGTGATAAAATGGGCAATTAATGTAGCTTTCTCTCTCTTTATCTATATATATTACATATATGCAATGTATGTGGCTGAATTCAGCTGATTCTAGTGTTTAATGTCACATGTAAAAGTCAAGAGTTAGTAAGGTTAGGTCACCAACTCCATTTTGACAAGATTTGCAAGAAATCCTCAATTATGAAATAAGGGCAAAATGGTCAATTGATAAATCATTTTAATGGCAATCTTGTAATCTTTGCAAACCCTTAGGGTTTAGGGTTTAGGGTTTGAGCCAATTTAGAAAAATTCTAAGATTTCCAAAATTAGGATTTAGCAACTATGGTTTATAAAGAAAATAAAATTATTTTAGTTTCTAAAATTTGAAAATTAAAATTTGTTAACTAGATTAGGTTAATAATTAAATTATACAAGAACATTAGGGTTTAGTACCCCTATCCATATTAACCTTACCAATTTGGCAATTAGTGTTTACAATTCCGATAATTAGGGTTACCATAAACAAATTAGGGTTTCTAACTTTTGAAATTAGGGTTTATAATATAGAAAAATAATAAAGATTTTGAATGATTGCGATTCTCCCTAATTAGGGTTAATACATATAACACCGATCATAAATCACATTATCGTGATTACATAACGACTTAACAAATTCTCAAAGTCGTAAATGACTTTCACATTAGGGTTTTAATTCAATTAGGGTTTAACAGTTTGAAACTAGGGTTTCTAAAAATATTAATAGGGTTTGGTTGTAATATAATAAAACTGTTTCACACATTAACATTACACACATAACATACATAATTATAATACTGACAAATAATAATATAATATTATTATTTTCATTCCTTAATCAAAACCCGGAATTAGGGTTATATCTGATTTATCTTTCATATTTAACATTAATAATTAAGTTAAATAATTAACTAAATTATTCTAAAATAAAGTCATATAATAAAATAAGTATTATAAAAATTCTATAATCATATCATATATTATTCAATTAATATAATTATCATATTTTCATAAAAAATAATCATTAAAAACATTTTTACTATAAAACTAATTAGTATTAGAATATAATTTATAATGAGCAATAATTCTAAAATAAAATTATTCATAACCATTCATGTAATAAATATATTTTATATTCATCACATAAATACATACATATTATCTTTCACGCATTCTTACCTTTAAAATAAATAATTATTCTAAAATCATTTCATATATTATTTAAATAATATAAGATTATATTTTCCTTGAAAAATAATTAATAAAACATTTCCAATAAGGATTTAATTAGTATAAAAATATAATTGATAATAATCAATAATTCTAAAATAAATTTATTTGCAATACTTAATGTAATAAATAAATTTTATTTATGACACATATAATTATAATTACACATTACCTTGGCACATATCATTCATATTTATTTTAATAAATAAAAAAAATTTATACGCAAAATTTATGATTTATTTATATAGAAAATATCAGGTTGTCACAGTGAAAAGTTCTCTTTGACCCGTAGTGCAAAGATGGACTGTTGATTAACATGATCATAACCATTGATGTTATAATTGAATATTTTTGGCCTGTAGTGCAACGATGAACTGTTGATTTGCATGATTATGATAAGGAAATATTGATTAGTATTACAGGACTAAAATATTGAATATGAACTTTTAATTTGGAGAAGATTGTGAACATCATGAACTATTTTACTCTCATAATTAATTGATTAATATTTATATTGCAGTTATTGATCTAAAACTTGTTATCTAGTATATTATATCAGATTTTTCACTGTTGAAGGCTAATGATAATATATACTTTATTATTTTAGTCATGATATTTTTTACTGAGCTATTTGAGCTCACCCTTTTCCTTTTTGTTCCATTGTTCTTCTTAAAAAATGAGTGTGTAGTTGATACTAGCCGGGGTGTGGAGTGTTGATCTGAGATAGTTTCTATATATAGTTGTCTTCACCATGTTGTTAAATAATGTGACAATAATCATGTTAAAAATTTGTAATATGTGTTGTCGTATCTTTTATGGCATTGTATTTTGAGTGTGGATATTGTCGTATTATCTACAACACTGTATTAAGAGAACGTATGGTTATGGTATGTATTTTGGCGATCCAAATTGGATTGTGTGGACCCTATTTTGGCGGCATTACAAAGAAGGGTTAAAGTTTTCCCAGTTCCAAACGGAGGAAGCTTGAGAATGTGTTTTGGAATAAGTAGTGTTGATGTTGTACGTGTAATTCTCGGTGAACTGGTGATTGTTTGTGCCTTTTGGAGTTGATGAAATGCTAGAATCAAATAAAATGCATGTGGGGGAGTTTCGGTTTTATTTTTTGTGGATGTTTGCTGGATTACGCTTGGGAGGTGAGGAAATGCTTGATTCTGATAGAATGTGAGGGAGTTTTATGGGAGTTTTTTCTTTTATATATGTGTATTTTTTTGGATTTTGTTGATTTTTGGGAGATGAGGAAATGCTTGATACTGATAAAAATGTGAGGCAATTTTATGGGGGTTTAGTACGATGTAGGTTGTAGTGGTGAGAAATGAAGAATGAAGGAGGAGATATTTGTCCCTCTTTCTACATATTGAGAAGATTTTCCCACATACGCGATGAGGGAGATCTAGAGAGAGAAAATTACCAAACTAGTGGGTATCGATTTTTCGTTTCTGTTTCAAGATCTAATTTTGATGATCATGTAAATTAACTTTTCGTTCCTCAATTCATCTGAAGATTTTCTTCTTTCTTGATTTGGTTGTAAAATTTTATGCTCTTTTTAGGTTTTAACTCTGTTTTTGGGTTTTTCTCAAAGTAGAAAATATAATAAAAGAACAAACCTTGTAGAGAGAGACTGTGGTTTTGAGGAAATGTTGTCAATGCATTTCGTAGCAGACAAGGGAAGAAGAAGAAAGAGAGACGAGGGAGAGTAGATTAGAGAGAGAAAATGGATATATACATGTATTAATTTATTTTAATGTCAAAATATACATTTTTTTTGAAGAGAAATTGAATTTCATAATTGGAGATCAAAGCTTAGAGCATTACAAATAAAAGGAGGGGGAATAGAGCCCCATTCCTGGACATTAGACATAGAATTCGAAGCACGAGTTAAGAGATGTGCAACAGAATTCGCTGACCTCCTAACAAAATAGACGCGACAATCGACTATAGAAGCAACCAAATCCTTACATTCATCCACCACCAAACCCACATAATTCGGAGAGGAAGATGAAGCCTGAATACCTTGTATTAACATGGAAGAGTCGGATTCAACAATTATCTGTGAAGCACCAAGTCTTTTAAGCCAACTTAAAGCCTCCCTAAAGCTGACCGCCTCGGCCAAAACAGAATCTGCAGGACCCAAAATTGAACCACATCGAGCTGCTATCATTGTCCCCTCAGAGTTGCGAAGAACCATGCCAAAACCCAACTTAATTTCAGATGAGAACACAGCTCCATCTACATTACATTTCAGCCAACCATAGGCAGGTTTGCACCAGCTCACAACGTCATAATTTTGATCAGAGAGTAGGTCACCATTTATGAGGATTTGGGCATGTTGCCATTGAGTAAGAAATGAACCAGCCAGGTTGACAATCGCCGAAGGCCATTTACGCAAGTTTTTCCAAATCACATCATTTTGATTTTTCCATAGAGACCATAAAATCACACAAGACAGTTGGATGGCCTCACTGTTGTTGCCCATAATAAGTGGTTTAATCCATTGGATAATATCATCACCATTGAGAGAGGGAAGCAGTAAAGCTGAAAGTCTCCAACACTCAACAGCAATTGGGCAGTGGAGAAATAGATCTGAAGTCGTCTCCATTGACTGAGCACAAACTGAACAAGAGGAATCTACATCAACCCGTCTTTGTCTTAGATTCTCTTTGGTTGGAAGACATCCTTGGCAAATGTGCCAAATTAAATTCCGCACTTTAGGAGAGATCTTTATACGAAGTAAATTATAAATCCAATGATGACACGTCAACATTCAGGCGTTTTTTGTGCTGAGAAAAATTTTGGGGTCACTTTTACTTACTTAAGTGTACTTGGAATATGATGTTATAAGATTTTAAATATTAGGGTCACAAGTGTAAAATGAGTCGTACTTCGAGGGATATAAGTGTATTTAACCCTATTTTTATATAAAAATAGATTAAAAAATTATGGCCTAAATATAGATTAATACCATGAACTAAGTTTATTTCATAATCAATAATATAATTAATTTTTATACCAAAAATAGTAAAATTGTCATTAAATTTACTTTAAAAATTAATAATGGTATTATATTTATCATTTTTGGTACACCAAATTAATTAAATAAATGTTAAAATGAGCTTCAATATTACACATAAGTATTTTTAAGTTTAATCCTCTAATTGAAAAAATTGAGAAGACAATCCTCAAAGTGAAAAAATTTAAAAGTTTTAGGATATTAATCCATATTTAGGCCTAAAAAATACTCCATCCGTTCCTAAAAGATTGTCGTTTAGGAAGTAATTTTTGTTCTAAAAAAATTATCGTTTTGAGTTTATCAATATATATTAGCTATTTTTTCCCTACTTTATCCTTATTTAAAGTTTTCTCTTATTTAAAACTTTCTTCCATTCCAAATGATTCTTAGTCAATCCAATTCAATGCTATAATCCAAGTAGTAATTGGTTGAATAAGAAGTAATTGGTTGAATTGAATAAGAAACATTGGGAAAAAAATAATTGGTTGAGACAATTAATAAAGGTAGTATAGTATTTTCACTAGGTATTAATTATACTCCCACCGTCCCATAGTTATAGGCTGATTTTTTATTTTGAGATGTCCCAATATATATGCTACTTATTATTTATAAAATTTAGTTGGTTCATTGTTTTACTTTTATGCCCTTAAAATAAATATTCAACCATTACTCTTTTTTTGAAGAAACAATATTCAATATCATTATTTTTATCACCATATTTAATGTTGTTTTATTCTCTGGTTAAAATTTATGAATTTTAATGGTTAGTACACGTCAATCAATGAAGTTGAGAGTTCTAGTGTGATAAGTAAGAAGTAATTAACTTATTCATTAATTCAATATTAAGGGGTATATGTGGAAAATTTATGTTAAAAATTGCCACTTGACTGATTTTTTTAAACTATGTGCTAAAAAAAACAGCTTATAATTATGGGACGGAGGAAGTATTAATTAATCTGTGTGCATTAATCTTAAACAATAATTTTTTAAAAACAGAAAGAATAATATTTTGTACTTAATTTCATAAATAGTGAATGAGAACCATTTCATGCTGAAGAGATTTGTGAAAGTCAAATAAAATTACTCCATACTGTCAAATGTAGGTAAGTGAACAAAATCATTGTGTTATTTTTGAAAACCCCCAAAAAATAATGGCCTCAGGCCCCTGGGGAATTTTGAACTATGACTTGCAAGCTTTCCCCCAAAAAAAATCTGAATGCATGATGAAGGAATCTATACTAAGCACCTGTTTCCCCTTTCATCTGAATGGCCCCCACATCTCTCTCTCTCTCTCCTATCACCACCACCATCACCATCACCATCACCATCACCATCAAAACAGCAACAGCAACAGCAACAGCAGCAGCAGCAGTATCAGCACCACCAACATCCAACATCAAGCATTTTCCCGAAACTCCGGCCCACTTAAAATAATGCACCAAAAAAGCCCCCTAATGGACATATTTGGCATCCGCCCGCTCCAACCCGCCCCAACCCCCCAATTATTCTTTCCTATATATTTCTTCTCACTTTCATTATTTTATTTTCTTCTTTAATCTTATCTTCCATTTCTATAATTTTTGAAAAAACCTTTATTTTAAATTTTAATTATGCCGACGCCGGTCACCACGGCGAGGCAATGTTTAACCCAAGAGTCCGTACAAGCTCTAGACGAGGCCGTCGCCGTCGCCCGCCGCCGCGGCCACGCCCAGACGACGTCGCTTCACGCGGTGTCCGCACTCCTCTCTCTTCCCTCCTCCGCATTGCGCGAGGCCTGTGCCCGCGCACGGAATAATTCCTACTCCTCGCGTATACAGTTCAAAGCTCTCGAGCTCTGTTTAAGTGTGTCCCTAGACCGATTGCCGTCGTCGGCTCAGCGAGCCGACGAGCCGCCCGTTTCGAATTCGCTCATGGCGGCTATTAAGCGGTCGCAGGCGAACCAGAGGCGCCAGCCGGAGAATTTCCACGTGTACCAGCAGCAGCAACAACAACAATCTTCGGTTTCGATGGTGAAGGTCGAGCTTCAGAATTTGATTGTTTCAATTCTCGATGACCCAGTTGTGAGTAGGGTTTTTGGGGAAGCTGGGTTTAGGAATTGTGATATTAAGTTAGCTATTCTTAGACCGGTTCATCAACTTTTCCGGTATAAAAGGTCAATACCAATGTTTTTGTGTAATTTGGGTGGTGAATTTGATATGGGTTTTCGGGGTTTTAGCTTTCCTTTCTCGGGTTTTAATGGGTTTAACGATGGTACAGATGATAATTGTAAAAGAATTGGAGAAATTCTTCTTAGGAAGAAAGGTAGGAATCCGATGCTTGTAGGGGTTTCTGCACTTGAAGTTCTAAAAAATTTCTTGGAATTAGTGCAGAGGAGAAGAGGAGGTAGTAATCTTCCATTGGAGTTATCTGGGTTGAGCATAATTTCTTTTGAAGATGAGGTTTTGAAGTTTGTTACTGGGAATTATGATGTTGGGATGGTGAAATTGAGGTTTGAAGAGATGGGGAAAATGATGGAGCAGAGTATTGGGCCTGGTGGTGTTATTAATTTCGGTGACTTGAAGGCATTGGTTGGTGAAGATGATGCCTGTGTTGATGCTGTGAGCTTTGTTGTCAGTGAATTGTCAAGATTAATTGAGATTCATGATAACAGAGTGTGGCTAATCGGAGCCTCTTCGGGATATGAGACATATTTGAAATTTGTAAATAGATTTCCCTCCATTGAAAAGGACTGGGACCTGCAGCTTCTACCAATTACTTCTCCTAAACCTTCCGTGGGAGAAACTTGCACCAGATACAGGTAAGAAAAGTTTCTGTTATCAGTTTTGCATAATACTTCTCTTCATTATTTCTGTTTAATAAGTAGCATGTCTCTTTTTGTCACTATCTCTTTTATGGAGAAATAAAAGCTTATAGTACTGGACATGTTTAAAAGTTTAATTTATTCATTTACTTATATCTATTAGGTGTGTAGCTTTTATACGTTTTATTCTTTAAGATACCTATTTAAATATTGAATTATGGATTTTGCTGTTGGAGGTAGTTTATCATTGATATCTTGCCTAAACATTGTACTTAATAATAGATTCAGTTATTGTTCTAGTCCAGCAATTTCTGTCAACAACCTCAAAAATCATTTTAGCAGTTTCAGTAAATAATTTTAAATTGATTTTTTTTAAAGCTAGCTTGTGCCATGGTAAATTCCCTGATTTCAAAGTGAGGCTGCTTGTTTGAGCCTGGGAGAAGCCACGTTATATTTAAGAGTCGCCATCCAACACCTGAATTGTGAGGACAATCACCGACTAATGGTCTCTTAGAAATGTTTTCTAACTGTTTATAGTTGTAGATCTAGATTTAGTTTAATATAATTTTAAATGGGCAAAGACTGCTCTTTCTAACGTGAGGACTGGGACATGATATTAATGAAGCCTGATCTTAATTTTTCAGGGTAATTTTGTACTTTTTGGGTTAGGTTTTATTGTACGGCACTACTTAAGGAGGGATCCTGCACTTTTTTATGTATGCTTTTCTATTTAGTGCTGGTGATTTTTCTAGCAAGGGGCGTAGCCCAACATTGGGTGAACACAGTAAATTATGTGTCGTGTGTATGATTTTTTTTTTTTTTTCTTTCAATTTCTCTTTGACATTATCTTTCGTTGCGTTGTTAATTGCTAACAGTTCCGTGAATATAAACTCTAATGTCACTTATTCTTCCTTCAGAGCATGACCATTGTTAACACTTATCTTTATTCTCTTCCTGTATTCATTTCGACTTCGGACTATACTGTGTCCATTAATGGGATTTGATTGTGTATGCCTTAATAATAGCTTGACGGAGTCCTTTGTACCACTTGGCGGATTCTTTTCTACATCTTCCGACATGAAGAACCCATCAAGCGGTGCAAACCAGTGTGTATCCCGCTGTCACCTCTGCAATGAGAAGTGTGAACAAGAAGTAACCGCTCTTTCAAAGGGAGGATTTACTGCTTCAGTCGCATATCAATACCCATCTAGCTTACCCTCTTGGCTGGAGATGCCTGAACTCGACACAAACGGGGAATCAGATGTTGTGAAGGTCTGTCATACTATAAACTTACTGATGACATGATCTGAGTCTGCTTTTTTATTGACTCGATATATATGCTTATTGATGGGAGCAGCAAGGGCAGGGGAAAAGTGTGTCTGGATTGTTATAATCAAAATTGTCACACATCTTTAGAAACGGGCTAAAATAATATTCATTTAATATATTACCATTCTAGCTTATTGAGAAAAGTATCATTCACATGAGTTGTGAAGATATACCTAGCCCTTCCAATCCCAACAAAACATGAACACTGGAAAATTTGCCTATGGTTAGTCAACGATCAGAATGGTCCACCTGTCAGCTTCATCAAAAGTATAATCTTCTGGAGGGTTTTAATATACCTAGTATTTAGGCCTATTGTAAGGTGAAATTCTGTCTGGTATGAATCTCAAATCTTTAATTATGTTGTAGCATGCTGGTGGTAAATGGTTTCATGCATGCTAGTTTTTGGATATCACAGTGATTAAAACTTAAAAAGTTTCAGGGGTCATAACAAATCCAACATAGTTATCATGCATTAATTAGGATGTTTCAAACTTTTGCTAACTCACTAGAGCAAGTAAATTGTAAACTATCTTTTTATTTTTCAAGTGAAAACCGATTCCATCTCTTCAGTGCAGGCCAATGATGGCATGGTACTGAGTGCAAAAGTTGTTGGGATACAGAAGAAATGGGACAATATTTGCCAGCGTCTTCATCACGCATCATTATTAGCCAAACCAGATACTTATCATGTATGTTCCCAAGTTCCAACCGTTGTGGGCTTTCAAGTTGTTGAGGACATGAAGGAAAATGTTTCCAACCACAACATAGCAAATGCATCTTCAAATGTAAGTGGTTGCAAACTTATTCAATCACGCAGATTAGTGGACTTAGAGAAAAATTCTACAGAAAAAACAAGCAATCCGATGACCGTAATTTCAAAATCCATGAATGTGAAATTCTCAGAAACTGAAGATGAGCTCGGTGGCCTCAGATCTCCTCTTCACAATTGGTCTAGTTCAAGTGTTGGTGAAGGTTTGACATCCCCAACCTTGGTAACTTCAGTGACTACAGATTTAGGATTGGGAATTAAGTTTTCTACTATGAGCAGGGTAATGGAGAAACCTTCAAATCAAACTCAGAGAAAGCTTATGCAGAATTTCTCGGGTTGTCTATCTGCAAATGGTGATGCGGTCGCTGCAAGTATTACAAATCACACATTTAATTCTTCTTCCTGCCCCTGTTCTGATTTTAACGGGCAACTTGATGAAAAAGATTTTAAGAAGCTTTACACTACTCTTGCTGGTAAAATTGGCCATCAAGAGGAAGCAGTAATTGTTATTAGTCAAACTATAGCTCGTTGCAGAACAAGAAATGAAAAGAGGCAGGGGGCAAGTCGAGGAGACATATGGTTCAATTTCCTTGGACCTGATACGCTTGGTAAGAAGAAAATCGCAGTTGCTCTTGCTGAGATTTTATATGGAGGGACAGAAAGCTTTATCTGTGTAAATCTCTTTTTTGAAGATAGTATGAACTTTACAGACACAATGTTTGGTCGGCAAGAAATGAATGATTA
This sequence comes from Panax japonicus, assembly GCA_020205505.1. Taxonomy (NCBI): domain Eukaryota; kingdom Viridiplantae; phylum Streptophyta; class Magnoliopsida; order Apiales; family Araliaceae; genus Panax; species Panax japonicus. The sequence continues at coordinate 91,979,222 of CM035113.1, forward strand.
TGATATAAAGTTCAGAGGGATGACTGTTGTTGATTATATTGCTGATGAATTGAGAAAGAAACCCTTGTCTGTTGTCTATCTTGAAAATATTGATAAAAGTGATCCGCAGGTTCAGAATAGCTTGTCATATGCTGTGAGGACTGGTAGATTATCAGATTCACATGGAAGAGAAGTTAGCATTGGTAACGCAGTTTTTGTCACAGCCTCAAGATCTATGGAGGGAAACAAAAATTTCTCGTCTACAAAGGAAACTAGCAACTATTCAGAGGAAAATATACTCGGCGCCAAGGGATGGCCAATCCAATTACTAATGGGATTTGATCTCGGGGACAATGTGGTAAGCCAAAACTCAAGGGTGCTAAATATCACAAGAAATGGTAGCTCTTCTCCAGTCTTCATGAACAAAAGAAAGCTAATTGCATCTGATGGAACTTTGAGACAGCATCAAACCTTGGAAGTGGCGAAGCGAGCCCACACAGAATCAAAAATGTCCTTAGATTTGAACCTTCCAGCTGAAGACGGTGAAACAAGCGAGGTTGAGAATTCAGGCAGCGATCCAATCTCTGAAAACACTAAGGCATGGTTGGAAGATTTCCTCAGACAGTTGGATGAAACAGTGATTTTCAAGCCTTTTGATTTTGATGCAGTTGCAGAGAAAAAACTGAAGGAAATCACTCAGTGCTTCCATAAGATTGTTGGCTCAGAGGGTTCATTAGAGATTGATTCAAAAGTGATGGAGCAGATTCTTGCGGCTGCATGTTTATCAGACGACAGCAGCAAAGTGGACGATTGGGTTAACCAGGTTCTTGGCAATGCATTTGAAGAAGCGCAGAAGAGGTACAATCTAAGTTCCCGCTCTGTTGTAAAACTTGTAACGTGCGAAGATCAAGAACAAACACCAGGACTTTTTCTTCCGGCTAGAATTATATTGAACTAATGATCTCATATGCCTTTTCTCTTGTACTTCTTGTATTGTAGCGTTGGCATCTAGCAACCGTTGTTTAGCTTGTAAATCCCAGCTTTCATTGGGTTGTTTCAGGTGTAGACAGACGTGTAGTATATAGTTAGATTGCTATCGGAGATTGTGTAATATTGTAGTTAGCTTCTGAACTAGTCAAATTTAGTTTGGGCTGCTGCTTGTGGCATAACATAGTTTACTTGTATTATATGTACATTTGGTTAAATTTGTAACCTTTTTTCAATACTGGTTCTTCTGAGTATGAGCAGAAGCAGAAAACACATTTATACATTTTAATATTTTTTTTTGTTATTTTAAATATAATTATAAAATTCTGTACGGAGACATTAAATATAAACAATCAAAGTATATTGCATGCAATATACGGTTTAAAAATCATGTTCAAACCACCCAAAAGTCTTGACCATCTTTGCAGTTTGCACTTTTGCAGGTATGAGGGAGTAGAATAAGTCTAGGCAGACCGGTTAATGAGATTGTATAACCCTATTTTTTTTATATGTATCAAAATTATACTTAAAATATTATATTTTGTAAAAATTACTATTGTAATAAATATTATACATTTTTTGAGAGTCACAAACAAAAAAAAAACTGAAAATGTCCAATAAAAATGTCCACATAGGAGTAATATAAAAATATAGGATCTATAGTAAAAATATGTGAAAATATCAATTTATATACATTAAATTACAAAAAATCAAAATATTTTTCATATTAAGAGTCCTAATTATTAAAGTAACAAGAAGCGAATCTTATATCGGTAATGAAATCGTTGAGGGTGTTGTGTGTAAATAAGGTAAGAATAAAATAAAATTTTATAAAATTTGAAAAACTACATATAAAGATGTAAAGTTTTAAGTTAGGAAAACGAACAATATATATATATATATATATATATATATATATATATATATATATATTGTCCCGATCAAGAACATGACGCTTAAAGAACATTATATCCTTAAAGAGCAGGACTATATTAAGGGGCTCCGTGTTTTTTTTTCCTTCACTTTCTCTCTCCTCGCGAGTTATGTTTCGACTCAGCTGAGCCTTTGTTCCTTCTCCAACTTTTTCTTCCCTCAAATAGAAAACTTCCTCCAAATCTTCCATCGACGTAGAAGATTTCAGAGTAATCGTGCCTAAAATCTGCATAACAGAGAGCCCATTTCTCTATCCTTGCAAGGGAACGAGTTATGTGTTATGTTATAACAATTTGGGGCTTCTCCAACTTTTCGTTCCTTCTCCAAATCTGAAGATCGAGCCAGAAATCTTCAGAGTAATCTATCCCCTATCATCTTCAGAAGATACGAAAAAGGGAGGAGAGAGAAAGGCGTGCCCTAGCTGCGAAATCTCGGATTTTGGGAGTTCAATTTGGGATTTCTGGGATTTCAATTTGTTACAGAAGAACAACTCAGTTGCTAGGTAAGAGCACTTCCCTATTCTCCCCTAAATTGGCTTTTCGCCTTAAATTGGCTTCAAATAAGGGTTGCCACCAAGTGCATTTTTGTTGACTATGTTCTTGCTTGTAAATTTTTGCTCCAACGCATCGTGCACACACTGTGTATTTATAGTCCTGCTCTCTCAATTTTTTTAGCAGGACAACACTTTTGATGGTAGGATATTGGAAAATCATGTTTTTCATCTCTGTAGTTGTTGTTGCTGTTATTGAAAGGAGTTATAGTGTACATGGTTGGCTTCTGATTATGATTTAAAACTGATTCGACTCGAGTGAGTATTTTCAACTGTGCTGGTATCTTGAATTATTGTACAAAACTAAGTTGTCAGTAAAATCTGAATACATATAAACCTGTAGATTTCCAATGTTGTTTTCATCTGCAGATTTCACCCACAATTTTTTTCATCTGCATTTGCTTCCAATCATTTGTCAAATTTGTGGTAAGGCTATGTGAAAAACTATCCCTTTGTGTTTAATTATTTTATTGGTGATTTCACAGGTTCTAGTAAATTTCTATTTGTCCAGGTGTAAATATAATGGATGACATGGACCATGAAATAGGGAGTTGCGGGGATAATGTAGAAATGAATTTGGAAATACAAGTGGATGAGGATGACTCGAGTGGAGAGGGGTTGAATGTTCACAATACTAATACTGTTGTGTACTATCCTCAAGTATCTGATGAGTTTACGCCTAAGCTTGATCAAGAATTTCAAACATTAGATGATATTCACAACTTTTACAATACATATGCAATGCATGCTGGTTTTAGTGTACGAAAGTTTTGTGAGAAAAAAATGGCGGGTAACGATGAGATTTATAGGAAGGAGTATGTGTGTTCTAAGCAAGGAAAGGGCAAAGTATTAGCCGATGTGGTTGTAAAAAGAAAACGGGGATCTACAAAAGAAGGTTGTGCTGCAAGAATTATAGTGGTAAAAAGAAATGACTTGTACGTAATTACAAAAATTGAGGAGGGTCATTGTCACCCATTGTCAACCCCACATAAGAGGCATCTTTTATGATCGCACCGTAATGTGTCAATGGCCCAAAAATCTTTGAGTCAGCAACTTAACACGGTGAATATACCACAGTACCAACAATACAATTTACTTGCAGTGCAGGCGGGTGGCTTTGAAAATATTGGTTGCACGCAACGAGATTTGTATAACTTTGAAAGAGACAAGTGCAATGACTTGAATGGACATGATGGGGATATATTGAATGAGTACTTACTGTTAGAACAACAAAAGAATCCTTCATTCACTTTCACAATTAACACAGACGAAGAAAATCGGATCACTCGTTGTTTTTGGGCCGATGCAACTTCTAGACGGGCTTATAGATTTTATGGTGATGTTGTCATTTTTGATACCACATACAATACTAATCGTTACGGAATGATATTTGCACCACTAATGGGGGTTAATAATAATGGTCAAACTATTGTATTTGGTTGTGCTTTCTTAAGTAATGAGACCATAGCTAGTTTTGATCAATGGCTTTTCAAGTATTTTTTGGAAGCAATGTCAGGCGATGCACCTGAGATGATTATCACCGATCAGGATCCGGATTTGACAAATGCCATTTCACAGATTCTTCCTAATACATTTCATAGGTATTGTAGTTGGCACATATTGACCAAATTTTCAGAAAAGATTGACTCGGTAAAATACAATGCTTACTATAAGGAGTTTTCAGATTGCATTTGAAATTCGGAGACTGTGGAATCATTTGACTCTACTTGGGCAGCGTTGATGTATAAAATTGGGTTGATTGCTAATAAATGGCTACAATCAATGTATGACATCCGTTGTAGATGGGTACCCGCGCATGTGAATCATGTTTTCTCAGCCGGCATGTCAAGTAGCCAACGAGCTGAGAGTTGTCATGCATTTTTTTAAAAAAATTATTTCTAAAAAGAATTCTTTAGTGGATTTTATGATTCAGTTTGGTCAGGGCCTTCAGCAGTAACGACATGCAGAGTTTGTTTCGGATAACAAAGATTTGGTTGAGAGGCCAAGAATGAAATATCGCCATGACTTCTTAATTCAAATGGTTGACATTTATACACACTCTATGTATTATAAATTTGAAGAAGAGTTGTGCGAGAGTTTGAATTAATAGGTTTGAACTTATGAAGGAGGATGTCAACTACCATGTATATAAGATTTACCGAAGGAATGTCAGCAAGTTTAAAGTCAGAGAAATTCAGTATGACAAATCCTTGGATTATGCAACATGCACATGCAAAAAGTTTGAGAGTTTGGGAATCTTATGTCGGCATGTGATAACTTATTTGCATAAGTATCATGATCTTGACAAATTGCCTGCAAAATACAATTTAAAAAGGTGGACAAAAACATCAAAATCAAGTTGTGTAATTGATGATAAGGGTGTGGAGATAAAAGATGACAAGGGATACTTACTGTCGCGGAGTCGATTGATTCAACAATATTTAGAGATGATTGATAGCGCTCTCACAAATGAAGAAGCCACAATTGCATTAAAAGAATGTTTCGATAATGGATATGAAAAGATTAAGCAAATAATTGGGAATAATGGTTCCAAACGAAACAATGAAATGGAGTCCGGTGGAATGAGTGCATCCAAGGTAGTTAACATGACTGGGATAAGTGAACATAATTACATTGAGCCGAACCAAGTGCGTGCAAAAGGGTGTGGCAAAAGGCTGAAGGGTGTCAAAGAAAGGGCTTTGGGGAAAACAAAAAACCCCAAGGGGAGACATTGTCATGGATGTAGCCAAGTTGGTGTCACACACGACAAAAGAAACTGTTCGACTCTTAATAATCGGTTAGCCAAGTTTGCGTCTTTTGACTTTGTTATTTGATTCAATTTGACTTAGCTATTTGTTGAAATTTGACTTTGCTATTTGTTGTGCCTTGTAGAATTGGAAAATCAAATGTTGGTGTTACTCAGGATCCAACTGTAGATGAGGAATATGATTCACCCACAAGTTAAACTGAGATTGCTATAACAACACTTGTATATCTATATATCTGTATTAATTTGGAAATTTTTGTCTACAGAGTGTCCATCAAAATTGCAGTAACAATGGGACTGCCTTTTGGTACCACTTTTAAAGTCAGGTAGTTGTGCCTTTTTTGTTCTTTTTTTTACTTTTTCTGTGAAAAGATGGTCTTGATCTGATTGTTGGTTATATTATATATTCATCTGTTTATTATATTAAGAAACAACACAGGTAACAGATTTACAGAGCTCATAATTTCTTTTATTTTTCGCTTGCAGGATCTCGACTTTGAGCTTTGTAAGTTGCTTGTAAATGCCTCATACAAAACTCAGTTAGGAGTATTCATGTACTCAAGGGTGAAGCGCATAAAGCCAAAGGCAGCTGGAAATTCTCTTGATGTAAAGTTTCGTTGGAAATTCTCTTGATGTAAAGTTTTTTTTATAGCGTGGACATAAGTTGATCTTGAAGAAATTGGTTGGTTGTCAGCCAGGGAATTCATTATGTTTTTCTTTTTCGTTCAACCATTTTGTTTTTCTTATCTTTTTTTTTGGGACAGTTTGTGTAATTGCTAAATCCTGTGATCTTGTAAATTTTAGCTAATGGTAAGGGTAAATTTTTGGAGATGTATTCCAAATTTTGGGAAGGAAGGTGTAAATCCTTGATATGCTTACTGCTAAACTAGATGAATTTTAAAACATGAATTAATCTGGAAGGTACTGACTATGGAATTTTTACTCACTATGGATTTTTAGTTAACATGGCATTGATTAAGTTTCTAGCGTGTACCTTCCAAAATTATGGAGTTGAATTAGCTGATTATATCCTATTTACTTTTATTGTTTAGCGTGTACCTTGACAATTAATCAATGCCATGTCAATTTTCAATTTGGTTACCAATATTATAATCCCAAATGTTCTTCAAGTTCAAGCGTTATGATAAATTTATGTTTTTCTGTTTCACTTTCACCATTTATTTGATTCAGTACATAAGTAGCTGCACATCAAAGTACTTGATGCACCTTATTCCCTACCCATCAGAGTACTTGATGCACCTTATTCAAGTAAAACTTGTACGGTCATTGACTATTGAATCAAAATAAGGGCATAAAATACAAGATAAAGCAACATGCAATATCTTTGCTTCATTATAATTCTAAAATAATTCTAAAACACTAAACAGAGATTGCAAAGTGCAATACCTTTGCATCATTACATTAAAAATAAAGACTTCACATAACCTAACCGTTCCATCTCCCAAATTCTAATTACAAATTTTTTCTATTTAAGCATCTTCTTGCACAAAGATAGTTCCAAAGAAATTCCAAAGTAACAAAATCAAGGAAACCCATATGATTAAGCAGTAAATCTTATGTTTGCGTCTATTATTTTGAGCTTCATTTTCAAGAACCCTCAATTTCCTCAACAAACCAGGAATCACTTGAATGGCTATCGGCTGCATCGGAGGATCATACCACATGAAATACCCACAACCATGAGGCTGTCAAAAAAGAAATTAACATCAGTAAGTGCCCAGCTGAAACTTGATAAACTAACATGATAATATATACTAAAATGTTTTCTAGTGTATACATAAAAATCTTCAAATTAAAATTAACACTAATGCAGAAACATATCACAGAGCACAACTAGTTCTGCTGGAAATAAGACTTTACTTGCCATCTTGAAAGTCAAGTCAAATTACCATCCCGAGCACTTGGTATCCATCAATAAAAGAGCTAAGTATGTATGCATAATTTATTTATTTTTAAAATTATAGGCAAAATTATCCACAATTATGTAGGTTGGAAAAATATGTATGCGTAAGGCTAAAGTTCCTTCATTAACTATCATTGTCGATCTTTAAATATTTTCTTCATAAAAAACTATCATCACTAGCACTTAGTATCCATCAGTATACATTTTACACAGTCCAAGAAGTTATCAACTACTTACTCTTAATTACTTAGTCTTGCAATTTGACATTCATAGAATCGACGACCAGGATTCAAATCAGTCCAAGAAGTTACCAACATAGCCGGACGATGACAGTGGCAATGATTAATTGCGGCCATTTAAGTTGACTCTTTCTGGTGTTGGGAATGTAGTGCATGCAACATAATCAAAATAAATCAAATGATCTAGACATAATCAAAATGAATCAAGCAAGATTTCTAAACAACGGATGTAATTAAAGTTTCTCCTAACGGAGTCTCCATAAATAGGTCAAAGTCTAATTTCTCTGTAGTCAAGTTCAAACGTTGAGCGCAAGCAAGAGAGATAAAAGAATGGGTAGAACCGGTATCTAGTAAAGTATAAACTTCGCAAGAATTTATAATTAACTAACCCGTGCTAACTTCGTTCGGGTTCCTCGCATTTTGATCGGTCACGACAAACGCTCTTCCAGGAACCGTTGACTTTGACTTTTCTGGGACATCCTTTTGAGTCACCATTCCTGCTGGACTGGGTTTCGATAATGTACAATCTCGAGCGATATGTCCTTTTTTCCACAATTATAGCATACCTTAAACTGTTGTGGGCAGTTTGGGCTGATATGTCCCTCTTTCCCGCATTTGTAACATACGACTGATGGTCTTTCTCCTCCCTTGGAACCAGTTGCTACTGGCGCTGACGTCTTCACATGGTCGTTGTTGAATCTCCTCTTTTTAAAATCTCCTCCCGACTCACTTCATCTATTTTCATGGCCACGATTACCACCAGAGTGGTTACCATTTTTGTCCGTCTTTTTCTTTATCCGCTGGTTATCGTTGTTTTGTTGACTGCTATCTCCGGTATGATCCTGATTGTGGTCCCTCGGTTGACCGTACTCGTTATCTCGCTCTAATAATTGAGCCCTGTTTACAACATCTGAATAGAGAAAAAATTTATGAGAAATGAGATATTGTCGTATGTCGGGTTTCAAACCTCTCAGAAACATCCGCGTCATACGTTCCTCATTCTCCACCAAATGAGGTGCAAACCTGGATAACTCTGCAAACTTTGCCTCGTACTGAGATACTGTCATGTTGTTTTGTTCTAATCTGATGAACTCCACTTCCTTCATATGACGAACACTTTCAGGAAAGTATTTGTCATTAAATAGTTTTTGAAACGTCTCCCAAGACATGATGAGTGCGGCTGGATGTGTACGCTTCACAGACTCCCACCAGTAGTCTGCCTCGCCACGGAACATAAAGGTGGTGAATGGAACCTTCTGTTCCTCCGTGCATCCCACGACATCGAATATCTTGGTAATTTATTTGACCCACGTCTCCGCCTTAATCGGATCTGGCTTTCCCCAGAATTCTGGTGGTCCAAACTCTTTGAACTGCTTGGCTGTGACCACCCGTGAATTGCTATCATTTCCTCCTGTATTTTGAACACGAGTCTCCCTCGTCTGATTTTGCATGAACTGCAAAAAGCTTCTAAACATCGCCTCGTTCATCATCTGCTCAGTGGTGTTGTTCACAGGAGGTACATTGTCAGCCTGTTGCACGTTCTCCTCGTTAGTGAGTACATGCGTCTCCACGGTCTCATTTCCACTGTTAATATTCTCAGTTGACATTCTCAAATACTGTCATAAAACAAGGGTAAATTAAGGAAATCAATATATCACATAATATACCTATACACTGACCAACTAACAAATAAGCTTAGGTAGGACACACTAGCGAAGGATTTACTCGTCTCTCCCCTCCTAGTTCTATTCCCCGATCTCCGCCAGAGATCATATCCCTAAGCTTTGATACCAACTGTGACGCCCCCAAAATAGGTCCATTCCATCCAACCCATTCTGAGTCGCCAAATACATGGTACAGAAATAACTATAACTTTATTATTACAACATATAAACTGTGAGTTTAAATACAGATATTGCCGTCTAGACAATATCCACACGCAAATAAATCCGCATCATAATTATTGATACATTATTTTACAAAAATGGTGAGGACTACTAAACAACTCTCTCTAGAACCTTCATTCCATACCCCGACCAGTACTCGTTACATTCTCGCATCCTGAGAAGAAAAATGGAACAAAAAAGAAAAGAGTGAGCTCAACTAGCCCAGTAAAGAATATTATGACTAAGATAATTTATAACAAATTATCGTTAGTCTTCAACAGGGAAAAATCTAATAGAATACAATAGACAACCAGTTTTAAATCAACAACTGCAGCGGAAATAACAATTCATTAGAAGAGTTAAGTAGAGAATGCAAACTACTATCTTCTATATATGAATTTAAAAGTTCATCGTTGATATTTTATCCCTGTAACATCAATCAATATATATCTGGAATCAAATATTCATCTTTGCACTACAGGCCAAAAATATTCATCAGTTGGTCATGTTTATCTAAACACCTGTTCATCTTTGCACTACGGGTCAAAGATATTAATCAGTCGGTCATGTTCATCTCAACACCTGTTCATCTTTGCACTACAGGCCAAAGATATTCAGTTATATCATCATTTAGGACTGAGGATGATGAAAAATATTTTAAAGAAAACAAATCCAGTGAAACAAAAGAAAAAATATTAAGTATTCGTACTTTACACAATCAAAGTTCAAAAATACTTCATAAGTAATCAGAGTGAAGTAAAATTCAAGAATGATCAAAACATGGACACAATCAAAGCTAGTATCCATAATAGATATTTTGGACAAAAAGAAGAAATTTTATTTTTCAGTGAATAGTGCCGTATTCGTGAATAGTGCCGTATACGTGAATAGTAACTCCGACACCAAAAGATAGAAATTTTACAAAAAATATCATCATGCTTCGTGACTAGTACTCGTGAATAGTAACTCATGAATAGTAACCCCGACATGAAAAAGTTTTAAATTTGATAAAAAGTTCCAACCAATATTTCAGCATAATGATATTGAAGAAATAATATCATTTGAGAAGAAAATAACATCCCTTACCTCGAAAGACAGTACTTCTAGTTGAAACACCGGATATAGGCTATGACTTGAACTTGCACCGTATAGCAATACTCAAAATACTCACAAGAATACGCTCGATAATATAGAGAGAGAAAAAACTTCAGTTTTTGGTGTGATTTTCAATTCTAACCTAAGCACCCTATTTATAGGAAGATGCTTAGAACACCAAAGTAGAAAATTTGATATAATAATAATATATATGTACAAATTTTCTACGCACTTAGAACCATCTGAATTCAGCAACTTGCATGTGTTTAATGAGGCTAACCAAACACAAAAAACGTTTTTGTTAATTAAAACAATTAAAACTTTCAAAAATAAATTATTTCGGAACATCAAAACTTCAATAATTCACAATAAATAGCCCTTTTGTCAGAAAAATTGAATCTCGCGTGTTTTTATAGGAAATTCAATTCTCTACAACTTTGCAGAAGAAAGTTTTTTAAAATTCCAAACAGAAATTAACCGAAATCCATAAACGGGCGATTTCTCCATCTATATCCACATAAAATCAATATTTTTCACATCATATGAATAAATAAATAATTATTCACAAATAATATTACAGAATCACAATATTGACAAACAGGCAGTTCCTAGGAAAGAGGGGGCTTTCCAATAAGAATTTCTCCTTACTGGCGCGCAATTAGGTGACCAAACCTCTACTTAGACAGAACTTTATAGACATTGTCAATAATGTTATCTAATAATATTATTCAGATAATATGAATTATTGCTTCGATAATAAAAAATATTGTGTAATGACAATTATTGAAACAACAGCAATATAAAATGTCAACGCAGCAATTATTAAATCAATAAAATAAAATACTGAACAGTAATTACTGTAACCATTATTGAGTAGTGTCTTCTTACGTAAGAATCAATAATTGGTGCAATACCGTGTGCTACTGTGTTTTAACCACCGAGTATTTTAACAGTATCAACGGTAACAACTACGCCGTTATTTTTAAATAACTTATATTTGTCGTTTTCTTCATCTAATCGCTTTCCGTTATGAGGCCCAAAAAAGACTGTGTCGTCGTACGAATATTCTCCGACAGCAAGAATATTCCACGACCTAGCGAATATTTCCCGACAACAATGAATATTTTATAACCACCTGCTTATTTTGAAATATTTGCGTATTTTATCCATAGCTATCCACATTAATCAAATCAACCCTTACTATTTCAAAATAATAAATAGAGAAAATTAAATTTCATTAATAATAAGTTGGGGTCTTACAACAAGGCTGTGTAGGATACTTAGCTTACATAGTCGACAGTCGAAAAGAGAATCCAAAGGTAGAAGAGATACCGATCGTGAGGGATTTCGTCGACGTATTTCCAAACGATTTGCCAGGACTTCCACCAGATAGAGAAGTAGATTTCGTGATCGATTTGGCGCTCGGAACAGCTCCAATATCGAATGCACCATACCGAATGACACCAGTAGAGATGAAAGAACTAATGGTATAATTACAAGAATTACTGGACAAGAAGTACATTCAACCGAGCGTATCGTCGTGGGGAGCGCCAGTGTTTTTTGTGAAAAAGAAGGATGGATTGTTGCGGCTCTGCATTGACTATAGAGAACTAAATAAGGTCACAATTAAGAACATATATCCATTATTGAGGATCGATGATCTGTTTGATCAGTTGAAGGGAGCAAGATACTTTTTCAAGATAGACTTGAGAAGCGGTTATCATCAACTGAAGTTGAGGCCAGAGGATGTACCGAAGAAAGCGTTCAAAACGCGATACGGTCACTACGAATTTTTAGTAATGTCGTTTGGTCTAACGAATGCTCCTGCAGCATTTATGGGACTAATAAATGGTGTATTCAAGCCGTTTTTGGACAAATTCGTGTGTTAGGTTTGTAATATTCAAGAACGCAATCAAATCAGAGTTTAAAAATTTTACAAACCATATACCCGGATCACCCTTTATGCGCAATTATTAATTAAATGAAAAGATAAAGAATAAAATCATACCCTTGAAGATCCGAGCTTCCTCAGGTACAAGTTCACCTCCAATCCTTTTCGCGTTCAACTTGAATCCACTGGGTTTGGTTCATTCCTTTGATCAACGTTAGCCACCCAAGTGTTTGGCCTCTAGAGGTGATCCACCAAGGAAGAATAAAGATTCAAGAAGAAGGGTGGTTGGCTAAACCCTAGTTTTCTATCTCTATAGAAAAGGAGCTACTCTCCAACTATTGGAATTACGTATGTTGTTAAAGTCATCAACCTATTCACCCATAATAAGACTCCTCTTATTTATAGATGTGGTCAACCCTCCTTAACAATTAAGGAATTGGGTTTTATTTTAATTAATTAAATTCTTTTAATTAATTAAGCTCCCTAATCTTATTAGAGAAAATTAATTAAATTCCTTTAACTAATTTTCCCTCCTAATCATATTAGGAATAAATGAGAGTACTTATATTAAATTAATTCCTAAACTCTTTTAGAAATTAAAATAATAATAATAATTGTAATAATATTAATAAGACTCATCTTATTAATTTATATTTAATATTTCTAAAATATTAAATAATAAATATTAAGCTATTTAATTTATTCTATCACCATAGATTAAATTAAATATACTTAACATATTATTACGATTATGCCATTAACTTCTTAAATAATTATTCTTCCTTTTATGGTGTGACCCTTTAGGTTCTCCATATTAAACCGGTTGTGAATAAATCAATTAGAACAATTCTAATCTTATTTAAATAAATAAATTAAACTATTAATTTATTTAAATAAATAATATTTATTCTACAATACGGATAAGCCTCCCTAACGATCAACGACTTTCCAGATAATATAGATTTCAACATTAATCATAAAAGAACCTTTGAGTAAATAGTTACCGTACAATTCAATCCTTCCACCATACAATGTCCCAATTAAATATAAGACATGGAATTTCTGTCAAGTCTTATTTTATTTAATTGTATGTATTTCGACTCTTAAATGCACAACCCCAAATAATGCAAATTAGAAACTTCTTTCTAATTTCATTCTGCCTTGGCCAAGGACTACTGGGTTGTCATTTATCGAATCACATAGGACATTTCTCTTCTTTTACTAGAAGTGGTAGATTCTATATTGATCATACATTATCTCCATGTACAACTTATTATACCCAAGCATACCCTTTGATATATCCTAAGGGTCTTAAGGAATAAGTCAAAGTATAACTCATCATACACAAGATACTATGATGATCTCAAGTCCAAGGATCACTTGTACTACTATCACTACAGGAATTCCTATTGACATGCAAGTAAAACTCCATTAGGTATTCCTTAGCGAGTCACGTTCAGTGAACTTATTCTCTAATAAGCACCTACATACTTGCTTTAGTGTCTCCACACAAATGATCATGAGATCAATCATCCTCATCCAATGAGCAAGCAACGTATGTACCGATCTATCCGGATTCACTAATCCCCAATTTAGTAATCCAACGATTGGGAACTATTTTAGTTTTAAGCTTTCTAAGAATTTAGATCTCATTAGAATGATCATCATCAGTATTCTAAAAGCATTGCTTAAAACTATGGGTTTATCACATATTATAAAACAGCATCATGTAGATTATTAAAAGCCTTTAATAAATTAATACTTTTTATTAATAAATAAATAAGATTATTTACAAAGTATATGCTTTATCATCAAACATGATTGGCTTGTGTGCATACTACTTTCAATCTCCCACTTGCACTAAATTCAATCGCCATGGTTTCTCATACTCTTCTTCTCTAAGTGACGATTATCCTGCTGTTGGATAAGCTTTAGTTAATGGATATGTAATATTGTTCTTGAGAGTTCACTATCTCTATAGTGATTTCCCATCTTTCAATGATTCTTATAATCAAATGAAAGTGTCACAACACATGTTTAGATCTAAGATGAGACTTAGGAACTATTCCTAGTTCTGTAATGAACTTTTCATCCAAACAATCAACTTGCAGCTTCATTTATAGCTATATACTTTGTCTTTATCACTAAATCAACAACTCTTTGTTGTTTGAAACCTTTCCAATTCACTGCACCACCGTTCAAGGTAACCCTTTACCTTAAAATGTATTTTCTGTCGTTTTGGTCTGTCTGAAAAACTTGAGTCTGTTAAGCCCTCTAGCTTTAATTCAGATCCGCCATGAATTAAATCACATCCTTAGTGCTGGTTAAGTACTTTAAGATGTTTTTCACTGTCTCACAGTGAACTTCTCCAGAATATGACTGATCAACATCAGATCGCGTATATTTCATTGCATACATGATTGTCACTCATGCGATCTCTCTTTTAGGAGTCTATGGGGACTATTAAGAGAGATACACTCCATGACTCATCAACATGAGACATCCCATGGAGTTTGCCATGCTAAACGACTTTAGCATCAAATGAATATACGTTCCTTGGGTTAAGTCGAGAATTCTTTTAAATCTATCTATATAGATTTACATCCCCAATTAAGATACTCTTCCCAAATCATTCATGGAGGAATGTTTAGACAACTTTATCTTTACTGATTGTAGCATTGGTGTGTTATTCCTCATCCGTAGTATATCAATATATAATACTAGAAATTTCACGATGCTCCCACTAACCCTTTTGTACACACTTGGTTCATTTTTTTTTTTTGATAAATCAAAATCTTTTGATTTTCTCATCAAAATTAATGTTCCATTATTTGAGAAACTTGCTTCAATCCATTTCTCTGAGTGTCTACAACTCTTACCTCATCGTATGTAACTGGATCATCATCTTCTATGATACGTACCTCATCATCATCATCCATGATGAATTCATACCTCCTAGGTATCTTCGGTACTATTCCAGATTTACGATTCAGTTGTGGTACAATAGGTCTATCTATAGGTTCCTCTTATTTGACTTGTAGTGTTTTGTGGTTCTTGAACTTTTCAAGATGTATTATCCTCCCACTAGCCCTTCAATGATAAAGACCTTTATCTTATAAGGCAGCATGTTTCGTAACAAACACCTTTTGTTAAGTAGGATTATAGAACATATGCCCTAAACTTACTTTAGGATGTCCCACAAATCTGTACTTGTCAAATTTTGTCCCAAGCTTATCCTTTGAAACCGTTTCACATAAGTTGGACAACCCCTTATCTTAACATACTTAAGATTAGGAATCCTCCCTGTCCATAACTTTTATGGAGTCTTGGGGCCGGATTTTGAGGTTACCTTTTCCGTAGATAAACAGCCATTTCTAGGACATTATCTCAGAAGGATACTGGAATGTCGGTAAAATCATTATAGACCGCACCATGTCCAACAAGGTACAATTTTTCCATTCAGATACATCAATCAATTATTGCGTATCAGGATGTGTCCATTATGAGAAAACCATTTGAGATGATCTAGAAACTTATTGCACAAGTATTTATTCCTTGATTTAATCAAAGAATCTTAATACTTTGTTAATTTATTTCATTTCTGAATTCTTTGAACCTTTCAAATAATTCACACTTGTATTTCAACAAATACATACATTCAACTCTTTGAATGATCATCTCGTTTTCTTATACTAGTTTTTCAATTTGCAAAATATATTTTTCACGTAAGTCAAGTATACAAAATTCATTAAGTAATATTCCAGTTCTATACAAAACATTATTATTATAAATAGAACAACAATTGTTCTTAATTATAATACCAAAGATTTTATTGTCCAACAATAAAATGCAAATAATGTTTCTAACAAGAACTGGAATACAATAACAACTTATTGACTTAATAGATTTGCCCGTAGTCCATGCTAAACTATAAGTTTTTATGACTATTGTAGCAACCTTTGCTTCATTTCCCACACATAAAATTACTTATCTTTGTTTAGCTTTCTACTTCTGTTTGGTCCCTTCATAAATCTATATTTACGATAACCAAAGCCGGTATCAAATACCCAAGTAGAACCTTGACTTAAAGAAAAATTTATTTTAAACCATGAACAAATTCATATTTGTAACCGAAACTTCACTAAGTTTCTTTGGTAAGCCTTTGCAAGATGCTTCTCGCAGTTTCTTTCTAGTGTCCAGGCTTATTGCAGTGGAAGCAAACTCTTTTGCTATCCGTATCAGTTTTGTTCTTATTATCCTTTGTTTTTGTCTTTTTATTTACCTTCTTTGAATCATTCTTCTTTTCAGAAGATCCTTTTGGCCCTACCAGTAAGACATGGTCTTTCTTAGTTGGAAAGTGACTCAATATTTTTCAACATGTTAAGCAAATCAGCGAGGCTGATATCTAGCTTGTTCATATGAAAAATTCACAACAATTGTGAAAGGAGTTCGGGAGTGAGCCCAAGATCAAATCTTGGCTCAACTCTCCATCCATGACAAAACTAGTTGTCCTAATTGATCAATCAAATTAATTATGTTAAGGACTTTTGTCTGTACTATAGTGCCATTGGTTATTCTAGATCGGAAGAGCTCCTTAGATATCTGATATCTATCAGTCCTACTTTCCTCACCATCAACTACTTGATGTGCAGGAATATAATAGGAGCATCCATAGTTTCATGCTGACGCTGAAGCTCGTTACTCATGGATGCGAGCATGATGCATTGAGCCAACTATGCATCATCTAGCCACTTTCTAAAGTAGCAGTATCTTCCTCAGAGGCATTGTCTGCAACCTTTGCAGGGATAGGTGTATTAAAGACATAAGATAGCTTTTCAGCCGTGAGAACTATTCTCAAATTCCTTAACCAATCCGTTTAATTCGGTCTAGTTAATTTAGCATCTAATATGCTACGCAGTGATAGTAATTTAGACATTGTAAAATTCTGTAAATGAATTTATAATTAACAATATTTTAACATACATTCTTTTATTAATTACCAAAATAAATTAGGTCTTATTTTAAATTGGTATCTCCCGCTATTTTCTTCAAACTATATTACCCTCACTTATATATTTCGGCAAAATCCAATTAAGATATGTTAGTGAGAATAAGGATCCCATTTCAAATGTATATAGCCTTGTGTGTGCACAACAAACTATATATAAATAAATAGGTAGACAACTCTTGTCAATTACATCAACTATGTAACTCCTTGTATTTTGCCTCTTAAATCATAATGGTCAAGTGTGTTCACATCCGAACTAAAATGATTTAAGTTAAGTCAGACCCAGCATTTCCATATAAGTGAAGAGAAAACTACAGCCCTTGTGTGTGCACAACAAAGCAGTAATGTTCAATTCCTTATAAACATCATATGTAATAAAAATAACATCTTAAATATTTAATCCTCGCCTTGTGTGTGCACAACAAACTCATATTAAATATTCAATACTCTATTGTTTCTATCATGCTAGAAGGCGACGTTCGATATTCAAAATATCTTTGAACGTTACAACTTAATATAAAATATTTGAGGGGTTTGCTATTAATTTGTCTCATCTTGTTTAGCGCGCATGCACATATATATATAAAATACGCGTCATATTAATGAACATGCGAAGCATGTTTGCATAATATATAATATATATATATAGTATAAGCATGCACATATAGAATACTATATTATACCCGGATTGATTATGGACTTTTATTCTAGTTTGGTTCACTAGAGCCACCAAGTGAACCATAAGGTCAAACCTAAGGGTGCAAGAATTAATATTTAAATATAACTATTACATTTAAACTCGGGCTCCATTATAAACGGGTCTTCAAGCGCTCCTTGTTCCTTGATCTCCAATTCTTCAAAATTAATTCTAACTATTCTTATTACAAAACTATTTAAAAAAAATAGAAACCTTGATCAGCAGTCAAGGGAAAGTACATAGGAGGGAGATAGAATTTACATTAAGAAAAAATTAGAGAAGACGAGGTACGCAGACCCCATTTAATAAAACTCATACATTCATGCATCTAACTAAAATAAAATTCAATCACATTGGTCAATAGTCCATAATCAATCCCATTTATTATCATACACATCACCATATGCATCAATAAATAGCATTCATCTATTGAATAATAAACATTCAATATATATATTGATATCATTTAATGGGCAAATTTAGTTAGTATAAAATCTATTTTTGAATCAAAATAAACTCCTTTATTTTAATCCAAATTTAAATCAAAATAAAACTATTTTATTTTAATTTATCCAATTTTGAATAAAATAAACTATTTTATTTTAATCAAAATCTTTAATCAAAATAAACTCCTTTATTTTAATTAATTATGGAATCCAATTCCATGTAAAAAAAACTCATTTATGAAAGGAAACACGGATTCTCTTTCCTATTCACAAATAAACTCCTTTATTTGGAATAATATGAAATCTTATTTCATATATAAATAAACTCCTTTATTTTAAGGAAAGACATATTCTTTTTCCTATTCACAAATAAACTCTTTTATTTTGAATAATATGAAATCTTATTTCATATCTAAATAAATTCTTTTATTTATATATATAATATTTATCCGAATCCGTGAATCAAGTAAATGTTAAAAAGGTGGATCCTAACAAAACTTCCTGTAACCTTTATTATAAGGGAATTCACGTGGCCACAAAACCTTTCCAGGAAGAATGCTATATAATCAAATCACCTTTATTCAAAAGAGAAGTCATGCGACTAATTTACACGGTTCGGTAATATAAATAATATATATATATACAAATGGAAGAATCACATGCTTTTGGTAAACAAAATATACATCCTGTAAACCATATGTAACGTACGGAATCACCCAGCGAATCAGCAGCTGATTCTTGCAAATCACAGCGAGTAAAAAAAAATCAAATTCAGTTGTTTTCTGAATTGTAACGTTTTTTTTTAATTATAATTTTATACAATAAAATTATACCCAATTAAATTGTTCTAAACACATATCAATATACATATCAAATTAAAATAATTAATAATTCGCATAAAGGTTTGGCTCTGATGCCACTGTTAGGTTTGTAATATTCAAGAACGCAATCAAATTGCACAAAAATATGCGGAAGCGTGTAAAATCAGAGTTTAAAATTTTTACAAATCATATACCCGGATCACCCTTTATGCGCAATTATTAATTAAATGAAAAGATAAAGAATAAAATCATACCCTTGAAGATCCGAGCTTCCTCATGTACAAGTTCACCTCCAATCCTTTTCGCGTTCAACTTGAATCCACCGGGTTTGGTTCATTCCTTTGATCAACGTTAGCCACCCAAGTGTTTGGCCTCTAGAGGTGATCCACCAAGGAAGAATAAAGATTCAAGAAGAAGGGTGGTTGGCTAAACCCTAGTTTTCTATCTCTATAGAAAAGGAGCGTACTCTCCAACTATTGAAATTACGTATGTTGTTAAAGTCAACAACCTATTCACCCATAATAAGACTCCTCTTATTTATAGATGTGGTCAACCCTCCTTAACAATTAAGGAATTGGGTTTTATTTTAATTAATTAAATTCTTTTAATTAATTAAGCTCCCTAATCTTATTAGAGATAATTAATTAAATTCCTTTAACTAATTTTCCCTCCTAATCATATTAGGAATAAATGAGAGTACTTATATTAAATTAATTCCTAAACTCTTTTAGAAATTAAAATAATAATAATAATTGTAATAATATTAATAAGACTCCTCTTATTAATTTATATTTAATATTTCTAAAATATTAAATAATAAATATTAAGCTATTTAATTTATTCTATCACCATAGATTAAATTAAATATACTTAACATATTATTACGATTATGCCATTAACTTCTTAAATAATTATTCTTCCTTTTATGGTGTGACCCTTTAGGTTCTCCATATTAAACCGGTTGTGAATAAATCAATTAGAACAATTCTAATCTTATTTAAATAAATAAATTAAACTATTAATTTATTTAAATAAATAATATTTATTCTACAATAGGGATAAGCCTCCCTAGCGATCAACGACTTTCCAGATAATATAGATTTCAATATTAATCATAAAAGAACCTTTGAGTAAATAGTTACCGTACAATTCAATCCTTCCACCATACAATGTCCCAATTAAATATAAGACATGGAATTTCTGCCAAGTCTTATTTTATTTAATTGTATGTATTTCGACTCTTAAATGCACAACCCCAAATAATGCAAATTAGAAACTTCTTTCTAATTTCATTCTGCCTTGGCCAAGGACTACTGGGTTGTCATTTATCGAATCACATAGGAAATTTCTCTTCTTTTACTAGAAGTGGTAGATTCTTTATTGATCATACATTATCTCCATGTACAACTTATTATACCCAAGCATACCCTTTGATATATCCTAAGGGTCTTAAGGAATAAGTCAAAGTATAACTCATCATACACAAGATAATATGATGATCTCAAGTCCAAGGATCACTTGTACTACTATCACTACAGGAATTCCTATTGACATGCAAGTAAAACTCCATTAGGTATTCCTTAGCGAGTCACGTTCTGTGAACTTATTCTCTAATAAGCACCTACATACTTGCTTTAGTGTCTCCACACAAATGATCATGAGATCAATCATCCTCATCCAATGAGCAAGCAACGTATGTACCAATCTATCTGGATTCACTAATCCCCAATTTAGTAATCCAACGATTGGGAACTATTTTAGTTTTAAGCTTTCTAAGAATTTAGATCTCATTAGAATGATCATCATCATTATTCTAAAAGCATTGCTTAAAACTATGGGTTTATCACATATTATAAAACAGCATCATGTAGATAATTAAAAGCCTTTAATAAATTAATACTTTTTATTAATAAATAAATAAGATTATTTACAAAGTATATGCTTTATCATCAAACAAGATTGGCTTGTGTGCATACTACTTTCATCGTGATGGTATTTATAGATGACATTTTGGTATATTCCAAAACCAAAGAAGAACACGAAGAACATTTGAGGTTAACATTGGAAGTATTGAGAAGGGAAAAGTTGTACGCTAAATTTTCAAAATGCGAATTCTGGATCGAGCGAGTGCAATTTCTTGGTCATGTGATCGATAAAAACGGAATTTCGGTAGATCCATCTAAAGTCGAAGATGTGATTAACTGGGATCAGCCGAGAACGCCGTCGGAAGTAAGAAGTTTTCTTGGAGTGGCGGGATATTATAGAAGGTTCGTACAAGACTTTTCCAAGATCGCAACTCCGTTAACGAATTTAACTCGAAAAGCTGTGAAATTTGTTTGAACTGAGAAGTGTGAGGAGAGCTTTCAAGAATTGAAGAAGAGATTGAGTACGACACCTGTGTTATCCCTTCCGGTTGATACAGGAAATTTTGTTGTTTTTAGCGATGCGTCGCATAAAGGACTTGGCTGTGTGCTGATGCAAAGCAGCAAAGTCATTGCGTATGCATCACGACAGTTGAAGGATTACGAGCAGTTGAAGTCATTGCGTATGTTTAGTAATGTTGGATTATGATAATATAATATAACAGTTTTAATAATATTATTGTTGTTTTATTTGCAGAAGTGGTATAGATGGGACGACGCACATGCATCAATTATTCAGACACTATTCTGGCAGAAGTGCGCCGTCCGAACTAAAGATAATCTGAACAAGGAACGACAAAAAGCCCTACACAATGCTGAGATTGACCATCCGAGACAGGGTGAGCAGTATATGCATGAGCATAGTCCTTGGTGGTGCGCACATCCCATATGGGTGCAGATTTGTGACCAGTGGAGAGATGAGTCCTGGGTCAAGAGACGCAAGACTGCCACCTCGAACAAATCCTCAGGTGTATCTGAAGGCGAAAAGGCAAAAGACACGTACAAGGGTGGCAGTATATCACAGCTGCAGCATATTACTGCCAGGGTACGTATGTATAGCAAGCTTATTGGCTTAGTTATTTATTTTTATGTTTACAGTCATCTTTTGTAAACTAAAATATCATATGTTTACATAATAATATGAGAAAATGAATTGTAGGAGTCTCAGTCTCAAGTTCAACCTAGCAATTGGTTGGATGTGTATGTGGCCACCCGCGATGGTCTGCCTGAGGCTGTTCAGATAGCGGTAATAAGTTCACTTTATCCTAATATGTTGTTTATAAATTGTGACGACCTTTTTGAGTATTTTCTTATTTATTTTTAACTATTTAATTGTTCATCTTCTGACATGACACTTATAAGGGCTTAATGAACGAGCGCTATCCTGAAGGCACCCCACGTCCGTCGATCGATCAAGAATTATGGGAGAGGGAGTCCATCGTGAAGAAAAATTATGTCAAAGGCCAAGGACAAAATTGGTGCCTGACCATCAGTGGCACGGGCAGCTCTGCCACCCAATCTACACAGTCATCATGTTATCCAGCCTATCATACTCCTACTGACTGTGTGAGAACGATCTGTCAGGATCGTGATCTTCTTCGTATACTGGGCGGGCATCTGCAGTCTCTGAGTCATGATGAGTTGGCGGAGGTAGTGGCGACAACGGCAGCGGCAGCAGCAGCACAGCAGCATAATGACGACCAGGTATATATATATATATATCGTTTATTGTTTAGCTATATTGTCTTATATGTTTATAGTCTCTGAGTCACTATCTTACTTATATGTTTCACTACATTGTCTATTATTTAGCTTTCGCTAAGTACGTCGTAGCAGTATTAACACATGTAACATATATGTTTTATTACTTTGTTAATTACAAGATCATAATTTGGATGATCAATGAAGAGCGCCTAGACTGATTTTTTTAGATTTTTAAAGCCTTGTACTCTTTTAGATACATTCTTTGGACAATTGTATTGGTTTATATGGATGTTTACGATATCGATTGTATTGTGTTGGATGAATATTTATAATTGTATTGTGTTGGATGAATGTTTATTCATGGATGATCAATGTTTATTATATAGTAGTTATATCATGGATGGATGCTAATATGGATGCTTGTATATACTGCTGTGTTGGGATTGAAAGCAGGTACAACAGGTTATTTTTGGGAAATCAAGAAAACAGGCAATTTTTTATAAAAAAAAAGCCCATCAGCGACCGCATGCGGTCGCTAACACTGTATCAGCGACCGCATGCGGTCGCTAACACTATATCAACGATCGCGTTACCTGGTTAGAAGCTAGTGACCGCAGCGGTCATTATTACCGGTCGCTGCCACGTGTGCCACGTCACACCTGACAACTGACTCACCATAAGTTAGAATAGTGACGGACACGGTCGCTGAGTGCGATCGCTATTAAGGAGGTCGCTATTACTGGTCGCTTGTGTTTATCCAGTGACCAGATTACCTGCGACTAATATCAGCGATCGCATTCAGTCGTGGATACCCATCTGCGATCGTGTGCGGTCGCTGATAGGCTGTCGCTGATAAGCCTTTTTGTTGTAGTGTTGGTTAGCATATACAATAATGGTGTTTTAGATGCCTTCAAGCCCCCTCCTCATTACCAAGGCTTGTGATTCATTTGCGACCCTCTCATCTTTTGCACAAGTCTTGGGAGGAATCATGACATTTCCCACCAACCATGAGATGGTTACATGGAAGAGCAAGAGGACACCAACTGTGGCTTTGGCGGATTTTCAGTCAAAACCACAAGGGGGCAAGAGTGAGAAGAATGTGAAATTTGAGCGAAGCAGAGAAAAGCATGAGGACAAGTATACCAGAATGTCAATTCCAAAGGCTATCACATGCAATGAGAAGGCATTCAGGAGCCTGTATGAACAATGGTTCGAACACGAAGTGGTGAAACCTCCAAGTCCCCCGTTGGTTGTCACGGAAGAGATGAAAAGAAGACCAGGCTTCTGTGTATACCACCAATACGCAGGGCATTCCACTATGAACTGTTACAGTCTACGGAGGATATACCATGAGAAGCTGACGGCTGGGGAGATTGAACTAGGAGAAGAAACGTGCAACACTATCACCTATGGTGCAATCCCGGAAGTCAAGAACCCAAATACTGGCTCTACCATCGAAAGAACTCTGAAATACAGATGAATTAAAAATCCAACCAAGATAGTGGTCCACCAAAAATGGTGGTTCAAGTCCTCAGGAGTATCCCTTGCCAAGTAATTGGATGACCAAGGAAAGAGGCACAAGAATTAACGAAATCAAAAAAAATATCCACCCAAGATAGTGGTCCACTCTAAATGGTGGTCAAGTCCTCGTAGACTGCAATTGCCAATAAATTGGATGACCTAAATGTCGAGGCACCCGATTTCAAGTTCTCGTAGACTGCACTTGCCAAGAAATTGGACGACTCAAGTGACGAGACACCCGATTTCAAGTTCATGTAGACCGTATTTGCTAAGAAATAGGACGACCCAAGTGACGAGGCACCCGAGTGTTACATTTTATCATCAAAAGTGAATGAGGCACCTGACTATAAGTCCTCAAACCCAAAACGTTATACTTTCAACTTCAAAAGTAATCGAGGCACCTGAATATAAGTCCTCGTAAGTTATACTTTCACCTTCAAAAGTAATCGAGGCACCTGACTAACAGCCCTCAGAAGTTATACTTTCAACTTTAAAAATGATTGAGGCACATGAGTATAAGCCCTCAACCCCAAAAGTTACACTTTATCTTTAAAAGTGGCGAACGTTAGGCTTTATTCAACAAAAGTAAGAAAGTTACACTTTATCTCTAAAAGTGGCGAACGTTATGCTTTCTTCGATAAAAGCAAGATTTATTATATGAAACGTTATGATTTCGGTTAAAAGCAATCTGATTATCAATGAATTGACAAACTTTCACTTATACTTGAATTTTTTTTCCTGATTTCTTTAAAAAGAATAAGTATAAATCAAGTGTTGGTTTGTAAAAAATATATATACATGTTTTTTTTAACAAAATTCATGTTTACTTGTTTATAATACCTATTGTTGTCTTGGAGTATTAATTTGGATAACTTAAGATCCAATGTTAAATATTGAGTTTTAAGGAATCGTTTAAATATTAGAAACTACAATTTGATTAATGAAATATATACACATGAATTTTTTGATACAAGAAATAGAAAAAACTACGAAAGTTCATGATTTAAAGGCCATAACCTGTCGAACTGAAGAGATGGGAATAGCTAAAGCCACCAAGTCAACAATGGTAGAGCCTCGAGCCTTCGTATTTGAGGCTATCAGGCCTTCAAGGTCTTGGGCAGCTGAATCAATTCCCAAAAGCTTGGTCTTCAATTTATTCATGACATCTTGAAGCTCCTAAACTCTACATAAAATAAGTCATTCTCATGATGTGAAGTGACTTCCGAATGAAGTGCAACAACATGATTGGAAATAAAGAAATCCAACCTAACATGGAAGGGAGACATGTCCAAGGAGAGTTAGGGGAGACCACGGGAGACGAAAGATCATTCAACACACCCAAAGTGTTATCCACAATACCCTCCCGAGCAATCACCAACTTGGTGGAATCCTCCTTGGGAGGATGAACATCATCAATAGTCTCAAAAGAATTCCTCCTCAAAGAAGCATGAGTCTCATCGGTACCCTCAAAACTTTTATGTGGAGAAATTGTAGAAAGGCGTGAAGAAAGCGCTGCACCACCCAATAGCAGGCCATCTGAGCTTACATCAGACAAAGAATCCTTAGCATCAAGACATACACAATCATCATGTGGTAAAAAAGACTCGATACAAATAGTGATATGTCGGGACATCTCACAAGTAATGGAAGCCTAATGGGAACATCATAATCCTCTTCATCAGCATTGGTCTTCTCGATGACTTCTTGATTCAAAAGAAAAGAGAAATTTCAAGATAGGGTAAGAAGGATCAGATCAAAGATTTTCCAAGATATCCTGGGAGAGCTCCTCTAGGGCTCGCCCTCCTAGGGTTTTCTCCCATAGAGGTTCTTTCTCCTAGGACTTTCATTTTTGAGGCTTGCAAAACATCAAGCTTCAAGAAATGTATACTTCAACACTTAAAAACATTTTGCGCGATCATCTCACCAAAGGCGTGACTCACGCGCAGGGGGTAAATGCTTACTGGTAGATGACATAGACATCCTCAAGAGTAGATGTGCATTCCCCTAAAGCAGTGACGAATATGCATGTAGAGGAGCACCATGGTTCTGTTGGATACGAATGTCCCTGCATAGCTGAATGCAACGAAGAATGTCAGCATTTTCTTTAGTACATCCACATAATCAACATTCACAAGTATCTCGTTGATCCAATGTTACCATTCCTGAAGGTAGCTAGATGAATCGGACAAGAAGCGAAAGGGATTAAAAAGGTAGAGGAAGAACGAAAAAATGTTAAGAAGGAGGCCACTAGGTTTGGCCCCTAGGGTTTATCCACCTAGGGATCTCTTTTCCACTTATATTTAACTTCTCCTTACTCGTTGAATCAACCGCTCGGGATGAATGCTACTTCGTCGTAAAAAACAAAAGTTGTGGTCGTTCTTGAAGAATATTCAGAGAAAAAGTCAAGATCCTGTTAAGGTGAAGTGACTTTTTCATTAACAATATCTGAGCCAAGATCCTTATTAAGGTGAAATGGCCCGGAATAGATATTTACTCGTTGCGGTGTTGCCTTTTCTTCGTGAATATCTGAGTCAAGATTCTTGTTAAGGTGAAATGGCTCGGAATAGATGTTTCCTCGTTGCGGTGTTGCCTATTCTTCGTGAATATCCAAGCCAAGATCCTTGTTAAGGTGAAATGGCTCAGAATTAATAGATGTTTCCTCGTTGCGGTGTTGCCTTTTTCTTTATCCGAGTCAAGATCCTTGTTAAGGTAAAATGGCCTAGGATAGATGCATCCTCCTTGCGGTGTTGCTTTTTCTTTGTGAATATCCGAGCCAAGATCCTTGTTAAATGCTTTCTTGTTGCGGTAAAAAAAAAGTGTAGCCTTTTCTATTTCTAGACCAAAATCCTGTTAGGTGAGATGGACAGGAAAAGAAAGATTACCGGCACAAATGATTCCTTATTGCAATGGAAAAAATAGTGTGTCCTTTTCTATATCCGAGCCAAAATTCTTGTTAAGGTGAGATTGCCCGAAAAAGAAATATTACAATCACCTGGGAAAAAAAATAATAATAATTAAATTGTTTGGCAGGATATTTGAAGGCAAAAATAATTAAATCTCCATAACTTAAAATCTAAGAACAATGCCTATATATATATATATATGTATATATATATATAGGGTCTCCATCCACAGCAACTGATTGTTGGGAGCAACCCATTTTGGCCAGCAGCTACAAGCTCTACTGGCTTATAAAAAAAATTGTCTAAGGCCGGTAGAGCTTGTAGCGGCTGGCCAAAATGGATTTCTCCCCAACAACCAGTTGCTGTGGATAGAAACCCATATATATTTATATATATATATATATATATATATATATATATATATGAGGTTCCATCCACAGCAAACGGTTGTTGTGGAGCAACCCTTTTTTTGGCCTCTGTTTTTTTTGTTGCTCCAACCGAATTTTCAACAGACCAAAAAAGGGCTTGCTCCGCAGTAACCGGTTGTTGTGGATGGAACCACACACACACACACACACACACATATATATATATATATATATATATATATATATATATGACAACAATAATACTATTATTTCTAAGTTTTAAGTTCCAAGATATAAGTTCATTATTGACTTTTTGAAATTAACTAGAGACATTTCAAACTTCAAATTGACATAATTTTCATTAATTTTAGTTCATTCAATGATGACTACTGTAAATTGGAGTATCTACTATCTCTGTTCCTAAAAGATTGTCGTTTTAGAAGAAAAAATTTATTCCAAAATATTTGTCGTTAATAACTTTCGAGGAGAATAAATTATTTAGTTTCCTATATTACTCCTACCTTCTTTCATTGTCCCAAGAAATTCTCTCCCGTTTATCAATAGTTTTCAACTTCCCATAAAGGGGTAGTGATGAAATTTTAAATAAATTTTACTTGGTAAATGATACTTTCTTAATTCATGTGCAAAAATTTTAAACGACAATCTTTTAAGAACGGAGAGAATATAAAAGTAATACTCCCTCCGTCCCATAATATATGACGTTTTAGAGTTATGCACAATAATTAAGAAAATGATTCTATAATATTAAGTATAGAATCAATTGTCTATAATACTTTTTACCATACGTATCTCATACTCTCCCTCTCTCATCTGTAACATTTTCTCACTAGGGGTAATTTTAGAAAGGTTGTTACTAATTCTCTTAGATTATATAAAACGTCAAATAATTTAGGGAAAATGAAATCATCTAAAACATTATATATTATGTAACGGAGAGAGTACTCATTAATTGTGAGATTTATAGTTTCATAATTGTTAATAAATCATCTCAATTGAGTTTGAAAATGTTTGAAATTAACTTTTTAAAGTCAATATTGAGCTTATAATTTGAAACGGATGAAGTGTATATTTTTCTCTAATTCTATGATTTTTCTTAATAAGGAATCAGCCTAATTAATCATCATATTGGACAAGAATCAAATGTGGAGGTAGTTCATGAGAATCATTATTATTCTTAATATATAACCATTGAACCTCGAAAAATTACAATCACATTAATTTTGTAAATTGTTGTTCACGAGAGTCATTTTTCTGGAATCTTTAGATAACGTTTGCCAGAGATTTTAAAAGAGTAACTACTAATCATGTAACTAATCACTGTGGTTATATATATTAATCGTCTAATAGTGAGAGATTAATTGTCCATGCCTGAAAGTACGGCCTAACGAAAAAATTAGATTAAAATTTTAAAAATAAAATCATGAAAGTTTTGTTGTTTTTCAAAAATATAGACCAGACCAGACCATCCATCCATATACTTAAAGCTAATTACCTATGTACATTGCACAAGACAATATATATATATATATATATAGACAGGATCAAGAGTAGACCTCTTAAGTAGTAGAACTCTCTTAAATAATAGAACTTTATCAAAACGACGTAATTTTGATAAGACGCGATGGCATTTTTGTAAATAACATGCCACCGCGTATTTACAAAAATGCCATTGCGTCTTATCAAAACTACGTCGTTTTGATAAAATTCTATTATTTAAGGCATTCTACTATTTAAGAATTCTACTCTTGATCGTTTCTGTATATATATATATATATATATATATATATATATATATATATATATATATTTATATATATATATAGGGTCAGGATCAGGTAAGGACTCCCTTACTTTGTTAAAATGCGAATTTTTTTTTTTAGTTTTTTTTGGTTTTTTTTTTAATAACTAAAAAAAAGTTTAATATTTTATGGAACTGAAATTTTTTCATAATACAGTGTTTTGGATGTGATTTGGGTACGTATAACAAAATATGTATGTACAGTCTGGGCAGACTGTACCACCACTTTTTGGTATAGGTATTCAAAACTCGCCCAAAATATTATATTATGGAAAAATATCAGTTCCATAAAATATTAAATATTTTTTTAGTTGTTTAAAAAAAATCAAAAAGAAATCCGCATTTTAACAAAGTAAGGGAGCCCTCACCTGATCGGTTCTGTATATATATATATATATATATAATATAAAACAGAGCGGAGAGAGAAAATAGACAAATGTCACATCAAGTTTATGTCAGCTGCTCTCTCTCTCATTCCAGTTTATTCAAATTTCAAACCTTCTATCTATTCTACCACACACACAGAGCTCTCTCTCTCTCTCATTCCCCCTACATACAAATATGTGTTCTCATTATGTTTCAGATTTATAATTGTTTAATTTTGACTCACATATTTCGATAATTTTTAAATTTCAAATATTTTCAGGTATATATTGAAGGATACATGGTGTAAGCTGTAAAGTAAAGGGTCTTATACTCAACATGTTGTTTCTCTATTTTCTGGATGTATGTATTCATTGTGTTTCGTCTTTTGTAAAGTTAGCTAATTATACATGGTTATGATGATTTTGAGTATGGAATGATGGTTTTTATGGTGGTTTGGATATGTATGGATGATTGTAGTTTTGTAAACATGTTTAGATTTTTTTGGATATCTATTTTTAAAGGAAACTCTGCCGAAATTTCTTGAAATTAGTAGCGACTAGCTTGATATTTTGGTGGTTGGATGTGTTGATGATTGAGTATGTATTAATTTCTTCATATATGTATTTTTTTTGTGTTCCGTATTTTGTAAATTTAACTAATTATGCATGATTATGATTATTTTGGGTATGGAATGATGATTTTTTTGGTGGTTTGGATATGTGTGGATGATTGTAAGTTTTATAGACATGTTTATATTTGTCTGGATATCTATTTTTAAAGGAAATTCTGTCGAATTTTTTGAAATTAGTAGCGACTAGCTTGATGTTTTGGTGGTTAGATATGTGTTGATGATTGTGTGTTCCGTATTTTGTAAATCTATAATATAAAACAGAGCGGAGAGAGAAAATAGACAAATGTCACATCAAGTTTACGTCAGCTGCTCTCTCTCATTCCAGTTTATTCAAATTTCAAACCCTCTATCTATTCTACCACACACACAGAGCTCTCTCTCTCTCTCTCATTCCCCCTACATACAAATATGTGTTCTCATTATGTTTCAGATTTACAATTGTTTAATTTTGACTCACATATTTCGATAATTTTTAAATTTCAAATATTTTCAGGTATATATTGAAGGATACATGGTGTAAGCTGTAAAGTAAAGGGTCTTATACTCAACATGTTGTTTCTCTATTTTCTGCATGTATTTATTCATTGTGTTTCGTCTTTTGTAAAGTTAGCTAATTATACATGGTTATGATGATTTTGGGTATGGAATGATGGTTTTTATGGTGGTTTGGATATGTATGGATGATTGTAGTTTTGTAAACATGTTTAGATTTTTTTGGATATCTATTTTTAAAGGAAACTCTGCCGAAATTTCTTGAAATTAGTAGCGACTAGCTTGATATTTTGGTGGTTGGATGTGTTGATGATTGAGTATGTATTAATTTCTTCATATATGTATTTTTTTTGTGTTCCGTATTTTATAAATTTAACTAATTATGCATGATTATGATTATTTTGGGTATGAAATGATGATTTTTTTGGTGGTTTGGATATGTGTGGATGATTGTAAGTTTTATAGACATGTTTATATTTGTCTGGATATCTATTTTTAAAGGAAATTCTGTCGAATTTTTTGAAATTAGTAGCGACTAGCTTGATGTTTTGGTGGTTAGATATGTGTTGATGATTCTGTATTCCGTATTTTGTAAAGTTAACTAATTATACATGGTTATGATGATTTTGGGTATGAAATGATAATTTTTTTGTGGTTTGGATATGTAATGATGATTGTAAGTTTTGTAGACAGGTTTAGAATTTTCTGGATATTTATTTTTAAAAGAAATTTTGCCGAAATTTCTTGATGTTAACTAGCTCGATGTTTTGGTGGTTGGATATATATTGATGATTGAGTATGTATTAATTGTTGTGGTGATATGTGTCTTTAGATAATGTAATATTTTTCAAATTTTAATTTAATTTTTCGTTACACCATGCCTTCAGGCACGGGTTATAGCTAGTATATATATATATAGGGGAGCGATCCATAGCATCTATATGCTATGGGTTAAAAAGTGGCATATAGGTTGTATTACTAGCGGATGAAAATAATACTAGCGGAATTTCACTTTTCACCAACGATGAGGGGCGGAATTTCACTTTTCACCAACGATGAGGGGCATAATTGTCAAAATTTTATACTTACTACGTCCGCTAGTAATACTAGCGGACGGTGGTTGCCCAACTCTAATCCTAGCCTTTCATCAATAAAATGTGTGGTGTAGAGCCTATATGTCAATATTTATCCCATAACATATAGATGTTATGGATCGGTTCCCATATATATATATATATATATATATATATATATATATATATATACGATCCGGATCAAGTGCATATCCCTTATCTTACTCACCCGTGTTTACCACTCTTTAGGCGACGGTTTCGGTCATACAACCGTCTATACTTTTAGCGACGGACAACATATAGCGTCGCTAAAAGTATAAACAACGGTTGTATGACCGAAACCGTCGCCTAAAGGGGGTAAGCAATGGTGAATAAGATAAGGCGTATGCACTTGATCCTTACTCTATATATATGTGTGTGTGTGTGTGTGTATATATATATATATATATATATATATATATATATATATATATATATATATATATAGGGGTTCCATCCACAGCAACCGGTTGTTGGGGAGCAACCCTTTTCACCAGCCGTATGAAGCTGTACCGGCTTATAAAAAAAAAAAAAATTCTAAGGCCGGTACAGCTTCATACGGCTGGTGAAAAGTGGTTGCTCCCCAACAACCGGTTGCTGTGGATGGAGACCCATATATATATATATATATATATATATATATATATATATATATATATATATATATATATATATATATATTATTTGGATTATGACCTATCAACTACAATTTTGCCCATCCAACTGATCACTCAGGACCACTTGTTGTGTGGGTCACAGTCGACAAGCTAGGCATGCTATTAAATAACCATTTAGAGGATCTCAAAACTAAATCAGTACGAATAAAAAATTATAGTAGCCTTTAAATATTGTGAATCGTATAATAAATTTTCCAATATCAGAAAGATTTATCATATACATTATTGTAATGGGATTATTTCATTCATTAATATAATTACCCTACATGCATATATGTAAAAAAGTTTATTTTAAAATTAAACTTTAATATATACTTGTATGTGAAAACAGTGAAAGTATAATGAATTTTTGTTGTTGAAATTAACCCCTAAATCATTAGCTCACTCATAAAGATTAACAACACACAATTATCATCCTAATCGTATTTAGCTGCTACTTTAAGATATATGAAAATTGGATGAAGTCCCTTTCCATTATATGACAACATTATTAGTTACTACTTACTAGTTCGAGTATAATAAAATGGTTGTGGGTTTTCAAAAGAAAAAAGAAAAGAGGACATATATATATATATATATATATATATATATATATATATATATATATATATATATATATATAGCGGATTAGGTCCGGACTCCCGAACCTGATCAAAAACGGATCCCAAATTTTTATTTTTATTTTTGCTTTTTTTTTAAAAACTAACTAAAAAAAATATTTAATATTTTATGGAACTGAAATTTTTCCATAATACAATATTTTGGGGGTGATTTAAATACCTATACCAAAAAATGGTGGTACAGTCTGCCCAGACTGTGCCACCATATTTTGTTATACGTACCAAAATCACGCCCAAAACACATTATTATGAAAAAAATTTAATTCTATAAAATATTAAATATTTTTTTTAGTTGTTTAAAAAAACAAAAAAAAAAGTCCGAACTGGATAAAATCCGGGCGTCCGGACTATATATATATGTGTATATATATATATATATATATATATATATATATATATATATATATATATATATATATATATATATATATATATATACGGTCAGGATCAAGAGCACTCTCCTTAAATAGCACTCTGCCTTAAATAGCACTCTACAATCAAAACGACGTAGTTTTTGGAGGACGCGGTGGTATTTTTGTAAATACAATGCCACCGCGTATTTACAAAAATGCCACCGCGTCCTCCAAAAACTACGTCGTTTTGATTGTAGAGTGCTATTAAAGGCGGAGTGCTATTTAAGGAGAGTGCTCTTGATCCTCTCTGTATATATATATATATATATAGAGGCCGGATCCTGTCCGGACTCCCGGACAGGTTTAAAATCCGGACCTTTTTTTTTTTTTTTTTTTTTTTTGCTTTTTTTTTTTTGAAACAACTAAAAAAAAAAAAAAAAAATTTATGGAATTGGAATTTTTACATTATACAGTGTTTTGGGTGTGATTTGGATGCCTATAACGAAACATGTCTGTACAGTCTGGGCAGACTGTACATACATTGGTTGGTGTAGGTATTAAAAACACACCCAAAACACTGTTTTTTTGAAAAATTTCAGTTCCATAAATTTTTTTTTTTTTTTTTTAGTTGTTCTACAAAAAAAAAAAAAAAAAAAAAAAAATTTCAGGTCCGGATTTTCTCCCGTCCGGGAGTCCGGACCTGATCCATCTTGTATATATATATACATATATATATATATATATATGTGTGTGTGTGTGTGTGTGTGTGTGTGTATGTGTGTGTGGAATCAGAAAAGGTGTACTATATGCTTGTACAGTGATGAACATGTGATTTCTAACTTGTATAATAAAATAATTAATATTATCTAGAAGATTTGATAATAAACTTACTTAAACTGTTGACTTTAACGCATATAATTGAGCAAATATAAAGAAGAGGAAGATATCTACTTGAGCACGTCTTTTAAGTTTATACTTTATACATATATATAGAGTCCGGATCAGGTCCGGACTCCAGAATTTTAATAAAATTCGGACCTTTTTTTTTTGTTTTTTTTAAAACAACTAAAAAAAAAATTATGGAACTTGAATTTTTACATAATACAGTGTTTTGGGTGTGATTTGGATAAGTATAACAAAATATATCTGTACAGTCTGGGCAGACTGTACATATATTGGTTGGTGTAGGTATTAAAAACACACCCAAAACACTGTATTATGGAAAAAATTTAGTTCCATAATTTTATTTTTTTTAGTTCTACCAAAAAAAAAAAAAATAGGGTCCGGATTTTGGATCAGGTCCGGACTCCCGGACTTGATCCGTGTTCTATATATATATATATATATATATATATGGGGGCCGATTCATAGCATCTATATGCCATGGGACAAATATTAACATATAGGCTCTAGACCACACATTTTATTGATGAAAGGCTATGATTAGAGTTGGCAACCAACGTCCGCTAGTATTACTAGCGGACGTAGTAAGTATAAAATATTGACATTTATGCCCCCAATTCGCCACTTAGCCAATTCAAAATGATAGACAATTACACAGTCCGCTAGTATTACTAGCGGACATGACATATACTGCATACTCAAATCTTTCCTGCAAGATTCATGCAATCAGAAGATACAGACATGCAATCTTTCCTGTTACAGCCACAATACATACATACAATCTTTCCTGTTCAATATACATTAGCCTAGGTCTTAGTTTTTCTCTTTTCTTGTTATACAATATACATTAGTTTGTAAAAGAAAATACCCTAGAGGCCCTCGAGAAGAGGAGTTTGGAGTAAGCCCGATCGGTTCTTCTGAAGATCAAAGAAGCAGCAGCAAGAGCAGCCACAGTTTCTGCGGCTACCTCAGAGCCAGGGTTATTTTTGTCTGTCTTGATCACAGTTTTTGGAGTGTCCATGTCTTCAGGTCTCTCCCAACAACCATGGTCCTTGTTTGCATCACCTACCTACATATATGTAAATAAATTTAGAAAAAAATCCCATTTTCAGAACCTTAGTTTTAAGCCCCTTTTCTCGTGAAAAAATTGGCAAAGGTTTAGTAAAAATAACATATAATTTATGAAAAACAGAGAACTGAGAAACAGAGGAAAATAAGAAGATTACCTGAACATAAATTGTGTCTGGTTGGGAGTAGCTTTGAGTAGGTAGTCGATAGACCAGTGAATGGCTTCTCTTGCATTCTGCAGCTCACTTTTCATTAACCCACCAAATTCAATCACACTCCATGAGAGCATAGTGGTGGTGAATGCCATAGGAAACCCAAACTTCACATTGTCCCCTGCATCATAATGCCCTCCCACTAAATCCACCTGCATTGTCAAATTGCCACCAAAATCAACAAAACCCAGTTGAAATCATGCATATTAAGTACCAAAAAAGCCAAAATCAGCAAAACCCAGCTGAAATCTTTTGCATTGAGACCCAAAAAAATGTTCCAAGAAAAGAATAATGCAAAGAAAAATTTAAAACTTACATGCATTTCTGAGCCATCTGAGAGGCCAGAATCTTTCCTCCAAGTGACCCTTTGGTTAGGAAAGAGTTTCCCAGACCTCTGTGCTTCAAAGAAAAGAATAGATTTAGTGAGGGCATCTCTGTAATTGTGGTAGGCAAAGTGGCTATCTTCTAGGCTAGCTTCCTAGTTGAATAAAAAAGTCAAATAAAACGAAAGGATGAAGTGAAATAGGGAATAGCAATTCTCAACACAACAAAGAAGCATATATTATGTGCTTTCTGTTAATATTCCGCTAGTAATACTAGCGAACCATAATCAAGTTCTGTTATAGTTAATTTCACTTTTCACTAACGTTAACTAGGGACTTAAATGTCCGGATTTTATACTAATTACATCCGCTAGTATTACCAGCAGACGCTGTTTGCCCATACTAAATCACAGCCTTTCATCTATAAAACGTACGGATTAGAGTCTATATGCCACTTTTTATCCAATAGCATATACATGCTATGGATCGGTCCCATATATATATATATATATATATATATATATATATATATATATATATATATATATATGGGATTCCATCCATAGCAACCGGTTGTTGAGGAGCAACCCCTTTTGGGCCAGCCGCTACAATCTGTACTGGCCTTACACAATTTTTTTTTATAAGCCGCTACAGGTTGTAGCGGCTGGGCCAAAAGGGGTTTCTCCCAACAACCGGTTGCTGTGGATGGATACCCTATATATATATATATATATATATATATATATATATATATATATATATATATATATATATATATATATATATAGAGAGAGAGAGAGAGAGAAATATATGTTATCTATATATATATAGAGTCCGGACGTCCGGATTTTATCCTGTCCGGATTTTTTTTTAAAACAACTAAAAAAATATTTAATATTTTATGAAATTGAAATTTTTTTATAATAAAGTGTTTTGGGCGTGATTTGGGTACGTATAACAAAATATGGTGGTACAGTCTGGGCAGACTGTACCACCATTTTTTGGTATAGGTATTCAAATCACCCAAAAACACTTTATTATGAAAAATTTTCAATTCTATAAAATATTAAATATTTTTTTTAGTTATTTTAAAAAAAATAAAAATAAAAATTTTGGGGTACGTTTTTGATCAGATCCGAGAATCCGGACCTGATCCGCTGTGTGTGTGTGTGTATATATATATATATATATATATATATATATATATATATATATATATATATATATATATATTGATCAGTTGCATGGCTATCTGTCAATATATGTATGTACTAGCTGGGTCCCGTGCCTCCGGCACTGTATGGACAATATGATTTATCTCAAATTTTGAACGACCAAAATAATTTATTGAGTGAGCGGGAAATTGAAGGTCATTTGTATTTTATTAAATTATTATTAGATTATTAGATAGATAGATGTATTTTATTAGATAGATGTATGAACGGTGAGATTTATCCCAAACTTTGGACGGCCCAGATGATTTATTAAGTGAGCGGGAAATTCAAAATCATTTGTATTTTATTAGATAGATTATTAGATAGATGAATAGAATTGTCTTCCCGGCCCTTGGGCAGTAGTTTTGTTGGGCTTTTAGTGTTTACTTTACCTTTTCAGGTGTTGAGATTTCTCTTTTATGTATGAGAATGGTCCTTACAAATGTCAAAATTAAGCCGATACTTGCTGTGTGGGATCAGGAGTAGGATAAGATTGATATTATACTACTGTACCGCCATGTTTAATGAACCAAAATTTAATAAACTTTTTGTTTATTATATATCAACTTGTTTAATTTGTTTAATTAAAAAAAAATTAAAGATGACCAAACATTTGCATCAAGATACAAATTAAGCACGTGAAGTTAGAAAAATATATCCTCATGTGATTCCCTAATTGATCACCTTGATGGTTAGTTAATTTATGCTGAATAATTCACCATCATTTAAATTAATATTAATTTTACAACTAATAACTTAAAATTAATTATATATAAATTAACAAAATAAAAATAAAAATTATATATGGCAATTGATCGATCATATATATATATATACGGTCCGGATCCTGTAAGGGATCCCTTACTTTCTTAAAATGAGGGATTTTTTTTTATGTTTTTTTTTAGAACAACTAAAAAAAAGTTTAATATTTATGGAACTGAAATTTTTCCATAATATAATGTTTTGGGCGTAATTTGGATACCTATACCAAAAAATATATGTACAGTCGCACATATGTTCTAAAAAAACATAAAAAAAAGTCCCTCATTTTAAGAAAGTAAGGGATCCCTTACTTGATCATTTCTGTGTGTATATATATATATATAAATCAATTAAAATTAATTGATCATGAGGTTGCAGGAGATATTAAAGACTCCACTTGTGATTTACCCTTGGGACCTCTTAACCTTATGAAAAGTCTGTATTCATCAAATGTCATAGCCTTATACATTGCCGGTTTCTCCTGTGTCACAACCTCTTTTGCCGGTTCTATTAGCAAATCACTCTTGGGGTTGTAGAAGAAGGCGAGCGAGATGCGCTCTTTGTTTGAATTAACGATCACTCTGTGCTCGATGCTCTTGTAAATGGCATTGCTTAGAACCTACATATATATATATATATATATATATATATATATATATATATATATATATATATATATATATATATATATATATAATCATCCACAATTAAAATGGAGTTTTGTTAGTATAATAATAATTTACCAAAACGATTGTATAGACCTAGCTAGCTAGTAAAAATATTCATATATTTATAGCTTGACATATATTAGGTAAATGATGAAAATATGGACATGAAAATGAA